>CAHIKZ030002888.1:515000-582500 GCA_903632075.3 Acanthosepion pharaonis
GACTGCGTGAATATCACATAGATTGTCCTGCTTGTAAAGTTCTAGAGCGAATATATATGCATAGAAGAATGAACGTGTAAAAGAATGACATAAATCGCTTTTGTAACCTACCTCACATTTTCCTTCTTTTTTTCTTTAAATTCTATTCTTTAACAGATTACGACATAGACCTTGGGTAAAATGAAATGCAGCCTTAGTTGTTTTTATAACTGTCACTTAATATTTTCAAAATTATATCTCTTTCGTCTCTAAATTTCTGAGACAAGTTTTTTCTAATTATTTATTCATTCAGCTCGGTGATCACATTTATATTTGAACCGACAAGAACACATCTGACTCGAATATTCTTTTAATTTTTGTTAATATCAATTCGAAACCAATGAAAACAGTAAAGATTGGAATTCGATTTGAAATATTTCATCTAATAATGACATGTTATGTGTCTCAAAAATGTCTAATCCTGCGTATATCGATACAGTACATCTAGCAGCATGACTGATCATGAGATTGTACACTTTCAGGAGCGTCGACTCACCTCTAAATTACTGTTTTTCCCGGCTTCCACATACGGATTGATATGATTTTAAACAAAAACAACCAAAGCAAAAGTTTTAGTTGTCTCTTCTGATTTTAAATGTCTGTATCGTTCTGATTAATCACCTGTTCCGTTTATGGTACTCACAGCCTCATTCTGTAGAAGTGTGTCCCTGCTGCTTGGAGTTCTTTCTTCATCAGTAAAGGAATTGTATCCTCATCAGTGCCATCACGTAGTATATACACACAACATAATAATTGTTACGGGACCTTACCCATAATGACATAATGGACTATTCCATACGTAATAAATATTGCGCCTCAAGAGGAAGCAGGAGTTCAGCTCGAAGTCGGCGACCGGATGATCAGCTGATCGGTTGAACTCTCTTCCTTCGGGGGGGAGGAACCCGAACGAGGCTACGCCGAAGGGGGGGAGTCTCTTTCGGGGAGGTAAACCCACCCTGAACCCGTTTATACGGGTTCAAAGGGCATATTTTGGCCGAGCCCACGGGCTCGGAGATCCCACGTTAAACCAGCCTTGTGCCACATGATGGACTCGTGGGCGGGGTGACTAAATACTGTTCAGTCTGAAGTCTTGAGTGAGGTCTGTCAGGAGTCTGTCAGTCAGTCAGAGCGAGCGAGTCATTCAGTCGAGTCAGAGGCAGTCCGAAACAGAGTTGCGTTCAGACAATTACTACTAAACCTTATTGTTCTTACTAACACTTTCTACTTCTTTGTATATATTCCTGTTTGTAATATATCTGTGTTATTCCATATCTGTGTTCAAGTTCTTCTTTATTGGTTCTACCTTGGGCTATCACCGTGGTACAAGGAACCGGACCATAAGAATAATGCAACGTTCTCTTGTGCAAAATGGTAGTATCAGCAACAGGAATGAATCATTGATTTGAATGCTAAAGACAATCAGGACATCGAGATTTATGTCTTTCCAAGAGCATTATGTTGCGCTGTTTGTTTCAGTTTATTGAGATATGTAATGAGTGTTTTAGTCGTTTCAGCTATTCCCCTGTTGCGAGCGATGTGTATAACCGTTTATCACTGTTTGAGAAATAACAACGAAGTGGGGGGGGGGCATCGGTAGCTGATTGCTTATTAGGAACGTATAAGAGAAAGGGATACTGATATTTCACAAACAACCATTTTTAATATGTTCAATCAGAATTTAACACTGAAGCGAAGACGGCAAAACTGAAGCGAAGACGGCAACACTGAATAACATTCCTAACGAGTTTATGTAATTGGATGGCAGAACAGGGACCTAGAGTGATTGTGAAGGAACAAGCTTTGCTTAGAACAACAAAGAAGAGGATGTTGTGGTGTGTCATGTTTATCTATTTTTTCGATGTCAAATGGCATATGAGATAAACAGAACAATAACGAATATTTTTCCCAAATATCTCTTCATCCTTTTTTTTTCTGGTGTGGGATCAGTGAAGAATTGTTCTTCTTCTCCTCAATCCTATCCATCCACCATCGACTGAATTTTAAAAAAACACGTTTCCGTGGCCTTTTAGACGAGATATTATTTCTCACCCTCCAGCCATTTTCCTAAAGACGCAACATCGCCAGATGGGCTACATTTCTTAATTCCACCAGTGCACACCTTTACAGCAAGAACTCGCCATGACAAGTACAGAGAACACAACTATCTTCATTCCCTTTGCAGTCCATTCTTAAGAAGGAAACAGATTCTTTTCAGACACAAGAGGATTCTTCCCTAACGATTTCAGCCATAACTTCTTCGTTAGGGTCAACTGTCTCCCTATACTACATATTCTCATCATCTAAAAATATCGTATACATAAAAAAAAAAATCATTCAAAAAACCTCTAACTTGAGTAACATTTGATAATTACATATTGAACAATAACGTAAAAAAAAATAACGGCCCGAGCATTAATTCCGCGTCTCTACCACGATTTGGTAGACCGACTCTTCCTGTCTTTTGACTATTGCCAATTATACGCATGGTATTTGAATTATTTTAGTGAATTTATTCTATTGACTCGCTGATTCATATTTGTCTCGATGTTCGATATTTGACCCACAGATTTTTTTTTATTCATGACGCTGTGTACCGTGGTTATAAATCTGTACCCTGCGATCGACATTTCACTAGATTCCTTTTATTTGCACGTTTTCTTTCATTATTCCTGACATTCACGAGGCTGCGTCCCGCAATGCATATATTTGTGGGGACCAACTTGACGGGTTTAAGGAAATGCATGGCAGACAAAGGAACACAAAGATAAGGAAAAATGCGAAAAGAGCAAGTGTCACTTAAAGCAACAAAAATAAAGGAAATAATGGAGAGCCACGAATACCTACACTCTGAAAGAGTACGACATATAAATATATGATGACATTTTATATATCATACCGTTAACCGCATTTCGATCTCGGTCATCTGATTCTTAACTGGATTTCGATTTCTGTCTGCTGATTCCTAACCGTTCTTTGACCTCAGACTGCTGACCCTATAATCAAAGCTGATGAACTTTAACCTCGTCACAAGAATAATTTAAGGCGAATACATATTTATGTCACCATTCTTCGTAAAGATGTCTGTGTATACAAGCGTAGATACATTGATAATTTATAGATTAAAATAAAAAAAAACTATTAGTATCCGTATTAGTTTCTGTCTTTATCCTCAAGGACACGTGGCATAGTGGATAAAGGCGTTTGTTAGATCCAGTGACAAGACCGAAATAGTGTGAGTTCAATACCCGGTTAAGGCAGTGGAGAACTTGGAGAGGGGAATTAACAGGAGATAACTAACAACTGATATCCATTAAACATGACACGTGGAACTAGAACAGTCTACTCCAGTGAGCGAAATAAAGAGGTTCAGTTCGACATTCCGACCACCTGAAGAAGGCCGGAGTGTACAACGGCCAAAACGTTGTAATAAATATGGCGTCAAGGATAAGGACAATAGTCTGAATAATGTAAATAGTGTAAAAAAAAGTATTATTTTATAAGAAGAAATTTTTTCAACATATTTTATTTCTCTTAATAAAGATGTGTCAGGCTACGAGATTTCTACATAGAATCAGAGGCATTTAAATAACTTAACATTCTAAAAGACTACGACTCTTTTTAATAATACGCATATGACTACTTTAACATAAATTCAAGTCACTGGAATGGCCACTGAGTATAAATGTCACTAACGATAGATTGCGATGTTATCTTTCTCATTATTACTCTACAGTAGGTAGCATTTATTTTACAAGTATAAATCAAAAATCTGGGTAAAGGGTTACACGCAATGTACTCATTTAAACAGAGACTGTATTTATGACAGGGTGTTTTAAATGTACCGTTACATCACGTGTCCTCTTCAAAGCGGATTGGAAAGATGAAAGCGTCTTTGTTCTATCGAATTTATAGATGCCAACGTAATCAGGAAATGCTTGCTCATCTGCAAGAGACGAGCGGCAGGTTTGCACCAAAATAACTTAGGCGTGCCAGTTCTCATAGGCGATCCAGTGCTTTTGTGAGGATGCAAAGAGAGAGAGCAACACGAACAGAGCTGTATTCAGCTATAAACACGAGCCGAATCACGGATCAGAGTACGCGTACCCGATGTTATAGAGAAGAAAAGAAGAAGGTGATCGAAATGAAGCGAGGTTGTGAATTAAAAGGAAAAGGACTGTCAACAACAGAGGGTAAAACAATTCGAGAGAATTACATTATTTTTTGTTTACTATGATTAGATTAGTCTGGCACAAGGGAAGAATTCTTGAGTATGTATAAGTTAATAAAATCCATAGCTGTGACATTTTAGCCTAGCTTACGAAAAAGCACTTGTAGCATCCCGCTACCACTTTCTTATCAATGTTGAATTTTATACAATTTTGTTAAAAAAAAAAAAAATGGATCAGAGAGCCTACTCAGCTTAGTAAATATTTTCAGGAAAAATCACCTTCTAATTGGTCAATAAACACACAAGTTGGCATTGCACTCCACCCACATACAAATATTTTTCCAACGCGTGACCAAGTCAAATTTTCCGCCAATTTGCTGTGATCCTGTCACGTGATTACATCAATTATAAATAGTAGAACTCAAGCTTGCTGACTTCTCTTTCTTCTCTCTCTCTTCTCGCTACAAGATGTAGTTGCAAAAGCATTCTCGTCTCGACCATAGGCGGTCAGACGTTAAAAGAATATTCACGCATGCACGTACGTACGAACTTTTCCAACCTACATTACAAACATACAGAACATTTCCAAACACGCAGCAAGAACTTTTCTCTTTGAAACATTCTTCTAAAGCTACAGTTTATTCAGCATTTCTCAGCTTTATAATTAATTCAACTTTTGTGAGTTCAGATAAAAATATTCACAGACTAAAGGACATAACACCCACAGATCTTTAACTTCTACACATGTACATCAGTAACACATATAAATACAATGTTATGTTTTTAAAACCATTTTGTTCCTTCTTGTATTTCATGCTTTGTATTTTAGGTTAAATATAAATTGTGTGGTCATGTTATTCACGCAGCCATAAACAAACATTTACAAATGGTCCATTCTTATTAACATACCACATCTGGTAACCCCGACGTTTGACATGGGGCAAGAAAACAAATAGACCACTACACACTCTTCAAGAACAGGTATATAGATATGAGTAAACGGCATAGATTTCAGAAACAAAGATATGTTATTGGAGTACATGTTTCAGTAAAACACTGTTTTCTTACAAGGGAATTGAAGGAAATGCACTAGGGGTAAATATAGCGGGATTTCTCGAGACAATTCCAGTTTTCTGTGAGGCTAACAACTCTACCCTTTAAGAGCCTACTTGTTACGATAACCAGAATGCTGAGCAGACCTTAGTTAGAGTTTCAGGGAATCCAGCGTGATTACCATTTTGAAAAAGGTCAAAAGGTCTAGTGTTCCGTCTACCCAATTCCACTCACATGGCTTGGGTCAACTCGTCGTACGGTTTTCAGTCACTTTCTAAAGGTGACCTCCAGGCCGATAACTTCAAGATAGATTTGGCAGTTTCCTGACTGACAAATCTATCACACACACACACACACACACACACACACATATATATATATATATAGCGTCATTTACATACAGACTGTTTCGCAGCTTATCAGTGTGGCTAGGATCGAAACCCGACTGAACTGGTGTCAGTCGGAGATTCTAACCATTAAGCCGTCGGCGCCCGGTAGTGATGAAGGTGGATTTTTAGCGTATTTATTAAAAATAAATACGCTAAAAATACGCCCAGTGACCGGGAGTGACTCAATTTGCATTAGCGAAGAGTCTCGCTATATAGTTATAATAGTCACTGTTTACCAAATGAGAGAGAGAGAGTATATCAATTGCGTATGTATGTATGCTCGAACGTGTATTTGTACCTAATCTCTGATTGTTTATATGGGTGCGTTTATATGAACTAAAATGTGTACACCTGTATGTATGTGTTTGTATATGTGTGAGTGTGTCATCTCAAACGGACACAGAGGAGAATTTTCCTCTAGCACCACCAAGCATAATCTAACACAAACAAGCATAAATAGATCCAATTTTTAAAAAAATATAAAAACATTTTGTCTGATGATCGCAAAAGCGTGAAACCCAGGGTCACAACTCATATCCATACAACTGAATATGTCAGCTCTATGACTGATATTGAGCACTTTCTACTAAGTACTAAGCACATATAAAATAAAATATATGTGTGTATGTGTGTGTTTATGTTTCTATGTGTGTGTGCTTGTGCGTGTGACATGGTCACGTTAAAGAGGAATATAAACTAGAGAATTTAAATTTAGCTGGGAGGTGCGAAAACGTTTTGTGTATTTTACTTTTCTGTTTTTACACCTTCCAACTTGTCATAGAAATTCTAACATCATGGATGTATTCTTTAAATAATTTCTGCAACAGTAAAGTGCTTTTGAACATGAAGAGAATGTACGTGAGAGAAATAAGAGAAAAGTGTTAGCGTTTCATGTAACAGAATTAAAACGAAAATAGGCGACTCGCAAATACGACAAATATAGCCGCCCTTGTCAATTTCGATGAAATCTTTTCAGCCTATTAAAAAAAACAAGCTAGTACAACTTGCGCATCGATGCTGGAAAATCAGGAAAAAATCATTGGGTGACATGACACTTAACGCTTTCAAAACGGAATAAATCTGTTGAAATCTTTAAAGAGAAAGATTTTTAGTCGAGACACATTAATTAAGAAATAGGAAAAACATATATCAACAGGCAAAAATATAGCATGATTATCAAATATGAATGAAGCAAGGAAAAGTAATAGAAATTAGTTAATAATTAGAGCAGAGATTTGAAGAAGATAGCTAATATGCCCCCTTCTTGAATAAGCTAATCATGGAGTTCCGCATACTCCAGGGAAAATATACTAGATTGGTTTCCAATTATCTTTCCAGTTTTTTAAGAAACTTTACTTCTCCCTGTAGTGCTAAAGAATCCGTGACTAGTTGCAACCCAAGGCTATATTGCCAAGACTACCCTACTATCTAAATCATAGTCATGAGAGAAAAGATGGATTCATGATTTCCCCAAAGATATTATTTCGAAATTGAACGATAAAGATTATAGCGGAATTTGAAATTGGCCCGCCGATTAGATTTGCCATGCTTGTTAATTTATTTACAAACTCATTACATTGAGTGTTTCCTTGACTTCGTACAGTGATAGTGCAACACCGAATGTATGGGGAACTCAGTGTAGATTGAACCTACAACTCAGCTGTAATTGTTCTAATGAGAAAATATTGCTAAAACTTACACTACGTCAAAGAAATAAAATACTACTACTACTACTACTAATAATAAGAATAATCGACCATATTATCTCAGGATGTCTGGAACTGGCAAAAATGGATATGCCCAGAGACATAACAAGGTAGCGGCATATGAGCACTGAAAGACATGCAAGAAGCACAAAATCGAAATCAGATAGAATTACCCAAAATAACGATGTAGCTATCTTCTGGGACATGCCAATTCAAAAGTACAGGGAAATAAAAGCCCACAGACTTAATATCATAAAAGGCAAAAAAATTCAGAAAGCGTATTCTTTTGACTTAGCAATACCATCTGAGTGAAACACATCCATGAAAATTATCAAGAAATTGTCCAAATACAAGGATCTGGAGATCGAGATTAACAGGATGTAGCGAATGAAGACTGAAACTGTACCAATAGTAATCGGAATTCTGGGCTTCGTTAGAAAAAGAATCGACATTTTTTACTAACAGTGTCCCAGGTAACATCAACATACAAGTTGCCCAGAAGATCGCCCTACTAGGAACATCCCATATACTAAGAAAAGTGACATCGATTAAATGACAATTCTCCTATAGGACCTAAGGACTATAGTTTGGACCCGGCTCTACAGGATACAAAGTAGGAAACATAAAATACGCAAATAATAATAGCAATAATAATAATTATAATAATAGGGATTCATAAGTAAATATAACAGTTGTAGTTGAAATAATTCTTCTTACTATAAACGTTATTTTTATTGGCTACATCTTTTGGAATGTCCGTCCCTGTTTAAACAGTGGAATGAATAACAACCCGCCTAAATTTAGAAATCCTACTAAAAATGTGTACTTTAAACAGGAATTGAACCTGCATCCCTTTTTTACCATAAGGGGAACACTTTTTGAGCCAAAGTGTGCCGCTGACAATTCAGCGACGGTAACTAATCTGGCACTAAAAATAAAATTTATATTAAGAATTAATGTCTGAATATTCCGTCTGTATTTCTGAAATAAGGTATTGTAACCATTTACACTATTTACGTTGTTCGGACGAATCCTTGTTTCTGAGGATTCGTCCGAACAATGTAAATAGTGTAAACTTTAACTATCCCTTTTACACTCTCTGTTAAATTACAAAAACTTACACTACCAATCAATTTTAATTTCATTTTTCGTTTCATTTCATTTTTGGAAGTGCTATCTGATGATCCGGCATCCTTTTTAAAAAGGCTCTGGTGAAATAAATTATTATAATGGTACCTTAAAGTGGTCTGTTTTTCTTTTAAAATATATATATATATATATATATATATATATATATATATATATATATATATATATATCGGTTCGAAATTCAATAATATATCACCTGAAGAATGCCAAGGCGTACAACGGCCGAAACCTTGTAAATATGACAACGACCCGACAATGTAAATAGTGTATGAAAGAGAAGTTTTTTCAACAATTACGCTTCAAGTTATCTATAGAATAATAAGACACATTCATCTGATTTTTACACGTCTTGGTTATTGCTAATTATTTGGAAAAATATTTGTTTTCTCTTTGTATTATACGCATGTACCGGTTAATGATAACAGGAGACTTGAATCTTTTATCTTCAACATTTTATTTCAGGCCAATGCTGTAACAGAGAATCGAGTCAGAGCTAAAAGATGGTGTTATGTAGCACTTCCATTCCCAAACCCCACGCTGACCAGTATCCTTCATATGCAAATAGTCTGCGCCACCTACTCTAAGTAGAAAGTCTTCTTTCAACAGCCCATTGGGAAAGAGGGCACAACTCCTGGTGCTTACAGTACCACATACACCCAGATCAGAGTCTTTTATTCGGCTGACCCGATTCTCTGTTACAAATACTTCAACAGTTATCAACAGCCAATGAATGTGAGTGTGGCTGGTATTCCGAACGTGGACTTTACATTCTCCCTTGCGATGTCTGAGGGACTACTCAACTCTTATCTTGAGCGGGTGTTTATATAACTTTCTCATACTGGTTGATCCAGCGCCTGCGAAGCCAGATTATGTATTCAGCGACCAGGAATAACCTTAGGTTAATCATGGTACTTCCCTCTTTTGTCTGGTGGGAAATTCAGAACAAAGCGTATCCCTGCCTAATAATGCATCAGTAAAACATTGTTCTTTTAGGAAATTATGCCTTTCTACTTTGGATAAAACACAATATTTATAAAAAAAAATAATGCATTTTATTTTTTATTCGATATTAATTGTGATTATTCCACAAACTCATTGCAGCGGATAAACGTGGTTGAGTAAATGCCCTCGTTTTTAAAGTTCAAGTAACGTATAAATTAATAAAATCACTTCGATCAGATCTTTATACGCCTTGTTTATTAATAATTATTTGAAAAAAAAAACTCTATCTTTTCAGCTTGTGTTGATTTTCTCGTACCCTTTTGAGAGATTTAATAAAGGGCTCTGGCAGGGTTCAAACCGATGTCCCTTTGAAAAGAAACCATCATCTTATACGGCGTTCTAGCAGATTTTCTCTATTAAGTCTCGTAGACCGATCGGTGTAATTCAAGCTGTTTGCAAAAAAATAAAAAAAATACAGCGTTTACTCACGTGTATCCAGTAAAATTACGTTTGGAGTTATGAGAAATAATAGCCGATTTACAGTTATTTTAGCAAACTACTGTGTTAAGAGAGTTCGTGTGGAATACTCAGTTCTTCTGGTGCCACATTACTGAACGCCTGTGTCAGATTAAACTATGCAGAAGTACTTCTAAACTGCATCTATACAACATTTATGCTGAAAACAAATATATGTCCTTTTGCTCGCTTTATTTATGAGATTTGTTTTCAATTCATACCTTTTAGCAATATTTTATCGCGATTAATCACTTACAAACTTGCTGGTTAATTACATCCGTCGTTTCACTTTAATAACTATTCTATCAATTCCTGCAAACGTAATTCTACTATGCATGGATATTTTATTTTGTCAGTCTAGTTTAGAAATTGTTTCCACCGCATTTCTGTCATAACATTTATCTATCAATGCCAATTTCCGTATGCCTGTCTTCCATCGGTCTGCAGACGGTGTCGTTCTCATATTTCTACCATAAATATTTGCCCATCTCTAATCAATTCATCTATCCTCGGAATCGATGCCCTGAGAATTTCACCGTTTTTATTATAAAACTCGGTTTTCTGCAATAAAATTAGTTCACTGAATCACATACAAAGTTGGTTCCAACAGGGGATCCAATTTAGAGCTCTAGTACATTTTGCAAGTTGTCGCCCCCTCTTTTTTGTTGGGGAATTACTACAAATCATAGGTCATGTTGATTTCCTTTTGAATCAATAATCTTACCAAATGCCGAAGCTTCTACAATTTCGTCGTTTGCGCATGCGCTTAACCGATGCATTCACCAAATGTTTAGTATTTTCATTATTCTTCGTCTTATTATGAATGTTTGTCCCTTGCCAACCCAGAAGAATTAATCGATTTTTATGAACTGCAGTGAATACAGTACAATCAGATGTAGACGAGGTTGGTAGTAACAGATATGTAATTCTATCTATGAATGCTGATATTATTATTGGCAGAACATGTGAGAAACTAGGATGTGTTAAGGAGAATAAGATTAAGATGGAAAGGGATGCTAAAATATACAAAAAGAAAAATACTTCCATATGCAAGTAGACAGAAGTTTAAGTGAATTTTAAACTCACGGTTTATATTAAAAGCAATTACGTGCTAATACGCTTTGGAAAGGTATGAATCTTCTTCTCCCACAAGCTATGAGTAAATAGCAGGATAGGAGTTCTATAGCCTTGGATGGCAACTTGTCTACCGCAGAAAGAAATGGCGACCTACTGCGAGAAAAAAAAACTGCCTCGTTAGTCATGTAGCGAAAGATATATGTTCCCCTAAGCGTGATAAAGAGCATGTCTCTTTTCTATATAATAAATTCGAATGTCATTGTGTAACTGTGTCACACTTTCTCAACTTTAAACCTATGGGGCGTAGCCCAACTTATAATACCATTTTGGAATCAAGCCGACTCAGCGAACAAATTAAAAATATTCCAGACCGTCAATCCATAAATTTTGAAAAAGACGGTCAAAACCTCTATGAAACAGTATGAGGAACGTGGGTCTAGAGAATTAAACACTCACAGGACAAACTGAAAAGCTAACAGAAACAGCGAAAAGCCGATTTAACGATTTCTCTTTGAATGGGTGGGGAAAGAGATGAACAGTGGCGGTAAAGAGACAAAAGTTAGTAACAGAGACGAAATTCTATCTGTGAAAGCTGATATTGTTATTGGCAGAACATGTGAGAAACGAGGATGTATTTAGGAGAATAAGATTAAAAAGGAACGTGGTGCTAAAAATCACAAAATCACAAAGACAGACGAAAATACTTCCATCTACAAATAGAAAAAAGTCTCACAGTATATATTAAAAGTAATCGAAGCTGATAGAAAAGTATTTGATGCTAGAAAGATGCGTGCTAAAGATTCATGTCCTAATTCAAATAATAAAAGACAGGAAGTGTATTTTTATAATCATTTCATTCTAAGGGAGGTGATAAAGCCACTAAAAGTATGGAGTTTCTGGATGTGAAAGAAACTGAGAAAACGTTAAAAAAGGAAGAGGATTCAAAAACACAGAAGATGGCGATTTACGTAATATTTAAATTTTTGAAGATCGTAATCGGGAGGAAAAACAAGAAGCTGAGTGTGGGGTGAGTTCCACAGGGGAGAAGTTATGACAGAAGAAATTATTAGAATATGTACATTATTTACATTATTTGGACTATAGATAGATAGATGGATGGATATAAGATCTGAAAATTCATGCATCAAACCGTAGAGACTGGCGTAAGAAAACCCAAATAAATCGACTGATGAGCCTCATTTATCTCTCACGATAGGAGAATATATATATATATATATATATATATATATATATATATATATATATATATATATATATATATATATATATAGATACAGATATTTATTGATTATATAGAGGAATGTAAAAGACGCGGTTGGCGAGCTCAGTGCTAGCCCGATTGAAATCGGTTGCAGTTCGTTTGCTGGGTGCTCTGTATGTAAGATGTTTCTATAATTAGTGGAAACAGGTTTGGTAAAAATATCAACTATTCGCTAAATAGCATTGGCAGAGAAAGAGACTTCTAGATGACTTTGGTTGAAAAGATCAAGTGATTGGCACTCAGTAAGGAAATGAAAGGAAGCTGCGATATACATATATATATTTTGGTTGGGGGAGATCTTGGGTATCACCTAAAACTACATCCGACAGTGGAGTCTCGACAAGGTTACAATGTTAGAGTATCCGGGACATTGTTACCTAAGGGTGATCCCTGGTTAAGACCTAGCACCTGTTTGCCTCCCTACCCGGGGTTACGGTGTTTAGTTTTTTCTTTTCTTTTTTTTGTGTGTGTTTTTGTGTGTGTGTGTGTGTGTGTGCGTGGCGGCATTGATATGTGTATGCATGTGTGTAACTCATATAGGTGGAGGGGGGTCGGGAAAAAAGTGGGAATGAAGAAAATATATTTTTTTTTCCTTCGGCGGATGATACATGAATGAAAATGGGAATAAGTGTAAGCAGAATGTGATGTCTGAATGCGTTTCTCTGTGTGTGCGTGTGTGAGTATATGTCTCGGGGGTGGGGGTCTTGAATCAAACCTGTATTTTTCACTTCAAGCCAAGCACGCCGCCATATACCTGATCAGATCGAAATTATGGTTGCGTTTCCTTCCTTTATCATGGAAGGACGTACATTGCCAAGAAGAGTCGTTTTGAGTGTACTTCAAAAGATGGGAAATATTGTAGCTGACAGAAGGTAAACAAGTCGATACCCGATCAGTATCAGCTGGCTAACCGCGGAGAGGGTGTATGGTGTTGAAAGACCCGAAACCCCTATTGAACCCCGGCTAGAAATGTCATTGGTTATGTGTACTAAAGCATCTAATAGATGGATTTTATATATATAATATATTATATATATATATATATATATATATATATATATATATATATATATATATATATATATATATATAGAGAGAGAGAGATAGATAGATAGATAGATAGATAGATAGATAGATAATTTCTGTAAGTTTTTCGACTTTTTGTAGCAGTTAAATTTTTAATTCCGACACAAAATCAATCTATCAGCCTATCCCCCATATGAGGGGATTTGGGATGCTATTGTTTATTAAATATTTGGATCAGTTTTAATATTTCATATTACTAGAATCCACTTGGATTATATACCATCGGATTTATTACCTTCAATATATATATATATATATATATATATATATATATATATATATATATATACTTGAAATCATTTTTATGAAACATTATTAAGGGTCTTTTTAGAGGGTACGTGTTTAAATTGCTATCCCTGTATCTTTTTATATTATTGAACAGTGAAATTAATATGAACACGCATAAATTGACAAGTCCTAATAAAGACAAAACAAAATGTTTATTCTACTGGAAATTTCTTCACATTTAACCATCAGGGAATCCACTTTTTGACCCAAAGATGGCCGCTATCAGTTCGGCCAACGAGCCCGCGTAACAAACCGATTATTATTCATTTCAATGTTTAATTGACTAAAATAAACAAATATAACACCTCAAAAACATATAGCCACTAAAATTAACGCTTTTTCTTAAAAAAAAAATATATATTTTATTCTTGAAAGAAGCCTTGTATCACGTAATGGTCTATATATTAAAATATTCAATAATATATCTACGTCATATTTCAAACATTCCCAATTGGCGTCAGTTTAAATTAATGCCTCTTTCTCCTATCTACTAAATTCTAAGGAGAAGCAATTATTGAAATTGTGAAATTTTCTCTTGAAATATTTTGGAATATCTCCAAAGATTTATCTAAAATCACGAAAATAAGAAATCGAATCACAACGGTTACATTCTCTGGAAAAAAAGAAGACGATAGTTAAAACTAGCGCCACGATCACTATTTACATTATTTTGACTATTGTTCTCATCTTTGCCGCCGTATTTATTACAACGAGGGCACATGGCATAATGGATAAAATGGTTAGTTAGATGCAGTGATAGGACCCAAAGAGTGTGAGTTCAATATCCAGTTAAGGCAGTGGAAAACTTGGAGAGGGGAATTAACAAGAGATAACTGATAACTGACATCCATTAGATATGGCACGTGGAACTAGAAGAGTCTACTCCAGTGAGCAAAATAAAGTGTTCAGTTCGACATTCCTGAAGAAGGCCGGAGTGTACAAAAATGAAGACAATAGTCCGAATAATGTAAATAGTGTACATAATACCTCATCTCAGAAATATAGACAGATACTGGCGATATGATGATATGGATTTAATGATAATATTTTATATCAACCATCGGAAATCCCAAATCATTTGAAACGTTAGCTTATGTTGTTTTGGGATATTATCGTATTCAAATACGAATAATTAAAAAAATAATTTGAGTATTTCTTTCTGCTTACCAACTTTGATTCACAATGTAAAATGTCAGTCCAACAGATCAAGTTTGTTTTTTATATTACACTCGTATGACGAATATCGCAAAGTGTTTTATATATTTCAGTGTATTTAAGCAAGTTGGAATAAGTGTGCATATCTAGAATTCCATCCAATGATTATAGTTTCTAAAAGCCTTAATTTTATTTGAGGCATTTTCTCTAGTTTCTTGTTGCCGGCATTACATGCACACACTTCTTCTTCTTCTGTATGCCGTTTTCCTTTAGAAGTTTGGGTATCATGGCTCTCCACAATATCCTCTTAATAAATTTATCATTTTCTTCTCTCTCCTAAACCTTGCTCTGGCATGTGTTTACTGAAATGTCGCTATTCAGGTTATGCATTTTTCCCCTCTGTGTTTCTCGCCTTCAATCTGTCAGGTTTTCGAACCAGATTTCCTCCCAATGTGCCCTAGAAATTTCAAAAGTCTATACTGGTGTATGTATCCATTTTGTTTCCATTTTCTCTAGAACGTCATCGTTGTGTTTCTCCATGGTGTTCTGTAGAACCACATTTCTGTTGCTTCAAGTTTCCTCTTCATTCATGAGGACGTTGTTCAAAATTCACTGCCATATAGGAGAACTGATATTATTTAACAATTCAGTATTCTTTTTCTTGTTTCTTAAGATTTTGTTCTGTTTATTAATATATTGCTAAGCATTTGGAATGCAGATTTCGCTAAACTGTTGACTGTTATAATACACTTCTTGACCGGGATTTCTAGCGTATGTGAGATTATATGTGTGGATATCAAAAACCTGAAAGACTAATTAGATAATGTAATCAAGATCAAGGACTATTAATGGCTGACGTATGTTTGATTCATCTTCATTATCGGTAATAAGCATCATGGCGAGATGTCGAAAAAGTTGTTTCATTTAAGTTTGAAGAGTATGGTAACCAATATGACTTGTGGCAAAACACTCATCTGAGCAGACAGGCTTAGCCGACTTGAAAGTATTTTTAACTGCGCCCCAATAGCAGGCTCATATACTATCAAGAACGTACACGTGTCGAATATTCCATTATCAGACTGCTTATCAGTATTATAATATTGTGCTTTTTAATATTCATAATCCAGCTTGAAATTTTGATGTTCTGCTTGATTTGTACAACAATAGCAATGATAATATTAATTATGATCATAACAATACGAACGGGTGTGATTCTGTACTGTTCAGAATATGTAGAAAAGGATTGGGAAAATGTAAGTAACAAATTGAAAGCGTCATGTAGGCCAAACGAGACTAAAGACAGAGAGATAAAAACCTGGAAAAAAAATGATTGTTGAGGCATTAAAAAAACGGTGTTCGTTTTGTTTAGGGGATCCTTAAATCAGTGGCAGAAAAAATCCAAAAATGGTTCTGTAAAAATTACTCAACCTGGGATGTTACAGAAAACAACACTATCTGAGCTAGCCAGAACTCTAACATTTTTTTTCATCAATAATGTTCACTTAGTACATGATCCAAGAGCCACTCGAGGTAGATTATTGTAGAGAAAGAGTTAAGAAGCATAATTTATGAGGATGTGTTGGAAAGATAACGGATAACGATAGAGTTGAACAGATTGAGATTGTAGTGATCGAGGTTGCCGAAGACAGACCAACAGCAATAACAATAATAATAATATTATATTTTGAATGGTCCTTTCTCATTTATTTATTAGTAATTTATATACAATTTTTATTTTATAAGCCAGACAATATTAGTATTTAGAAATTAATTGTATTTATGAGTAAAACATTTATTCAAAAACAAGATTAAGAATATTTGAATATATTTTCATATTGTTGAACAAAAGAGAGAAAAATAGAAAATGTCTCGTGAAGCACGCCGTTTCTCTTTGGGATCTAAACGCTTATAAATTAAGATTTTACCGTTTTTGTTAATAGTATCAATAGTAAAAAAAATTAAAACTAGTAGGAGGAGGCCTGGGCCGGCATCTGAACGTGATGGACCACCATGGTATGGATATGCTCTGGTGCCCATTAATCAGCCCCGACGTATGGGTAAATATGAACTAACTATAATGCTGACACAACGATTAATATTGCTAAACAACATCGATCATCATGCGGGTCAACAGTAACCGAGGACCCCAGTGATGAACCAGACTTTAATCGAAAAGTCTGCAACTGAAACAAAGTCTACGCTATGTGAACTAGAGAAAAACCACGCCGAGGACAGTCATCAAAGAGACCTTTTACATAGATTAAAAGAAAATCCCACACAAAGAACAATAAATAAAACATCTAGGGAAGAGTACATCGAAGTAATGATAGCATTTTACAGTGCTACGATAACGACAACAACGACCAAAGCCACTTATAATATCTGACGAGAAAAGAAAAAAAATAAACACTCCTCAAACAGACTAAACATCGATGCCAATAAACTAGCCGATGTCAGGCGTGACATCATCAGACAAAAAATACATGACATATAACTCAAAAGCATCAGAAAAAACATCAAAAATAGATTAAACGTTAACCTCGAGGGACTACATGCCAACAACCCAGATCAGACACATAGAGAGGAACAAATATAAACAAGCTGAAATAATGCCTCCGAGGTACGCAAGCAAGTAGAGGAGGTTAATAATGAAGATGAGAGAAAAACAAAGATGTGACAAAAACGAAAAAAAAAAAAAAGGAAATGTCTTTCGAGATAAGGTCAACAATTCCAAAATTGAGAAATAACCGTCAAATGAAATGTCACGGTCCCTACCTTGATCGAGAGAATGAACTCTTCCTAACACTATAGATAATACGCCTCTCAAGAGATACGAATGGTATTGAGACGGTATTGAATCGAATCGAGCAGATAGTAGTTCACTTCAAACCAGTCTGACAGACTTACTAACACCTTCCACTTCCTGTATTATTTTTCGTGTAATATATTCTTTGTTATTTCTACTCTTGTGTTCCGTGTTGTTCTTCCATGGTCCTAACCTTGGACCATAACAGTGGCGACGAGAATACTGAAGAAACGAATTCTACGCGGAGGAAAAAACAACTTTGTTGCTATCGGTCGTCCATAACAGAGGCGACGGAGATATTGAGAAAAAAACAAGTTCTACGCGAAGATAAGATAAAAAACATTTTGGACACCAAAAATAACGTGATAACGAAGACACGAATTTTACCTGTCTGAATAGAATAGAATTTTACGCAGGAAAATTTTTTCGCACCAGGGTTTCAGAACAAACAGGCAACAAAGACCTGAAGTATACACGGAGAAAAAAATGAAAAATCGTTACACAAGTGCACAACTCTAGCTACAAAGTACATATTGCGAAAAGAAAAAGTAAGGAGAAAAAGTGAGTTTTTTCCCTCCTCTTCTCGTGACAACAGATAGCCTGTGTTATTATTAAATTACGGTGTAAACATGGAAGAATTTAAGGCAACCATATTGGAACTAATGAAAATGCAATTCGAGCAGCAAAAAAAAAATGAGGAAAGACAGACTAGGCTCGATGAAAAACTATTAGAAATTCAACAGAAAAACGAAGAAAAGCAACTCGAACTACAAGAATTACTACTACGGGCAATAACAAATAAAGGGCATAATTCTGAAAATGAAGCGGCATTCTCGCAAAATGCTATATGGAGCTCAATCAAAGACTTCACTTATGCACCGGGTGAAGACAAAACGTTCGCGGCTTACTTCAAAAGATATGAAGATTCATATGAGCTTGATTGCGGGAATTGGTCAGACGCGAAAAAAGTACGTCTACTACTGAGGAAACTAGGCTCAAGCGAATACACTAAATTCGTAGACAACATCCTACCGAGGAAAACGAATGAGTTGACTTTCAGGGAAGCCGTGAAACTTTTAACGGAATTATTTAGTTCGAATATCTCACTATTTCACTAAAGGTGGAAATATTTAAATTTAACAAAAAAGGATTGCGAAGACTATATGACATTCGCTTCCGTAGTAAACAAACACTGCGATGACTTAAAGTTATCTGAACTCAGTTCTGACAATTTTAAATATTTGATATTCGTCCAAGGCCTTGTTTCGACTAAAGATGCAGAGATCAGACGGAGAATTCTAACAAAACTGGAGAGTGAACGAGAATTGACGCTACAAAAATTGGCTGAGAACTGTCAGAGATGTATAAGCGTAAAAAAGGACTCGAAAGATATCGAAGAATCTGGCGTAGACCACGTACTAAAAGTACAACGACAAACACGATTTTTTCCCTCCTCAAAAACAAACCAAACCAATTATTTTACTACAAAAAGTAAATGAAACCTCAGAAGAAACCTCCACCCAGTCCATGCTATTGCTGTGGGATTTTGCATTGGTATAAAGACTGTCCATACCGCTATAAGACTTGTTTGACGTGCAATAAAGTGGGACATAAAAGTTCGCACTGTAGAACGAAGAAAGGAGACAAAAGCTGAGTAAGAGTCACTAGAACTGACCAAGCGGACGGGATAAATATACGAAAATACGTACAAGTAGAAATGTTAAACAAAAAAAATCAGATTTAACCATTATTAGCTTACAGACCTGGAAGAAATTAAACAAACCGAACATGTTGAGAACAAATAAAATAGCCAGATCGGTAACAGGAAGAAAAATCCGATTTGAGGGCGAGATTATCACAAATGTGACGTTCAACGGAATGACCAAAAAAATTAAAGACGCATGTTCTAAAAAATAGTGAAAATTTATTTGGAACTGACTGGATGCAGAAATTTGACCTCTGGGATTTACCGATAAATGCGTTCTGCCAAAAAGAGAAATTGAAGATGAAATTAATGGAGAGTTTCCCCGACGTATTTTCAGCCGGCCTCGAGAGGTGTAAAAAAATGTCGACAAAAATTGAACTAAAAGAAAATATACAACCCATTTTCAAGAAGAAAAGAAATGTACCTTTCGCATCATTGGAAAAGATAGACGAGGAGTTGGATAGACTCGTGAAAACCGGTATATTGACAAAGGTGGAATATAGTCAATGGGCCGCACCTAGGGTTTACGTGAAAAAGAAATCAGGTGAGATACGAGTATGCGCTGATTTCTCGACGGGATTGAATGCAGCGATTAAGGATTATCACTATCCTCTCCCTAGTCCAGGGAAATATCAAAAATAGACTTGAGCGAAGCATACCTACAAGTACCGGTAGATGAGGAAAGCTCGAGTTTGTTGTGCGTAAACACTCATAAAGGATTATATCAGTTCCAGAGATTACCATTCGGGATCAAGGTCGCGCCGGCGATATTTCAGTAAATAATGGACACTATGCTAGGCGGACTGGATATTACGATCGCATACCTTGATGACATCCTGAAAAATAGCAAAAATATTGAACAACAGTGGGAACACGTTCAAGAGGTTTTCAGGCAGATACAAAATTACGGTTTTAAGGTAAAAGAAAATAAACGTGACTTCTTTATAAAGGAGATAAAATATCTGGGCCATATTATTGACGAAGAAGGACGAAGACCAGGTCCGGAAGGAGCCACGGCAATAAAAAAATGCCGACTCCAAAAAATTTAGCCGAGTTACAAAGTTTCTTGGGCTTAGTAAATTATTATCAAGAATTTATTCCTAACATGCACAAATTACACGCACCCCTAAACGAACTGTTCAAGAAGGAAAAAGTTTGGGAATAGTCAGATGAATGTCAGAAAACTTTTGACAAAATCATTAAGACTCTAACGGCAGATCTATTTCTAGCACATTATGTTCCTAAATTGGAAATAATAGTCGCGAGTGACGCGAGTGCCTATGGTGTTGGTGCATGTATACTACATAAAATGCCGGATGGGACAATAAAACCCATCGCGCATGCGTCAAGAACTTTACTACCAGCCGAACAAAATTACTGACAAATCGAAAAAGAAGCGCTGTTTGCAGTTACGAGATTTCACAGATATATTTACGGTAGATTTTTCATCTTACAGACAGATCACAAACCGTTACTAACAATATTTGGATCAAAGAAAGGTCTACCTGTCTACACTGCTAATAGATTACTAAGATGGGAGACGATTTTATTAAATTATAATTTCAAATTGGAGTACCTTCCACTTGTATTATTTTTCGTGTAATATATTCTTTGTTATTTCTACTCTGGTGTTTCGTGTTTTTCTTCCATGGTCCTAAACTTGGACCATAACATGAAGAAAACCCTGAAATTTGCTAATCAAGCAATTAGTAAAATAAGGGATGAAAAGGAAAGAACCTGACAGAAATTAATTATCTTATATAAAAGGTAAAAACACAACGGAAAGAAATAAGAAAAATGGAAGTCTGGAAAGAAAAAATGGAAAACGAAATAAATGAACTACGAGGACTTTTGTCACTTTTAAGGGAAGTAGACAAAGGCTTCAAAATGAAAGAAAGAAAAAGGAGACAATTGAATCGAAGCATTGATATAAAGAATAAGACTGATGTACAAAAAGTTAAAGTGAAGCTAAAACAACAAATTCAACCGAAGGCACAAAGAATCAAGCGTTATGAAAAAAGAAACAGACACTTCTTGCAAAACAGGATTTCCAAAGAATCCAAGAAACTATATCTGGAACTGGGAAAAATAAAACAGAAATATATGACCCACATAATATTCAGGAAATCTAGGTATTCTGGTATAAGATGTGAGAAAACTGCAAAATGAAAGACATGAATCAAGCAACAATAGGAACAACACACACACATAGAATGCGAAAAATGGACGGATATCAACAATATGAAACAATCGGTGCTATCTGCAAAACCCAAAACTGGATAGCACCAGGAATAAACCGAGTAAAATACTTTTGAATAAAAAACCTATCTAGCGCCAACAAGACCTCACAACGGCATACAATGATAAACGCAGAAAATGTCCCAAATTACTCATATAGCTGAGTAACATAAAAAAAACAAAAAACAAAAAAAGAAAGAAACGCAGAACGCGAAGAACTATAGACCCATCACCTGCCGACCAAGACTCAATAAAACAATAGAAGTGAAATCAGGGAAATAACCTTATCAATTGTATGGATGAACTACAGATATGGGTTCGACAGTTTACCACACTCATGGATAGAGAAGAGCCTAAAAATATACATGAAATTCATAACTGTGAGCATGAAAAACTGGATGACCACACTAAACCTTAACCATACAAACGGGTCATTAACATCGAGATCAATCATCATGTAAAGTGGGATTTTCTAAGGAGATTCAATGTCATCACTACTGTTCTACAATGAATTAGCGCTACTCATCTGCCTACTAGGCAACAGTAGTTACGGATAAAAGTCGCAAAATAGCAAACTGAATCACTTTTTCTATATTGATGATCTTAAAACTTTTGCCAATGATGAAAACCAGCAGAAACTCTACTCACCATTGTGAAAACCTACAGAGAAAACATTAGGATGGAGTTCGATATTGACAAATGTGCCAAAGCAAACTTCAAAGGCGGTAAACCAACGAAGATTACATATTCAGAATTTGATATCGACTGCAAAATTAAGGAACTAGACCAAGATGGTACATACAAATATTGAAGAATTAATGAAGGGGACAGAATACAACATTCAATTATGACGAAAAAGATCATAAAGAATATTACAGGAGAATGCGTTTGAAGCTAGAAGCGAACTGGGACCCAATAAAATGAAGGCTATCAACACTTGATCTTTACCCGTAGTAACATAAAGCTTCAACATAATTAAATTGAAGTTAAATGACATTAAATGATTGGACGCCAAGACCAGAAAAATGCTTACCCATATGATGCATCACCCGGAATCAAATGTTGATAGGCTCTACGTATCAAGAGATTTAGAAGGCCAAGGTCTATCCAAGTTGAACTAACTCTTAAAACTACAACAATCGGATTGGAAGCGTAATTCACACAAATCTACGACCCTCTCCTACAAATATTTAAACACCAAATCCACTCCATCAACAAAGGAGCTGCACTACTCGAGAAACAGCTTACTATACCTGAAACCCTACCAACAAAAAATGAAGCGAAACAAACAGCAAAACAATTTGACCAAATTAAATTCCAAACAAAACTGAGAAGTAAAGGCGTTGCATTGAAAATACCTAAAAATAAGGAAAGAAGCTGATGTAGTCCAACAGAAAAAGACATCAGTGGCTGAGGGCACCGAGTCGAAAGCTGAGACAGAAGTCTTAATTAGTGCAGCTCACGACCAGAGCCTCGTAACCAGATCCTATCAATGCCATATAATCAATGATGTAATTAACCCGAAATGCAAAATATTTAGAAAATATGATGCAACCGCAGATCATATTATATCAGGATATCCGGGAGTAGCAAAAATGAATATAGCCACAGACATAACAAGGATATGCAAGATATACAAGAAGTAGAAACTCAATACCACTGAGAGATGGTATGAACACCAACCAAACACAGTTCCCCAAACTAACGATATAAGTATCCTCTTGAATATAACAATACAAACTGACAATGAAATAAAAGCCTACAGTCGTGATATTATCATAATAGACGAGAAATTCAGGAAGTGTATATTTACTGACATAACAGTAGTATATGAGAGAAACATCTCCATGAAAATTATCGAGAAATTGTCCAAATACAAGGACCTGGAGATCGAGTTTAACAGGAAGTAGTGAATGAAGACTGAGATTGTGCCAATAGTAATCGGGGCTCTAGGCCACTTGAGAAAAGGAATGGACAATTTTACTAACAATGTCTCAGGTAACATCAACATACAAGTTACCCTGAAGATCACGCTAATAGGGACATTCCATATATTAAGAAAAGGGCTATCTTCTCTTAACTGCTGTAATATTAAGAATAATAACAAAATTATTGACGCAAACCTTCCAATAGGTTTCAACATTTAAGAAAAAAACGAAATTTAAGAAAAGATAAAGAAAAGAAAATTCGTAGTGTTTGCCAATGTTAAACAAGATTTCGACATAATGTCTGTCTTCTTTAAGTTATATTTAAACAATCTTTTAAGTAGAATAATATATAAATCTACAAAAAATATGTCTTTATACAAAAGATGCTTGTATTGTAATGAAGAAACGGCTGTACTGGCAATGGACGCGTCAAAACGAATGAAACACTGCTCGCGTGGATGCATGCATCAGAAACGTGTTTAATATGATGGTGATCTTTTTCATCTTGAACTTTTCCGATACTGTAATTCTCCATGTATAATAAACCTCCACCCATAATACGCACCACTAAAATCGTGCTGAAACTGAAAAAATGCTTCTACTTAATCATAATATGCAAACTTGTTTGATAATCAAACCCTATAAATTGTATCTACCTAATTTCATTTCGGACAACATTTCCTAAACTTATTTAAAAATAGTTTTAAACAGAATAATATTATTCTAATTTAGTTTTATGATAATTATTTTATTTTACAATTGTAAGTATTATTAGGTACATATGATTGTATTTGACATCCTCATGGGGTCGCAATCGCCGAATGTTTGCGTCAAATTGTCGTATGTTTGTTGTGAGCAGTTATTTCGCAACTGAAATCGACCTATGAAACGGCAATTTTTAAAAAAATTTTCGTAGCTGTGCATAATAAGCATCCGTAATTTTGCTTACTAAGTTTTTGAAAAAAATGCGTATTATACATGAGGAATTATGGTAGTTGATTAGTTACTAACAGGAATTAATCAATAAGTTTAGTATAAAACTTATGGCAATTTCCTATCATTCTGTTCATTTCCCCGTGGCGGGAAGTTAATAATTTGCTTACGTAACCATACTAATGCGTTTTAATGGTCGACAGGTCGGTAGGTCCTGAAGTTTTTTTTTCAAAATGTTCACATTAAAAGGTTTGTTGAAATTACAGTCGTTTGTAAAAAAATGTTCTTCTTGCTTCATTGATGTCACATTAAAGTGATCGACATATTACCTCACATCCGTTGAATCTTTTATTTAATTTTTCTATTATGCAAGACACATAAATCAAGCCATGCTTGATACGTTGAGCAGCGTATATTAAATGGGAATCAATACAACTACCAAACACTGTAGACATCGTGATTTTTCTGTTTGAATTTGTGATAAAATTAGCTTGACTCATGTTGTTACACAACACGCTGTGTTTTCTCTTGTGTGAGTATTTTCAGGAGTACAACGATCCGAAACTCCAATGTTGTTTGCAGTGTGGAGATTAGTCTATTTTTTTTTATTTCTTGGGTTGGGAAAATTACTTTAAACGCGGATATTTTTGCGCAATGCGTTCATATCTGTCGTGTAGTATTTTCGAAATTCCAGCCAAATTTCAGTTCCAATTGTTGACTAATCATTGTCAGAATTGTTATTGTGTTTTCGGTGTTTTCACCTGATATAAAATTATGGTAATTTTAGATATTTCATTAGCTATTTGTTTCAGTCCTGATTCTTCATAGCCGCGTTTAACATAATGCTGGATTAAATTATTAGCATGATCCGAATAATCTTTTATCTCCGTTTAAATTCACCTTATAGATAAAAATTGGCACTTCTTATTTGAATTTATCGTGTGATAACGATAATCAAAACGGCGGTGTGATGATGTACGTTTGCAAAATAAGTAGATCAGTAGACATTTCCTTGAGAAATTTACTCTAGTGTCTAAAAAAATCAAAACTAGCTTTATTTGTGATCGAAAATTATTCTTTTGTGAAAACGAATCACACAATTGTAGAAACTTTAGCGAACTTTCCTGCGTATCTTTCCAGATGAAGGAAATACCCCCAATAAATGGCAAAGTTCTGCTTTATGGCCGTGTTGTGATTTGAAATATTCAAGTATTTTTTCTTCTAAATTTGTCAAGAAGACATTCGCAAATTCAACAGCCATGGTGTCCATATTACACATCGTTTGATTTGACGGAAAAACCTTTTCCAAAACTTGTCAGTTATAAAAATGGCAGACAAAGAGGCGCTATTATTATAATGAATAGAGAAAACTATATTTCGGTTTGTGAAAATTTTTTAAGGGACACAAATTTCTATAAAACATAAATATAAACAAGAGCTCTTATTATGGTAAAAAAAAAAAAAAAGGAGATAATTTATGAAATTAAAAGAAATAGTTTTGTCACTGAAACGGAGTCTAAATATTAGGTTCGGAGCAAAGAACACCAATGCTTTACTGTCTTCAAAAAAGACACAAATACGTAAAAAAAAAATAACATCCTTAACACACGATAAAATCAAACCTGAAGTGCCAATTTTTACTCAAAATGTGAATTTGCACGGAGATAGAAGGTTATTGGAAGCATACTAATAATTTAATTGGCATTATGTTAAGCACAGCTATCAAAAATCTCGACGGAAAGAAATTGCGAATGAAATCCCTAAAAATGAAGATTACTATAATTTTATACTAGAACAAAACACCAAAAAAACACAATAAAAATCCTGACGGAATCCATTAATCGTCAATTGGCACCACAATTTTGCTGGAATTTCGAAAATACTAAACGATAGTTTTGAACACATTTAGCCGAGTTTTAAATATATTTTCCAAACTCATCTAAAGTTTTTTTCAAAAGAAATAAAAACATTCCGCAAAGTTTAACAAATGTAAGCGTCCACACGCAAAATAGCATTTCGGAGTTTCGAATCGTCTGTACTCCTGAAAACACACATAGAAGAAGAAAACCTTGCGCGTTTTTAACAACATGAGTCAAGTTAATTCAAAGAGAAACGTCACGATTTCTACGGAGTTTGGTAATTGTAGTGATTCCCTGTTGCTATAAGCCGCCTAATATACCAAACATGACTTGGTTTATGTGGGTTGTACAACGAAAAAATTAAGTAAAAGATTTAAAGGAAACATGTATGATGTCCAATACAATAATTTGGTATTAACGAAGCTTGCAGAACATTCTTATTACAAACGACATTAAACTAGACAGAAATTTTAAAGCGGATATTCTGAAAAAAAAAAAAAATGCAGTATCTACCGATCTGTCGACCGTTAAAATGCATAGGACTGTTACGTAAACAGATTGCTAACTTCCCGGCTCAAGGGAACGAACAGAATGGTAAGATAGATCCATAAGATTTATATTAAGCTTTTTGATTAATTCCTCTTAATAACTGATCAATTAACGGAACATTTCAAGATGAACAAAATCACCATCATATTAAGCACGTTTAAGTTGCATGCCTTCACGGCGTTTCATTCCTTTTGCCGCGTTCATGACCAGGACAGTTTTTCCATTAAAAAGCCAGCAACACTTTTACAAAGACTTATAATTCTTTGTAGATTTATATATTTTTTATACTAAAAGAAATGTTTAAATATAACTTGAAAAAGATAGAAATTCTGTCGAAATATTGTTTAGTATTTTCAAAGACAGTGTTTTTTTTCTTTTTTTAAATCGCGCTCTTCTCTTAAGTATATTATTATTATTATTATTATCATTATTATTATTATTATTATTAATAATAATAATAATAATAATAATAATCGAAATCTCAAAAATGTGGAACATGAGAACATCAACAATCACTGTTGTAGTTGGAGCCCTCGGATTGATTGAAAAATATTCCATAGACTCATTGAAGGGATTCCTGATAGCCCATGCCTTACACGAATACAAAAAAAAAAAATTTCTCACGAGTCCAGCCCACACCTTACGAAGAGATTTATCTATGTAAAATATGTGTTGTTGTTTTTTTTTTTAATTGCTCAGTGGAAAATGTCATGATGCCATTTCTGACCTTAGGTCTCTGATCGGGATCCGGAAAAAAATGAGTTCACACCAGAAACCAAAGGAAATAATAATAATAATAATAATAATAATAATAATAATAATGTAATCCTTCGTTGTTCGGATTGTGTGGAAATTCGGAAAAGACTGTGACTCATAAGGTAAATAAACATGGCATGTTGTTAAAATAAGAGCATAAACGGGCACATGAGGATCGAGCACGTATTATGCACAGGATATTATGCGAAACAGAGAAGAAAAATAGTATGAGAATAAAGTACGGGCTATAGAGGAAAATTAGATTTTAAAGCTGTTCTGGAAATTCACCATGTAATGTGAGAATATAACTGAAGCAAGAAAATTAATAATTGTCAAAAGGTTTCAAAACGAGATAGCAGATTTTTCGGTTAGGAACTTAAGAAAATAGTTGTTTCGGTTCTTTCTTGGAAAAGGTACGGACACAAATCCAAAAATGGCTGGATAAAATTGTGACTCTAGGAAACGATTTATGTAGGAAGATGAAGAATTGATAGGGCCCATGTTTATTTGCTATGGTCCGTTCCTGGTTGTAATATTGCGGCACGAGATCTGCTTGTGAAAAATACGTTGGGATGATAATACGATGAGAGGTAGGCACTGCAGCAATCTTATATGTTCTCATCTTCGTAAGCACAAAATAAAATATGAATTAAGCAGTCAATTTTTTTTTATATACAAAATGGATTTATCTGTGTCTGCCTTGAAAAGACGCATTTGAAATAGTGTCTTTTATCATGGTTCGATCATTAACCTTTGTCACCGACGGTAAACATCATTTCTTGCACGCGAACCTCTTTGGTCATTTTTATAAAGAAGATAATCTCCTTGCGACCATAAGCGGTTTTTTTTTTCAGGAGCTGGGAGTAATCCGATGATACCACAAGTGTAAGGTTCAGTATATGAAAGGAAAACCGACGTTGAAATTAATGACTTTGCTATCAATAGCTTAGAAATTGCTACTCAAGACATAAATCTTTTGATTGAAGACAGTGAAAGGGGACAGTTTCAGGAATAAGAGGTCAGTTGCTCAAATCAAGCGATCCTGTCTATTAGTTCCAAAAGAATCTAATGTCGGAAAAAGCTGATGCGTGTTTTTTTCCATTTCTTGCTGAAAGATCCGCTTCTTCGCTTGTAATTCGTTTTGGCATCAGAATAAAATAAAACTGAACAGCTAGCATCAATAATGGTCAAATTTTAGAATGGATAATTCGTTGGCGGACTGGTCTAAAGAAGCCAAGCGACATTTTAAGAAAGTGAAAAGATGGTATCAAATTATAATACAACGCTTAAAAATGTCTTCGATTTTCTATTTAGATCTCCTTGTGCTTTAGCTTAATTACGTTAGTTTTGCAGTTTTATGATTTATAAAATTGATATGAAATAATAAATGTTCCATGATAAAAATAATACTATATAATGCCATATAACAACAGTAAATATATTAATAAGAAAAAATATCATATAACATGGACGGTAAAAAAAAAAAAAAAAAAAAACGATTACAAATACAAGAAGTCTTAACCATATAAAAGAATCAGTCCAACATCAGCGTAATTCATTTTCGGACAAACATGTTAAATATATTTCACAATTAGAAAAAAAGGACATATCAGAAAATTACGCGTGAAGGTGAGATTCAAAAAATAATCGACTTGTTACATATCTACACGCGATGATGCACAAAAACAAAACAAAATAAATACTCATGCATACCTATAGGTATATTCTGTATGCAATCTGATCAAATATTTTAGAAGCATGATATGAAATATGCCTGGATAACGTAAAATCACTGAGCCGAGTTCATATTCCGGTCTAGTCGGTTGCATTCACTTTCGAAATAATATTTACGGGAAAATCAGGAATCTATTTATTCCCTCTAGTTATGGATTAATTTGCAGGGTAGACTGGTTTCTATAGCTTTGAGTGGCAACAAATGTGAGAAGAAAAACCCTGAACTCGAAACCGTAGAGAAGGAAAAGGGAAGTCACTCTACTACATTTCCTTGTAAGCCATGGCCAAGTAAAAGAAATTATGGGTGCCATGATCAACTACTTCCTGAAGAGACATTGATTTTAATATAAGTTGAAAGAAAATCTAACTATCCCCATCATCATAGAAATCAGTTATGAATGCCATGATCGATTGTAGTCTGCAGACAGATCAAACAAAATGCTTGGCTTTTACAATATCTAAATTCATATTTCTTAGCCAGTTTTTCTATTTCACATATCCTTCGTTAGTTCTGCTAGATGATAACTAGCTTTTTAGTAGAGGCTAACCAACTATATAAATATGTGTCTTGAATAAACTGTTCAGTTATTATTAGGATATTTTTGAAATCCCCAAAAAGATATTTAGTCAAAATTACCACCTTAAAATATATAAACATATATGAAGTCTGAAAAAGAAAACTACAACACATATCAATTCGGCATTTAATCTCCTTCAAAGTAGTCTTCTTCTGAAGCCACACACATTATCCACCGTCATTTCCATTGAGGAAAGCCTTTACAGAAATCGTTTTGGGGTCTAGAACGTATGCGCGATGCAGTTCATGGTCAGTCTGTGACAAGCGGCTTCACTCTAGCTACTTTAGCTCCGTTGCCGTACCAAAAGTTTTGATACTTTTGAATCAGACTTTGTATATGGATATCCATCGGGAAAGAGATGAAGTGGCGGATTTCTTGCCTTACTTAGAAATCACATGATTGATTGATGAATATATATTCGTAAACTAAGAAGTATTAGAAAAATATACGTTAAGGATTAAACAGGGAATTAAGTTTACTAAGAGTGTCGTCTACAAACACACCCATAAATCTAATCTTGGAAAACTTCATTAATCCATTACATGAAAAAAAACCCAACAAATTTATCGAAAGTGTGAACCACACTTCTCTGTTTATTTCTAGTGTCCGAAAGTTCCGCGTTTGAAATCTTTCTCTTCGTGCTTCAGTTTATCCAAAATACCTACTCATATGCAATACACATTGTCAATAACGTTATATTATTTCCAATATCTTTATTTTGTTGTCCTTCTATTCCACGAATTTCATGAACCGGCCTATTAAATCTACATATCATATGAAGCATATGTGGACTGTTTATAGTTTATATATATACAGTAGCGACCATAATATAAGGAACAGAAACAACAAAGATATAAATATGTGTATTACTTAAAAAGTAATGCATGATTAGCAATGAAATTTTTACCGAATAAAGATTAGGGTGTAATCCATAAATATTATACAAAGTTACAAACATTTACATAATATTTTTTTTTTCAAATAAAGATTAAATGGGACAAAGGAAATAAGTTACTGTACAAAAGTTAAGGAACGATCTTGTTAATACTTGATTGTGAACAAAATATCAACAAAATTTAATATTTGATAAACATCCCCTTATTTTCAATGATTTCTCTGCATCGTCGACCACATGATCTAATTAATTTCTTGCAAAAATCAGCAGTAATTCCCTCCCATTCATCTTTCAACAACTCCCATAGGTGATCCTGGTTTTTCAGGTTTCTTTTCTGAGCCCTTTCTCAAATTATCTTCCAAACATTTTCTTTTGGATTCAGGTCAGGGCTGGCCACTTCATTCGGGCGATTCCTTCTTCTTCAAATAAAGCCATAACCTTCTGAGTCTTGTAGCAAGGTGCATTGTCCTGCATGAAAATAGGAGATTCATAAAGATTATGGTGTAATATTGGTACCATATGCTGCTGAAGAAGCCTTTTGTAAATCTCAGAATTGATATTGCCATGTACGAGGATGAGAGGGCCAACTCCTGCAGATGAAATCATTCCCCACACCATCACACTGCCACCACCAAACTTAACGGTTTTCTTGACACATTGAGAAGACAGTCTTTCACCTGTTCTACGGCGTAAGTAAGTTTTGCCCTCAGAACCAAATATAGTAAACTTGGACTCGTCACTGAAACGAACTGTATCCCATTGTCCGCCAGTCCAAACAACAATTTCTCTCGCATACTCCAGGTGTGCCCTTTGGTTACGCTTTGAAATGAGAGGCTTCGAAGCTGGAATACGGGGCATGCAATCCTAACATTTTTTTTTAACCTGCGAGCAACCGTTTTCCTTGAGATCTTATTATCTGTCTCTTCATTAAATTTACTGGCAATTGATGTAGCAGTTTCAAAACGTTTTTTTGTAAAAATTCTTCGATCTTCTCTTTGCGATGTTTTTGGAGGTCTGTCGGTATTTGGTTTTGCATCTAACGTTTTATCGGTTTTATACCTGTTAATTACACGATGAACGACAATTTTAGACCTATGAACTATATCAGAAATTTCTGAAATTGAATTTTTTTCTTGATAGTTAGCGATAATGAGTTTTTTTCTTCAAAAGAGAGCGTTTTGCTTGTAGAATTTGCCATATTGCTTAAAAATACAGACTTAATGATAAATGAACTTTTACTTATTTGAAAAGCTCCATCGAGTTTTTTAACAGTCTGCACACCAGGGTTGAATAAGACTAATTGACTTCTTGTTGGTTAAAATTGACTTATATCCTTCCACATATGACGTAATTTTGGATTTTGTTGTGTTATATATATATATATTTATATATATATATATATATTAAAGACATTTTTATGTTTAACGTTCTTTTTTTTTATATAGATACAAGTATTTAAGTAAATGCTCTGTTTATAATAAACAGTATTAAATAACAGTTACCGGCCTGAATGTCCGAGAAATTTTCATAGAAAATATTCGTCCTTTGACAGGATTCGAACCTGCATCCTATACGGAACCGTCATTTACGCTGACGTGCCTAACCGAGAGGCCACAAAGGAGCGTTCGGTAGGCAAGGTCGAATTTACTGCTTTGAGAAATTATTCATCCTCCGACAAGACTGGAATCTATATCCTATACGGAACCGTTATAAAGCCTTTATCCATTTCATAATGCCTGACGTCTTTTGTTTACATTTAGATACTCCATGAGCAGATATAAATGTACATGAGAGAATCATGGAAGATTGTAGTTTAAAGACAGTAAATTTGACCTTGCTAACCGAACGATCCTCTGTGACCCAATCGGGTAAAGGCACGTCTCAATGTGCCCTATATAAGGGCATATAATATAAGTAATGTAGAAACAAAGCAATATATAAGGGAGCATGCTACCATGGCACACCCGAGTAAAAGATCTGAATGCCATATATAATGGCAAAGAATTGATATAATTATATATTTTTCTTAATATATTTTATGCTAATTTGTTTTAAATGAATATGTTTCTTCTTTTATTCATCTGCTATTGTGATGAAGAGTGATATCAAACGGTTGTCAATGCTAATCATTTAATTTCACCCTGTTTGCTTATTTACTATGATTGAAATACGGGTGTAAATATTGTTTGCGGTCCAGATAACTGATGGTTATGAATCCAGCCTTGAAACGTCATTATTTTATTTATTACGGTTACTCATTATTGGTCTTGACAAGCGAATGCAAAGAAGGGACAGGGTCGTTAGCAAATATGGATGCATATGATAAAACGTTGTATGGTTGCACCAACTAAAATCTAGATGACCACAACCTGACAGGGGGTCTTTCATCTGACTTAGCATAAACAGTCGAATGGGCGAAAAACATGATTTGCATCTTTCAATACCACAAAAACCAACCTAATAAGTTTTCATTCCCTACCTGATTCTGAATTCTCACTAGGCGTGATGAAGGGTTACACACTCAAAATTGCTCCTTCATTCGAGCGTCTCTCGTACTTAATTTTTTTCCTGACCTCATATGGAACGCATATACAGGGCGTAATTGATAATTTATCGTCTAAATTATAGAAAAATGAAATTAACACTGATATCTCATTTTAACAAATATATTGACCAAAATTACACAAACATATCTAGGAATACTAAAGATTAAATTTATTCTATAAATTCGCTATTGACTTCAACCACAGCCTCCAGATGGCTTCAAAATCTCCTGCAACTATTCTGAACTGTCTCCTTTTTTATAAATTGGTGAATGCTTCCATAATCCTTGCTTTCAGTTCATCTTTGGCGTTACAATGAGATTCGTTGGTCTCTCGTTCAACTGCTTCTCGCACATAATAATCATGGAGGTTGCAGTTTGGGGAGTTAGATGGTCAGATGTAAGGAGTGATGTGGTCGTAGAATTTGTCTGATTAACATAACTGGATTATCATGCTTGTGTGGCATGGTGCAAAATCCTGTTGCCAGACATATGATCTTCCAGCAGCCACCTTCTTGACCCAAAGAAGCAATACCTCCTCAAGGCACTTGATGTAGACCACCGTGCTGATTCATATGGGAAGGCTGAATGGGGGCATAACGTCGCCATTGCTAGTAATCACTCTAAACACCATGATGTTGACCGGATATGCCATCCACCTCTTTGCGTATCCTCTTCAGATTGATGCCTAAACACTCTGAAATGTTCGTAATGGAGCTATCGTCGCGAATACCAAGCAGTACAGCATACCATTTCTAAATTTCTGACGGAGAGAATAACATTATGGTGCTTGTTTTCTCACAGACGGTGCACAGACTGTGCAGTCGACACGAAATTAAAAGTATACAATGGCGACCCATCGCTTACTGTATAATGGTTTACCCATCGCTTACTGTATAAAAAATACGCTGGATAAAAGGTCGCCTCACTTATTAGAAGAGTCAGATAAGACAAGCAATGGAGTATTACTGCCATATCTTGTCTCGATCTTCCCAATCCTTTCTTTCTAACCGCGATAGATTTCAAAATGCTTTACACGGCCTTGTGGGTGATAAATTATTTTCATCGTTACAAATCCTATCCACACATCAAAAGCCGCATTCCACTCGCTACTCTATCGCTATTTCCAGGAAAAATGTTCTGACGAGCTCCATTCATTACATGCAGACATTTAAAGCTAAAACCAGCCATGTCGAGTACACAGGAACTCATTGATTTCTGCTTTGCGAGACAAACTCCTGAGAAGATGCTTTATCGACCACAACAATCTTAACTTCTTTATATGTTGACTTAAACTTTGTTTTTGCTATAAAGTTTTATAGTTTGCAATTCTTACGTCCTGCAGAACAAATCTGCCTCGTCAGTCATGTATCGAAAGATACATGATCGCCTAAGCGTGTATCACGCATGGCACATAACTGACTGATATCCCCTCACGTGCTAATACACTTGGGAAAGTTATGAATGCTCTTGTCCTGCCCCACAAGCTATGGATAAATAGCAAGGCAGACCGGGTTCTATAGCCTTTGATGGAAACTGGTCTGCCGCAGAAAAAATGGCAAGCTACTGCGGGAAAAAATCTGACTCACGTAGGGAACATAACTTATTGACGTCCATAAAACAAATATATTCAGTAACCCTCTCCCTTGAGTGAAACTTAGGCTTTGTATTGGTCTAACTATAAAGTTTTAAAAAATGGAAAAGATGGTCAGATAGAAAGATTCATAAATATATTAAAATAATTATGGTTAAATATGCAAATATGGCTTTATTTAACAATTTTTCGGAATATATTTAAAGATATTTAAAGATGTCTTCGAAGAAATTAGAATTTAAATCTCTTTGAAAACGATCAAAGTCTAAATTGAAATGAAAGCAAGTGATTGCATCAAATGAGGCGTGCATGAAAGAGAACTGGTTAAGTAGAAATTGATGTTTCTTGAAGAGCAGATAATACACAGTTTTGTTTATTTAAAAAGAGAATAAAAAGACGACTGGAGAGAAAAATATCCGAGATAGACATTACGTTCAAAGAAAGCTACAGAAATGAAACAAATATGTCGCCAAAGAATTTAATTAGACAAAATAAGATAGGAGATAAAGTATTTTTTTTAATTTAAGGCAGAGCGGTAAGTTCAGTAGAATAGTATTTTCATAATGAAGCGAGTATAATCAACCTCTGTCCTTTCTACAGATATTCTCAATGACAGATGCTCTGACTAGTTTTTCCTTGGTTGCCCGACTACATAAATTTAAAAATGCTACTAGAGTTTGATCTTGGTCCCACTCTTTTACTAGTGAAATAGATAAATGCAACCGCCCTCTTCTAATCCAACGGTTTCTTTTCTCTAACTTCCCACCTGTGGAACTCTATTTACTTGCTTCCCTGATAACTACAATCTTCAAAAATTTAAATGCAACAGCGATCGCCATAATCTGTTTTCTTGACCTCCGTTCATATTTTGTCCTTCCCTCAATCCTTCATATTCTCAGCCTACAAATAGAGTTTCCCTCTCTGTAACCCCCCCCCCGGCGTACTAATGTCATTCCCGCGTTACTTTGGGTGAAATGATTGAAAAAAGAGTTATGCTTGAAAGAATTGAAGAAAGAGATAAACATGCATTTTTTTACTGCTTCATGTCCCTTCAGGACGTGAGCGAGCATGTCTCTCCCCATTTTGTTATATGGCTCTTATTACGGATTGTTTAGTAGAAGCGATAAGGACATTTAACATAGAATAAGGCGCGAGGTTTTGTTACAAAACAAAAACATTAAATTAAATACTCCAGTAATATATTAAGTTATCCTCGTCAGATCTTTTCATATGGCTATCAATCATGGTGCCCAATCCGTTCGGAAACATCTAAACTTTTCGCTGTATACAAGATCTTTCACGAATCCTTAGATAAAAATGTCTTTGAGCTAATGAAGCCTGTAATCCATTACCATTTAACCAAATATTTCTAAGAGCTGCAAAGCATAAGAAGTTTCAGAGAGTCAGCAAAGCCTATCATATTATATTGTGATAAAGACATACGACATAAGTCAGGCACTTATTGTATCAGCGATGGCCATTTTTATTTAACGAGTCGACAGCCAACTTATAGGGTCTTCATCCTACCGTAGTGGTTATCAGCGTGACAGACGTATCATCTTCAAATTCCATATGAAGCCGTTGCATTCACTTTCACGAAAATAACCTTGGAAAGTTACGAACCTATCTATTCACACCTGCCAGTTAATAGCAGCGTCCATAGGAAGCAACTCTAAATTCAAAACCTACCTGTTACAGAAACGTCAACAGCAAAAACTAGCAAATTTTGACGATGGTCCTACTACTAGAGTAGAATCAACAATGTTAGCAAACAGGCTTCTAGCGATTTACTAACACACTTCACATACTAGTGCAGTTGTTCTCAATCTGTTTTGCCCAATGCACTCTTTTCAACATAAGTCAGAGCGTCATCCCCTCTTAACAATATTGTAGGAATGTAAAAGGTATATTTCACTAATACGCATATATTATTAAAATATTTATTCTTTTAAAAATTAGTATATATGTGCGATATGATATAATGAATATTGGCTCGGAGAGAGAACTCGGAGAGCCGAGTTCGAATTCCAGTCATGCTCATTAGATTAACTTACGCATAAATATCTTTGGTAATGGTTTCAATCGGTGTCTCTTCCAAGCTATGCGTTGAATCGCAGGACAGTCTAAATTCGTTAGCACAGAAAAAATGGCAACCTACTGCGGGGAAAAGAAACCTTCTTCGTCAGACATGTATCGTAAGATACATGATCCCCCAAGCACGTATCACTTGTGACACATATAAATTTGCATGGATCAATTTTATAGAAGAGTTTTCCAACTGTAATAGCAACAAAAAATCTTGATGGAATTTAAACTTGAATGCATATATTTGGTTTAATGCATAATTACATATTAAATAAATAAACCGAAGCATATTCCAATGAATAAAATGTTCAATAGAATGCCAGTGAATTGGAATTCAATACATAAAATACTGTACAGAAAATCAACAATACAGAAGTGTTCAACAAGCAGCTTAATACATACACATGATTTTAGATTAATGCATACAAGATGATATTCTAAGCAGAGGTTGGATATGGCATAAGGATTCAGTGATGTTCAAATTCGCTACTCAGTCGGAATTATTCTACCGGGACAATCATTTTAATCATTACACCACATTCGAATTACTCAAATGATTTCTTTAGAGTCGCTTAGTTGTGGCATTATGCATAATGTGACATAATGTCGAGCACCCAGTGAAGACTACACAGTCGTAATGAAACTAGCGAGACAAGCTTGCTAACCATTACACCATGTCAAAGTGCCCGCATACATACGTATATATAAATATATATATATATATATATGTGTGTGTGTGTGTGTGTGTGTGCATTTGTATTTAGGCAGCAATCCTTCTTTCATGCACACTTCATTGAATACGATAGACAAGGTATTTTTTTTAGTTTTTATAGAAATCCTCATGCGATCTAATAATTTTTTTTTCTTTTCAGATGACAAATTATATAAAAACTATCCGAATGTTCTTTTTATCCGAGTGCTTTCGGCTATGCATTTAGCCATTTTCAAGGATCAAATATTTTAACTGTTAAATAAGAAATGTTTTGTTGTATGTGTGTTTTATAAAATGTTTTCATTTTTCAAAACACGGTCAAGATATTATGTCCATGTTCAAAGTTAATATTATTAAGTGATTTTTTTTTGTTTTTTATTAATAAGGCTTCCATTATTTTTAGCCTTTTTTGCATGTAGATGATGTTATTATATTAGTGTTATCAACAAGTATGTTACGAATAGTGTCCGGTAGGTCTCCATGAATATATAAATGAGATCTAATTGAGCTATGGTCAGAAAGGTGTAGAGTGAGTCTGCGTGTCAAACATGTTGTAGTGTGGCCTATATAATTATTTACGAATTCGTAAATAATATTTGCCATATTTAATTTTGTTCTAGGAGGTGAATTATTATTCTTAACTATAAGGTGAGAGGTTTTAATTTTTTTTATAATAATTAATCTAATTTTTTTTTTATATATATATATATATATATATATATATATATATATATATATATATATATATAGAAATAAAATAAGTATATGTTGGTTATCGGCTACAGTTTCAGTTTCAGGCTTTCATTGGGATTCTTAAAGGATCCCTCTAGTCATTATTCTGTAGCAGAATAGAAATTTTTAGGGGCGCTTATAACAGATAGACAGAAATTTTCGCAGGGTGATCATTTGCACAGTATTAGTGAGTTTTTTTTCCAGACAAGTATTCGATCAATACAAAAACCAATAGAATGTAGAGAAAGAGCGAAAAAAAAAAAGGGAATACGCATAACCTACAAGAAGACAGGATACATGGTCATCAGTAAACGGATGAAACCCCAAATGCGATTTGCAGGCCGGGAACACTAAAATCAAGCAGGTAAGGAAATTTCATTACATAGGAAGTGTTCTGAAAGAGGACGGTAAGTACGACACTGAGATCCAAAGACTTATTGCGATGGTCAAGGACGCTTTCCAAAAGCTAGGCAGAGTATTGCAAGAAAGGAGGATTTCTTTGGTAACAAAGAAAAGTGTACATCTGTCCTCCGATACCGCAGCGAATATTGGACGGTCTCCTCAAAGATGAAGAAGAGACTCGAGTCAAAGGAGGAATGGTTCTACAGAAAGATGCTAAGGATATCATAGACCGAACATGTGGGCAACGCTGAGGTTTGGGAGAGGAGGCAAACGAGGAGGAAGCTTATAATTAACATAAGGAAGAGACAGATGAAATTTCTCTGACACATAATGAGAAACGAGGGCCTGGAGAATCTGATACTCACAAGTCGAAAAGAGGGAAAGATGGACAAGGAAAAGCAACGCATGACGTACTTGGTGGGCTTAAGCAAGTGTATGACATAACGTGATCTGGGGGAGGTGGTAGATGGACGAAAATTATTAGAAGCTACAAGAGATAGGGGGGAAATGGAGAGCCATGATCGCCTACTTCCTGAAGAGACACGGCATATGAAAGGAAAAATTCCCTAAATGCAAAGGTCAATAGAACTCAAAGCAAAGGGTTACTGAACAAAGTTGTCGTAGAGACGTAGAGCTCGGAAGAGCATATTATGGGGATATGTAAGATAGATAATGGCTGAACTTAAACTTGAAAAGTGATCAAGGAAGTAACCTCTCGGGATTTTATTCCACAAAGTAACTATTCTGAGGAAAAAGTTCTCACAATGGTACTCCCTCTTTACTAATGGAATACAAAATTTGTGAGTAGGATTCGATTTTGCCATGAAAATAACGACAGAGGAAAGCGAAGCTAGCAACTTTTCCTCTGTGAAAAGATGTTGGAAAATTACTCCCAAAGCCGCCTAAATGGATTTGAACCCTATTGAGGCTGGAGAATGAGGACTGTGCAGCTCCAGACTAGATATGGTAGTAGTACTCCATTATTAGGATAATCCAACATTTGCAAAGCTAGAGAATGTTAGATGTAGTTAGTTTTTTTTTTTTTTTTTTCTGGAGGAGTCTAAAATATTGACCATTTCTTTTCAGTGTATTTTAAATATCAAACTTATTTGCTTGACTCATAATTAAATGATTTTCGTCTAACTTCTAAGATGAAATATTATTTACATTATTTTTATTCGGAATCTTGTCCTCATCTTTGTTCTTGTTATCACAGCGTTTCAGCCGTTGTGCTCTCCGGCCTTCCTCAAGTGTATAGCGATCTATATATATCTATGTATAATCTACAAGGAATTATGAACTGAATTCAGTGGAGACAGGCAAGCAATAACTAAACACTACTAAATAAAATAAGAAATAGGCGATGAAACATGAACAGTTGAACAAGAACAGTGTACTTCAGTAGATTATATAAAAGATTCGGTTCAGGATTTTCAGTTGGTTACCCAGAACCATGACATGGGAGCACAACGGTAGAAACGTTGTGACAACAACAAACTTGACGACAATAGTCCAAAATATAGGTAGGGTAAATATTCATGATTTAATACGTAATTAAATAATCAACCGACGTTATTTTATAATAACCGTGAATAAAAACCAGTGCTTACGAAAATGAATTCCTCAAAGACTTATGACAATAAACATTGGTGAACGTGTAAACACAGACTTTCTCTTGAACGACAAATCAGGATATTATGATGTGTTAGAAATAATTTCTGTTGATTGGAACCAATTTTAATGACGAATGTATCACCCTATCTACTAATCAAATGTGACAGTAAAGATGGATCAGAATAAAATAAATGGATCTCGTGGTAGCGTACTGAAGAAAGACATGTTTATCCCCCATGGCAACTGAAGGTCTTATACAGGAATAATAGCGAAAGAACATTTTAAATTTCGTTGATCCGTTCTACATTATCCGCCATACTAATCTTACCTTGCAACTCTCGACATCAACTTTGCTATCGCTTCCAGTCTTTGGTTGGGAAAACTTTCTGTAATATGTACCAGATTCAAGAGTCCCCCGAAAACATTTTTGCCACAAAACCTTCGACTACCTTCGCAAAATATATCGCAGAGCTACCTGATAAATGGTAACAAACCATTGCAAATAAAAGAGGATATTTAATTAATTAGAATATAATTGTAATTTACTTTTTGAAGAAGGAAGTTAATAAAAAATACAGGGAAATATTTACGATTCAAACTATTCTGTGCATGTAACAGATACATGAGTTAATATTTGATTACAAATAGAGATCTATATCTGTCTGTATTTCTGAGATTTATTATTTACACTATTTACAGAGTTCGAACTGTTGTCATCATCTTTGTTGCCATATTAACGACGTTTCGATAGTTGTACGCTCCAGCCCTCTTCAGGTGATTGGAATTTCGAACCGGACCCTTTAATTCGTCCACCGGAGTAGATTGCTCTAGTTTCACGTGCCATGCCTCCACCTGAAATCTGAGTATCAATTATTTCCCTTTAAATCAGCACTCTAATTTTTTGTTCACCTCTGCTGTAGCCAGTATTGAACCAAAGGGTTCGGTTCGAAATTTCAATCACCTTAACATATCTTCGGGCACTACCGTCGCTTTTCCTCCTTTTGATTATTACATCCCAAGCAAGGAAGTTAAAGCCACTAGCATACAAGTCCTTACCGAGAGCGAAAAACAGAGATGACAATAAAAGGAGAGTATTCCTTAGAGATAAAAAATGATGGTTGATGTTGCATTTAAATTTTTGAAGATCGTAGTTGATTGGTAGGCAGGAAGCCGGAAGAGACTACCATAAGTGAAAGAATAAGCAATTGGTATAGAAATTATGGTTACAACTACCAAATTAAACAGTGAAATTATGAGCCCCTGCTGCCAATCTAATACAATGCTTACATTTGTGACATCGAATTAAGGGCGAGAAATGCGCATCAGAAAAGTTACAGTGAAATTATTTATGGAAGAGACAATGAAAACTACGTTACGGCAGTGGGAAAGTGACTGAAATCAAAATGCCAGATCAAGACCGTTACCGATTCTTTGTCTAGAATCATTAGACACATAGCAGAAGACCAGCAATAGTCGAAATATGGAAAACAGTAGGCTTATATATGTACCAATTATTTCTAACGAGAAACATTGTCTAGCATGACATAGTACTGGCATTCCTATAAGCAATTGATTCGATATAACTATTCCACTTCATGTTAGTGAAAACTAAGAACAAGATTGCGTTGTATGTAGCTTTGCTGGAACTTACCATCAACAATTCTTCTGGAAAGCCTTTTTTGTTTTAGAGGCGTTAACCTTAACAAGCCACTTGTTGCCAACAGTTTTCAGGAATTATTTCGAGATCAGCCTCGAATTTCATTTTATAGAACCTATGAGAATCAAGACGCGTAAATAGTTGCGTCATGAGCATACATAACGAGTCTGGAAATGATGACATCACAGAGGTGTTTGAGGAAAAAGAAAAGACTGGGTTCAAGAATAGAGTCTTGGGGAATGCTTGCATTAATGCAAAATGATCTAGAGATTTGCCTGTTCAAAACTACTTTTATTGCATAGGGTTGGTAAAAAGATTGAATTAAATCTAAGAAATGGTCCTGAGCACCGTAACCCTTCAATTTGTGAAGAAAACCAATAGACCAAAACTTACCAAATATATAGAGCAACAGACCGTGCTTTACCATTCTAATCTATAACTTGACAGGCTTTTCCCGTAATAATCATCAACACATCGGCGTTTGACCGTATCAGGTAGATCAAATAAAATGTCGTACGCAGGGATATCTATATGAATAAATGATTTTATCTAAGAGTCATATTTCTCTTCGTATCGAGGCGTCAAAGAACGATACATTATCACTACTGTATTATAACGCTTGCATCAACACAATGCTAAAGATATTCTGTTCCTTTTGATATCTTTAATACAATCTCAGTATCAAACAGTGCTGAAACTTTTACCAATTCCTCGAAAGGCACCTTCAGGAAGAATTTGTGCTTAAGCTGCCGTTTCTGAAATTATATCGGAAGCATACAAGTGGTGAAAGACGTAGAGAATAATAAAGACATATGGTCTTTGGAACAAACACCAGATTTCACAAAGAAAAAACCTCAGAAAGAAACTCTGAGTGAGAGTAAATGGAGGAGAGAGGTCGTGTAATTTCTGTCTGAATTTTGACGGTGAGAAGATATTATATAAATTCGGACTCATCTTTGTTGCAATCACATAATTTTGGCTGTTGTACCCTCTGTTCTACCTCAGGTAGATTTTAAGACGAGCACTTTATTTATTATTTTACACAGCCATTGTTATATTGTTCGCAATGGTTTCCCTAAGTCTGCATACGCAGCACAGTAGTTGAACCAATAATCATTATATAATCAAATTTACGAACAAGTTCACTCGGCTATTGTCTTGTGCAGACATTGAATCAGTAATAACGCAGTGTGTAATATCTGAGCAGAACTAAATAAGAACAAGATATGTTATCCTAAAAACCAGTAGATTAAATAAAAAGATTCAGTTAGAAATTCCCCGAAGGATACAGTATCGACAAGCCCATGAAGAAGGCCGGAGAGTACAACTGCCGAAACGATGTAATAATAATAAAAATCTTAAAGACAATAGTCTGTATATAACACGAATAATGAAGCTGAGTTATCATAAAATTCGATTTTTGTATGAGAGTACTTAAGTATATATATTGTATGGCATCCTTCGGTCTCGAGAGACCATGGGTCTGCACCCGGAGGATTATGTCCTCTCCTGAACGCTGGCCTGGGCAGGTTGTTTCTTTTCATATGTGATTGGTAGTTGCTCATACAGAACGTCTCCCATTCCACGCCACCGATGTTGTCCAAGGGTAATGCAGAAGCCAATATATTAGGTACTGATGTCAACGCAGGAATTGCCAGAACAAAATTGAACATAACTTAGGATTGTCTTAAGGAATTTGGGTCTGGATTTGTCTTTCTCCTCGTCTGGTTGCCAACCATGTCTACATAAGATAGCCCGAACTGTCCTGCTATTTACTCATAGTTGGGGGTTCGGAATTGAGAGAATATATATATATATATATATATATATATATATATTCGAAAATTATAACATAAATATTTTCTAAAATCGCTACAAACATAGCCATTTTTGGTATCTTATCAAGTGATGGTGTTGAATGTATTCATATTTTTTGTAGTGATTTTATTACATATTTATGTTAGAATAATTATATTTACTCTACAATGTATTGAGCACTCTTTTAGAATAGTATTTATACGTTATTGGAATTTTTCTGTATACACCAATCCTATACTTTATATATATATATATATATATATATATATATATATATATATATATATATATATTTATGAATAAAAATGACAATAGGAAAACTGGTAATTGCTGACGCGTTTCGTCCAATGTGGACTTTATCAAAGCAAAATACGAAAATGAAATTAATTGAACAAAGTAACTAATAAAAACAAAAACAGAATGTACCTAGCAACTGGAATGTAGAGAAACGCTATTTTCATATTTTTAACTGAAAAATAACGTCAGTATTTGTCACGTGTGGAGAATATTGTCATTATATCTGTGTTGATGTATTCAACCATTTTCTTTTGATTTTATGAATCTGCTGTGTATATTTGTTTGTAACAGCAGTACTTTTGTTAAGATAGGTGAAATGGGGAAAAAACCTGGGCGTAGATTAATATTTGGGTAATTTTCTATGGCGGCACTCTCCAGAATTTTCCTTCTGAGTGAGTTATTTTCTTTTTTTATGAGTGTAGCTTTTTTAAAATAAAATTATGGTTGAATTTATTTCTATGTATGACTATTGCATTATCTAAGTTGTTTTTTGTGAGGTCTCTTTTGTGCTCATAAATGCGTTTTTTCAAACTTCTACTTGTTTCTCCAATTTTATAACTGCCTGCTTCAGAAATATTAGTGCTATTATTGTTTGAAGATCTTAGTATATCTATAATGGTTTTGGAAGTGTTTGTGACAATTTCAAGATTATTTAGATGGGATAGGCTATTCTGGATAGTGGACGTGACAGAATTGGTCGGTAGTATTATGTATCTGTTTTCATGTGATTTATTATTGCGGATTAAGTTATTAGTTTTGTTTCGTTTGTATATTTTGTATGCCTTTCTTCTTTCGTTGTGGATGAAATGATATGGATATTGTAGGTTTTTGAATGTGTTTTCTATGTATGTTTCTTCTTTAAATAAATATTGAGGACTACAAATTCTTAATGCTCTTAGATAGAAACCTATAATAATTCCAGATTTAATTTTTGAAGAGTGGTTTGAGTAGAAACTGATCAGATCATTTTTGTTTGTAGCCTTTCTGTAAAAGTCAAAATTGAGTTCGTTATTATTTCTAATTAACAAAATGCCCAGGAACGGAAGAGTGTAGTTGGTTTCAGTTTCGAAAGTGAAGTTTATTGTAGGTTCAACGTTGTTAAGTTTGGAGAGAAGATCCGTTAAATTGGTGTTTTTTGGAAATATTAATAATGAGTCGTCTATGTATCTGAAATATGAATAGTTTGTAGTGAGAATATTTTTGAATGAGTCACTTTCTAGAAATTCTAAAAATAGACATGCAAGAACGCCGCTGAGGGGAGATCCCATTGGCAAACCAAATTTCTGTCTGTAATGTTGGTTATTAAAAGTAAAGAAGCATAGCTTGGTAATTAGTTGGCACATTTTTATAATTTTGTGTGTAAATATAGGTAATTTAATTTTTGCATTTGTTAGGTGTTTTTTAGTAAATTTAAGCATTTATCTATGGGGACGTTTGTATAAAGAGATTGTATATCTAAACTTGCCATATATTTGTTTTCAATATCTATGTTTTTTAATTTGTTTAAGAGGTCGCCTGCTTTTTTATGTGTGATGGACTAATAGTGCCGAGAAGTGGAGTTAAAATTCTACTCAGTTTGCGGGCTATTTTATGTGGAGCGCTGCCTATCCCTGATATGATAGGTCTCTTTGGTATGTTCGGTTTATGCGTTTCGTATTTTGCTTTGATAAAGTCCACATTGGACGAAACGCGTCAGCAATTACCAGTTTTCCTATTGTCATTTTTATTCATAAATATTTTCTTCTTGGTTAAATTAGAGAAATTTTCATATATATATATATATATATATATATATATAAAACCCCAATTTAATATCATATGTTAATATCCGAGTTTAATATTTTAAACAAAATATTTCATCTTTTCTATTTACTACCTATTGCTACCTCATTTAAGATTTCAAATCTATATAAATAAACATGCAAATTCTGCCTGTCCATCTTGTGTCGTAAACCCCTCTGAATGAGCCACAATTGCTCTTCATAGACATATACCTTTTTGAATCAGGATGATGACGGGATTGGAAATCTGCTCTTCAACTAGTCTTTGAACATTCACCATTGCAATTTTGGCCCGGATGATCATGTAACAGTTAAACATTCAAATTTTAAGATAACTGAAATTAATTAATTATTGATTTAATTTTTTTTTTATATTTCAGTTTGATGTATCACCCAAACATTGTGAATTGAGGAAATCAATTTTATTTTTTCAAGATGGAAATGAATCAGAGTTAAAGTGAGAGGTTTCGTGAGGGAGTTTGGGATTTGAAGAACTCAATTTTTGACCAAATTTCAATTTCGGCCCAAATCGGTCTTTTCGCCAGAACTCAACTTATAACCCGAATCAGAGTTAATTAGTTTTTCGATTGAATATAGATTGAATTGATGAATTCAAAGGTACTTCTTCAAAATTATCATTGATGGTTTCTAAGCTGGACCAAAGGTCTTTTTAGTTCTTTGCCGGAGGATCTAGCTTAAATGTCTGCAACGTGTGCAGTTTTCAAGCTAATAATAATTAAGACTTGAATTCTTCTCCACTAACCGGATGTCCATTTATTCAACTTTCGCATACATCATTTCTACTAGGTTGACTCAAAAGTCTGTTTTTTGTATGGTATTTAAACTTTAGTTAATCATTCAAGCGTATTACATATGAAAAGCGTTTATTCATCAAAATATATCCCATAATATTCTACTGCCACGTTCTTAATATTTGGCTGGTTTGTAGACCAAAAAAATCGCTTTAATCAAAATGTGAGGAAGAAAATGCCCATCAGTATTAGAAAGGTCGTTAAGAGCTTCTCGACATGAGAAGCCTATTCTCCTGAAAAAAAAGGTTTAAGTGAATGTTTTTATAAATTTCAACACACATGAACACTTTTTGGTTAATGAATGTCGGATATTTATTGTATGGCAACGGCTATTCTCATCACCATTACTAAATATAGATTTACAATTCAATGATCCTGTGCCAGATAAGTTGATTAGTTTAGCAGGTCATAATATGATCGCAAAAATATTTACTTGATGATATAGGAAGTCGATAAAGAATACTCGGTATACACAAGAATTATCTCGTAATCAACTTTATATATTTTATTGAATTACTGCAGAGGGCAAAATTGGTCCAGGGTTGCATGATTTATTTTTGTTAATGTAACGCTAGAGAAAATGCCTTACCCCAGGACGAAAACGAATTCAGACGTGTCCTGCATGTAAACTATCCCAAAAGGAAAATAGCAGTTTCTCGGGTCACATATTTTAAAACAGATCTCGTTGTCGGATAGACCCTTACGAGATACTCGTTTTACATAAGTAAATTTTTGGCAGTCAATGAAGATAACAAGCCAGAAGAAAAACTACAATTTTACTAACTTTACGTACACTATAATATGAAATTAGTAGTATCTGGCGCAATATGACAATTATGCAACAGTCTTTGAGAAAGCAACTACAGAACTGCGACATAAAAAAAAATGAACTGAGAGGTTATTGATAAAATTGCCCCTTTTCACTATTCTTGTCTACTTCTTTCTTTGTTTATTCTATCACTAAATATTTCTTTATTGATATTTCTCAGCACAAATTTCAGCTGGACAAAATTCACGTATGGACGAAATGCGAGGCCAAACTTGTTCAATTGGAAGATACAGATCTCCCGGATCAGCGCTGTCTTGTGAACAAATTGGACATTCGTCTCATTGTAATCAAATTACTAAAACAAATAATGTGTAGATTCTATATGCATTCAGATTACATTATTTGAAAGCATTTCTCATTTTTCAACAGAAACGGATATCTAATGGTAAAAAAAAAAGTTATATTCCATTGATGCAGCTGAATTAAAAAAAGTAAAACCTTGTAATTCCAAAGGATAATTTATTGTTAAAACATATATATTTCGGAAAGCTTCTGCAATCGTTCATCACTCTTGGGAAACGAACGTCCATCTCTTGTACATTTTAATTTGCAGTTACGCAGTCTGGAGGAAGATTCTATCAGAAAGAATTTGTTATTACTGCGAAGCTGACCAGAGGATAACGTATATATGTATATTTTAACATCCGGAGGATAAAAAAAACACCTTTGTTGTGAAAACGTTATACCCCTCTCCATTAAAAAAAGATTAAAAGGCAAGATGACTTGCCAAGACAAAGAGTTCACACATACAAGTAGAACATCCAAAAAGTCAAATGGCCGCCCCCTGTGTTAGAAAGACAATAACGTGATGCAAGAGTTTTTGAGATATACGAAGACTCTACACGAAACTAAATTAATGTGGATACATTTGTTTTGTTTTTTAGTCTTAGTGAATTGCTTGACCTGGTGTGATTCGGAATTGGTTCTAAGCTATTGTCGCTAACAAGATTTGTTTAGAATTGCTGGGGAATTGTTTCCTTGCTGTACCCAACGAACTTGTTTACTAGGACGGTAGGAACTTTTTCCAAACATTTAGCGGCAAACATAATAAAGAAAAATAACAGGAAAAGATGAAGAACCAAATTTCTAAATCGAGAAGCAATGAGGTATTTGTTATAAATGTTCAACAAATATTGATCACGAACAACTTAATGAGTGATGAGTTCATTGTACGAAATTTTCAAATGAAGATTCCTAGACGACAAATAATTCTTTCAAAAGGAAAACATAGATACAATATATTATTGGAATTGTTACGATAATATTCCAGGATATTGATGGCGAATGTATTCTTAACTTGGAAACCAATACAAAGATTTGCCTGATGCTTTACAAAATTAGCAGTGATAAGCTGGCGTCTCCTTGAACTTCCGATAATGGTACTACATTCTCCATATATGTTATGTGAATAAAAGTTTTAATTGCTCCAAAATATGAAATATACAGAAGTGTAACAATCTTTGAGTATTAACTCCATTACTTGTTGTTTACACATATAGAGTCAAGATTTCCTTTATACTCTCGTTTTATAAGATGGATTAAAGCCTTGCAATAATTAAAAATCACATTATTTGGTTAATCTAGATTTAGCTATATTTTTTAAGATTTCAGTTTTAAATAGATACATAAAAACTTATCATCCATAATGTAAACATCAGGTACAGAACATTATCACAGATATTTTAAAATAATTAAGTTTCCTAAATAAAACGGGTGCTGAGAGTACTGTAGACGGAACAGGAAAAAGTTTGGAGAAAATGAAAAAAAAAAAAGAAGCAAACTAATTCATAACATCAAGAAGAGACACTTAAGGTTTTTGGGGCACATAATGAGGAAGGAAGGCTTGGAAAATTTGATACTCACGTGACAGAGGGTGATCAATAGGGACAGAGCAAAACAACGCCTAAACTACTTAATGACGTTGAGTAAATGGATAGCAGAACAGCGATTGCCATTTTATAGGGTCGATTACAGTTGCGAAATGACTACTCAACACAAACATACGAAAATTTGACACTAACATTCGGCCATTTCGACCCCATAAGGATGTCAAATAGAAACATATGTACCTAAGGATACTTATAAATGTTAAATAAAATGAAGATTATCATAAAACAAAATTAGAATAATATTATTCTATGTTTAAAACAATTTTTTGTGAAAAACTACATACAGATCAGGTAGATTGCACATTTATCAAACAAAAACAGATTAATGCGTCTGCGCAGTAGAAAGAGTATAGGTATTTCCGTTTCTTTTTTAGAATCGTGATGATGGGAAATTTTGATATTTTTTTTATTACAGCTTGAATAAGAGTAGGAAACGCTGGCCGAAATGAAATTGAAGAGGTACAATTTATAGGGATGTGTGCGTATTATGCGAGAGTAGAAGCATTTTCCCACACTTTCATCATAAATTTAGAGGTGCGTATTATGGATGAAGGCGCATTATACATAGGGAATTGCGGTAATTGGCATGTACTCATAAAATCTTTAATATGGCTGTAAGTGACTTCTCCTGAATAGTGACAATCACTTGTCTCTTATTTTTCAGGTTATTTTCTACCAGGCAATAATTTCGAATACTTTGCTTTATTCTAAACCGTGAGTAATGTATTCTTATTTTATATTGATAAGGGATACATTGATTAGTACTCACAGAAAAAGAAACAGTCTGATTTTCTAGGAATTTTGTCCGTAAAGCCTGCATTAGATGTGCGTTAATAAAGATACTTTAAATTCTTAAAGGTCAACATAAATTGTTAAAAGATGTAGAGCAGAGAAAACTAATTTTGATACTAACTTTCCTTTTACTATTGCAGTAAAAGTGGGCACATGAAAAACGTGGTAATAGGAGAAATACGTACAAGAAAAAAATAGTCAGAGACCGAAAAAAAGAGATGAGGCGAGCCAAGATTGTTCACTTTTTGAAAGATATAAGCATTTGATTAGAATTTTCTTTATGTAAGGATTCTGAAACGGAGTCTACATCAAATCATAAGGATAGTCACACACACACACACACACACACATATATATATATATATATATATATATATATATATATATATATATATATATATATATATTTTATTCCTTTTATTTCTTCCTTTATGTTTCCCCCTTTTATATATATATATATATATTTCCTCTTCCTTTAAGTTTCCTATATTATATATATATATATATATATATATATATATATATATATATATATATATATATATATATAAACTAACGATAATGTATGCATACATAAACAGGGTAATATTGTTTCGTGTTACAAAACAATGAATATGAAATAGGAAAACAACTAGTAGATTACTAGTGCACGTGTGTAATTTGGTATAGGAGAATGTCCTAGAGGAATTAAGGTGAAAATTTCGTGCGTTTTCCTTCTCCAACCTACATCTTACCGTCCCTGAGTGAAAAAGAAAAAAAAAGAGGATGATAGACAATGACACTGTCTATTCATAGTCATAGTGAGCATCCCCTGGCGGCGGGTTTTAGGTAAAGTAATTGCGGTAACCCCTGATTCTTCAAATAGTTCAGACGAAATAACATTTTTCGGATATAAGTCAGATGAAGGAAAACCAAGAACAACTTGCCCAGTAAAATTAAGAATTGACCTCAGGTAAACTCGCCAGCACCAAAGGTCACAAATAAAATTTAACACATGTGATCATCTCTAAGAACATTTACTACCGACTTTAGACAATGAGGCATCAACTAAAATGGTAGACAAAATATGAGGATCGCAAAATAGGACTTTTTCACAGCTCTACGCGCATGCTCATAGAAACAGATAACCGTATTGATGGGCAAGCAAATGCAACGTTCTTAGGTTCTTGTCTTTGTGTATTATTGAAAATAGATTCCGAATAACAATATAACTTCATAAACGAAAATTTAGTTATTCATTGTCCGCACTATTTTCTGTGTTTTGTACGATTTTGAAACACTCCCAATGCCTCCAGTTAAGAAGGTTTGTCGAGAATACAGCATTGACCAATTGACTTTTTGGTTTATAACTTTTCCTGAGTAGTCAATTATCTATGTGTCTTATGTGCAACCAAACCTTACGCAAAGAAGCCATGAAACCTTATCGCTTAAACTATCATTTATATTCTAAATCTTCTGACCAAAAGGAAAAAAAATAACATTGTTATATTTCTTACAGCTTTAGACCTCATTGGAAAATTGGAAAACATTGATCTCAGGAAGTCAGAAAGCAACTATGCAGAAAGATAATTGGATCTTTGCATCGTACATCATTGCATTTCTGGTTGCAACGGCCGCTAAGCTGCACACTATAGGGGAAACATTATTTCGATCCGTTATTGAAGAAGTTCGCTCGATTGTAATGCATAAAATCCTGACACATCTATCAAAACAATTCCACTCAGTAATATCTCGATTTCTCAGTGTATAGACAAAATGGCCACCGACGTCACACATCAACTCATTCTTATTCGCTGAATTGTTCATACAAGTTGTTGAATCAACAGTTATGAGAAGTCAATGTTTGACGATGGTATATATTGTTTATTTTTATGGAAATATTCAACCTTAAGATGAGATGCATTTCGCTGACCAATTGTTCTTGACTCAAAAGCTATGCTTATTTTAGATTTATTGAAGCCTTTTTAATGAGCACAATATACGTTATAGTTGCCTATGAGTCGGATGGAGCACCCTGATATGGTAGGTAGATTCAAAGGTTTCTATTCTCTTTTTAAAAAGCAAACTTTCGCGTCCTGTTTTAAAAGTTGATTCACAGGCAGAATTTAGTGAAAAAAATATAAAAGGCAGTCTTAGTTATTACTGCAATTAGTTAAAACTGTAAACAAGATAAAATCCAATTCTTTGTCTAGGCGAAGTTTCCGTCAACTGTACCTTGATAATCATATGTGATATTATGGTGCCATACTAAAGTACGTTTTTTTGTCGAAACTTTGTTATAAGTGTGGCACCTTGCATTATTAGAAATATTCATAGAAATATGATTTAATTTTTTTTTTACTCGGTTTACTAAACAGGTTGTTGATTTTTTTTTAAACGGAAAATAATTGAGTTGAAAATAATTCACTAAGATTGTACTTAGACGATCCTAAGGGGAGAAGAGGAAAGAAGAGAAAAAGGAAAGAAGGAAGATAGAAGGAAGGAAAGAGAGGTCAAGAAATGCAAAAAGCGGTCATTAACAAAAAACACGTATCAGAAAGGTATTTAGGTCAACATCTTGGCCGATTTTCGAGAGACAATGAAAAGAAATATTATTTAGAAGGGAAAGTCATTTTGATAAGAATGTCGGTCGAAGCGCATGACTGACTTTTACGTAGAAAGACTCATTATCAATTTGGAGTAAAGGGAAATTTTAGAACAATGGGAACGAAATCTTAATCTGGAGAAAGGGAAATTTTAGAACAATAGAAACGAAATTTTTTTTTTTTAATCGGAGAAAAAGTGTCTTTTGGGTTGAGGGGAGTGACCGGTGGAACTATATACAGATTCTGACCTATTAAGAATTGGAAACCCATGATAACAAAGTGGGGACATTTTCAATGTAGATAATTAAGATTTTCTGACTGTCGGGTCTGACAAAAACAAGAGGTGAAAAAACGATTGTCTCAGTTCACAGATAGCGCCAATATTCTTCCCTGAAGTCACATCTAATTAGCGGCAGGCTGTTTTGACAGAGCCCAGGTGAGAAAAAAGCCAAGATTGTCATTTTTCGTACGTGCAAAAGGGCAAAATTAGATTTTGTTTTTTTAAAACAAGAACGATGTAAACCACGCCCAACCACAATCTCATTAGCCGAAAGCGGTCACGTGATATGCGGAAAGAAGAGAAAGGATGCTCGATCAAGAACCATTGGTCGGAAACGGTCACGTGATCTGCGGAAAAGAAGAGAAAGAAGTGCTCGATCAGGAATCATTGGTCGAGAGCGGTCACCTGACATACGAGGGACCGGGAAAGATGGGTGTGCGCCTCCCCACCAAGGGCACTGTGAGGAAGTAGGGGTGAAAACAATAGCGATAATGAGAAGACAGAAATAAGGCAGCTATTGGAATTATCGAGAAAACCCTGACGCCGACAGACCCACCCCAGTTTGTTGCGGCGTCAATAAAAGCAGGACCCCAGTCGACAGAAATCAGTTGGAGTGGAGTTGCAGCTGGACCGCGGGCAGGGATAGAGCCTGAACGCGGGCATCAGGCCCGATTCACTCGCCCCTTTGCGGGCAAAGGAATCCTCAGACAAGAAATCCTTCCAGCCCAAGTCGAAGACATGAGTTCAGCCCCGGACGGCAGCAGAAGAGTTCAGCCCCGGACGGCAGCGAGAAGAGTTCAGCCCCGGACGGCAGCGAGAAGAGATCACCTCGGACGACAGAGAGTTGCGGCTGAGTTGCGGCAAGAAATCCTTCCAGCCCAAGTCGAAGACAAGAGAACTTCCAGCCCAAGCAGACGAAGAAGAAGATTACTCGAAAGCCGCAGAGAAGTTGCAGCCAAGTCGAAGACAAGAGAAGTTGCAGCCAAGTCGAAGACAAGAGAAATTCCAGCCCAAGCAGACAAAGAAGAAGATTACTCGAAAGCCGCAGAGAAGTTGCAGCCAAGTCGAAGACAAGAGAAGTTGCAGCCAAGTCGAAGACAAGAGAAGTTGAAGCCAAGTCGAAGACAAGAGAAGTTCTATCTTAGTCGACGAAGAAGAAGAAATACAACTCAAGTCGAAGAGAAGAATCAACTGCGAATGATCGATAGAAATTAGCCCCAGTGTCGAACTAAACTACACCCGACATACACAATTCTAAATAGTAGGCAATTCGAAATCTTTAGGTTGTGTGATAGAAGCTTAGTGCCATAGTCCACAGAGTGGGTCGGGAAATAAGAACAATTTTTCTTTATGTAACGGACATTAGATATAAAAAGGTTGTCACCCTTTTTATCAGTAATTTTTTGTCTCGTGAGTTTTTTTTTTCTTTTACTTGTGTTTTGCCACCCCCGTCGGACTCAACTTGTATCGGCCCTGCTGGTCCCGTCTGTCTAAGATCTAAACACAACGTGGGGTAGACAAACCGGAAACCGTAACAGTGCCTCCAGTACCAAGGTATTGGAAGCGAGTTGGGAAAGGCGAGGCTGGTGATCATCCAACCAAGGGGTTGGAGCGGCACGCTTGGAACCAGGAGGAACGACCAGGAGGACCGACGTCACAGTTGGCGCCGTAACATATTTTCAATTTTAATAAGGAAAAATAATCATGATATTTGAAAAATGGAAAATAGAAGTCTTCTGAAATTTATTTTAAACACATTAGATTTTATATTCAAGTACGCATGGGTGAAAACTTGATGGGTTTTGGTAGCTTTTTGAGGGATAAGCTTTATATGTTATGCCTCTGAGGAAAGTAAAAAAAAAAGAAGGATTATCCCCCTTCTTATTAAAGATTAAAGAATTTAACGTCTAGTTTAAATCTTCCAATGACAAAGACTTCTCTTAAACATGGAAGTCATATCCTTGGTGTTCCTAGATTTTTTTTATAAATAAAGATTTTTTTTATAAATATAAAAATGATTCTTAATTTGACCTTGAGGTGAATCTCGCTACCTTTTAGGCTGAATTCGTGCGACCGGGTGCACCGATTGAGAAATTCTGATGTAGTCTAGATTTAGCGCGCGCATATATCTCTGGTCTGCAGGTTTATCTACTTTAAGCATGTAAACTAGATCAAAGTAGGGCCTATGTTTACGTCTACCTGTTAAACTTGGTGAGACATATAAGTGAGGTTTAGCTCACCTATATGTCCCATGTCCTATAACATTGTCCTTAATGTTGAACTTGTTTAATAATGTTGGTTTAACTATTGGATATATTGTTTTACATGTTTAACTGGTTTAATCATGGGAATAACATATAACTTTGTCATATAATTATGCCATATTCATTTTGTCTACATGTTTAACTAATTTAATCACGTAGACACGATTTAACTAAGGTCATATTGCATAGCTGGCCACTCGTATTCGAAGATACCCGTCTACTAATGCAGCTACTTAATCCCTATTTGCAGACGCTTGCTCAGGCACATTTGTGTTTATTCAGCATCCAAAGAGCCCAACTGTAGTTTATACTGCAACTATACTGAGCAGATCTTAATGATAGTTTCTGTGAGAGAGCGTGTTATCTAGCGCGATCAACAATTTGAACAAAGTCCAGCACAATCAAGCACTCGATCTTGTGACTTCATGCTAGCACAGTTATCGATCACCCCCAAATTTTGTCTACCCAAGTCTCCTTCCTGACAAATCGACTATGCTGAGATTCGAACCTGAGTCTCATGTTCAAAATGCAAACGTTCTAATAACTCGGCCACTAGGCCATAACATTTTTGTCTAAATGTTTAACTAGGTGAATCCTGTAGATTTTATTTAACTAGGTCATATATTTTTAAATCTACCTGTTTAATATGTAATCTCGATTTAAATAGGTTATAGGATTTGGGGCTTCATTCGTGTAACAAAGGTTGCAGGAAACTAACGTCGTTAGACGTTAGACTTTAGTTTCCTGCAATTTTAGTTACACGAATTTATATTTCATTTGTTTTTCTCATGTCATTGATTTTTTAATATGTCCAAAGCGGACATATTTTACTTTCCTCTGATATTTTATTTCACTATTATATTTTATTTTACTATCATATTTCACTTCCTTATAATATTTTACTTAATTATCATATTTTATTCATTATCATAATTTTCATCTATTAATAATAGCTTAGTGCGAATATTTCTTCATTTAATAAATGCCCCCCCCCACGTTATCACGGATTATATAAGCATGATGTTTCTAGTAAATAAATTAACTAACTGATTACATTTCCTGCTGTCGCATTCAGTCAGTAATGTTCAACGCCTTTACAATAGGCAACTACCAAACACGAGCAGTTACAAAGAGCACGGGAAAAAAACGCCTACGCTTGATCTCATTGCCAGGATTCTTGGTAATTTGGCGGATAAAAATGGAAAGGAAGCCAAAGATTGATTTCAAAGGGTCTCAATTATCTGGGGGAGGATGTGGCTACTGCATGGACTTCAATGATGATCTGTGCTCACGGCCTCATTTTGATGCTAGGAATACAATAGAAATTAATTTCTATTTTAAAATTCAAGTGATTCATTAATTATTAACAATGGGTCTTATTAAAGTTAATTTAATTAATTATAAATCCACACAGTCATAATGAATGTTAAGATGATTATTATTTTGCTTCAAAGCGAAAAACTTCTGGTAAGATCACTTCCTACCTAAAGGTTATTACTCTCTCAATCTTTTAGTTTTCATCAAAGATAACAGAGAAGATACTTGAAAAGCATTACATGTCTGTTTATAACTTATATAGTGAGACTAATTGAGACTAACTTATATAATGAAACTAAATGAGACTAACTTATATAATGAGACTAAATGAGACTAACTTATATAATGAGACTAAATAAAATAAATGAGACTTTGCCAACTCAAACACCAACCTACATACACACTAAACAAATATTACAAGTCTTTTCCCGGTGTGGCGGAACATGGCTCAACACAACTTCTTGAGCTTTGCTGCTATAACCTTTTACACTTAATCATACCTCTTGCCTTCAATATGTCTCGAGAATGTTAGATTTTAGCTACAGTTTCCTTGTAATTCATATTTCCTTTAAAACTGCTTCGTTGCACAAATGTTCGGTTAATATTATTCTCAGCATTCGTCAGTCGAACCACATCTCTCTCTCATCAAGTCTATTTTTTATATGAGAGAATATAATCCGGCATTCACTGCCAATATTTCATATTTCATATTATATAATTATTCAATATTCATTGCTTTGCTTATAAAGATATTTCCCTAGATTTTGTTTTTTTTTTTTTTTCTGAAAGGCATCTTTCACTTTTCCCAAAAGGCATCTTTATTTTTTTTTTTTTTTTTTACTGGAAGGCTTCTTCACTTTTTTTTCTGGAAAGCATCTTTCATGTTTTTCAGAAAGGTATTTTTCACATTTTTCTGGAAAGTATATTTCGTTTTTTTTTCTAAAAGGCTTTTTTTCTGAAAGCCATCTTACTATTTTTTTTTCTCTGAAAGGCATCGTTCAATTTTTTTCTGGAAGGCATCTTTCATTTTTTTTTTTCTGGAAAGCATCTTTCACGTTTTTCTGAAAGATATTTTTCACATTTTTCTGGAAAGTATATTTCGTTTTTTTTCTGAAAGGCTTTTTTTTTTTACTGAAAGTCATCTTACGTTTTTTTTTCCTGAAAGGCATCGTTCACTTTTTTTCTGTAAGGCATCTTTCACTTTTTTAATGCTCTTTCAGATTTCTGTGTCAGGTGTCACTACACTGCCCAGATACATGAGTTAAATTTCTGAATCAACTACGAAAACTAATTAGCATTAAATATTAACTGTTTAATCACATTCTTTTCTCTGTTGATCTCCGTCATACACTCATATTGTTTCGTTTACATTATTATACTATTGTTTAATCAATTCAAGATACAAAAACCACTGAAGTTAGAAGGTTAATGGGTGGGGGTAGTCACAAGAAAGGCATATTATGAGGGCATAAAAGATAGAATTGAAACGTTTAAGGTTGTTATGATCGGGGACAAATCTTCTCGAGAATCTCCCCCACAAACTAACAGTTCTTGGAAAGTAGCCGTTTTAGTGGAACTTCCTCTTTACTAATGGAATACGCAGAGAAGGAGGATGATTTTCGAGACCGTGTGTTTGGCATGAACCTTAGCTGTAGTTTACTGGTGAAACTAAGTAAGCAAGCTCATCTTGATATTTACCATAGAAAATAACGATTCGCGAAAGGCTAGTAATGAATAGTCTGTAGGAAGCAGTTTGTAGAAGGGAAAACTATTTATCAATTACAAGGACACGTATACACTTTTGAACTCTGTCAAAAATGGAAAGTGATAATTTAGCAATTACAGCTCATATATGGCAGTAATACTCCATTTGTAATTTGATCGGACACTTGTAAACATAGAACAGAAAGGTACTGTTAGGAGCGTTACAAAGAACCTATCATTATAACAGTGGATCATATATATGAGTTGCTCTTGAGATCTGGTGGTGATAAAGTGATAAAGGAGTACCCTTCAGAGTGCATCCATCGTCCGCTCAGTAATAAAGAAATATTACTCGCTTGGTTTTGAAGGGACTGAATGTTGCAGGCCAGTTTTCTAGCCCTTGAGCTGTTAGACCTAGCTCAGAGCAGAGATCAGCTAACAGGTTCTAGTATGTGATTGCTGAATTTCACAGGTGGATCATTATCATTGCTGTTTTACTACTAGAATTGTCACGTCGCATCCCACTCAATAAAAGCCCTATTTTAATGACCAAACATCCGGGTACTGAAATTAATCGGGCCGAGAATTTTTCAACACCCACTTTAATACTTTTTTTTTTCTTGTTGTGGTTCTTATTTTTGACCCTTAATAGATAAGATATACGAGTTAAGATCTTGGAAGAATTTTATATTCGACTGACATTATTAGAACATGAGAAAGCAAGATAAAAACAGATGAAAATATATTATTGAGAGACTGATAAATAATTCGTCTTTGATGTATTTAACACGATCTTTCAGTCAGAAAGTTCTCTCACCAATGCTGTTTCGTTGAAGATAATATAAATGAAGCCTTTGCAAAACTTTGCTGTCTCGTACAAAGGCTTCGATGCTTCATGTCAATTAATTAAAATGTATAGAAAAGGAAAAGCCAAAATTCAACATATAACATAGTGACACGGCGCTAAAAGACTGATGATTATTATTCAGTTCTGAATAATTTTATAGCGCTATTAGGCTCTACTTTGAACAATAAGAATGTATCTAGCGCTAAGTTGAAATGCTGATCCCTCTTCCTGTTTTGATCTCCTGATCTAGTTTTTCTCTCTAGGGTTCGCTCTTTTTAAAACTTATTCACCGTTCTCTTGATAGTTATTGAATAGAATTTGAAGACGAAAGCCAGTGTATGAATATCGGTCCTATTACTGAAGGCCTGATTGGTCTTTTCCTCTCACTATTGCTCAGTTGGGAAGACATAGTAGGGATGGCACGTCCTGTTCTCTCTCTAACCGAATGATCAGAGATTCTTACTGCAAATAGTGTCAAGATGGCTAAACGTATTATCTGAAAACTTTAGGTTAGTGGTGTTTTAGATATTAAGCCTAAATGTCTGCCTATATTTCTGAGAGGAACATTATTTACATTATTCGGACTATTGTCCTCATCTTTGTTGCCATATTTATCACGACGTTTCGGCCGTTGTACACTCCAGCCTTCTTCAGGTGGTTGGAATGTCGAACTGAACCCTTTATTTCGCTCACTGGAGTAGTCTGTTCTAGTTCCACGTCCCATGTCTTCAAGGACACATGGCACAGTGGATAAAGGCGTTAGTTAGATCCAGTGACAGAACCCAAAGAGTGTGAGTTCAATACCCGGTTAAGGCAGTGGAGAACTTTCAGAGGGAAATTAACAGGAGATAACTGATAACTGACATCCATTAAACATGGCACGTGGAACTAGACCAGTCTACACCAGTGAGCGTAATAAAGTTTTCAGTTCGACATTCCAACCACCTGAAGAAGGCCGGCCGAAACTTTGTGATAAATATGGCAACAAAGATGAGGACAATAGTCCGAGTAATGTAAATAATATATATTAAAGGGGTTCAGTATAATTAATATTACAAAGAAATAGTGATACAAAGGTTAAATCAGTAAAGGTAATGTAACTAATGGGGAACTCACTTCGCTAACAGTGTTAATAAAGCATTAATTTACTAACCACTCATTGAATGACGCTATCATTGTTTTAGAAAAGAATTGAAAACTAGATTAGATGTTCCGTATGTTCCATGCTCGTACTTTCGAGAATTCTTATTACTATCTTCAAGCGTGGATATCATATTAATTTTGCAAGTAAATTCAAGTAACTTACGAGACGGAAATAAATGTCGAAATATTTTTTTTTGAAGCATGTTATTATTAACAGTTACAAAAACGTTGGGGCGTGCAATGTCGCAACACTAGAGTTACATATATATATATATATATATATATATATATATATATATATATATATATATATATATATGTTCAATATTTAGTAAGTTAACGGAAACTAGAATTCACTTGCATACAAATTTCCCTCGGAAGGTCATGATTTCGTCAATTCTCCCTCTGCTATAGGTTGAATAGCTGGGTAGATTAGATTTTATGGCAGACAAAGTAACAAAAATTATTAATTCAAAACTGTCGAAAAGACAACGGGAAACCATTCTACGTTAAATGTCATAAATTTAAAGATAATTAAATCTTGTGGAAAACTGTTCAGGTCCTGACTTGACATGGTCTTTTTATATACATTTTAAAAACAGTATACCAATCAATTTTTTTCATAAACGGATTAGTTTATCAATTTTCAGACAGTTCGCATTCTTTCGTACATATCAAAATTTAATACCTCCAATTAAATTGAATCATCGTTTAATTTTCCCAAATAATCTCAAAGCTTAGTTTTGAGACATGATGATTGTTGTCCATATTTAAACACAGGTTGGCAGTTATCTGGTTGCTGTTCCCGACTAGTAGTTAGAAACGCGAACACTTGCATAGCGTCTTGAGGGCCTGCTCTAATCAACAGTTGGATAATATCGGCTTCATGCAGTGCCATGTCGCTCGGGGATGGGTGTCCCTGCATGCACCTCTGGTTGGCAACCCCGAGGACACATTAAGCTGCAGTCTGCGCCAGTTCTTTTATACCGATGTTACCTCTGATGACCAACTACTTCTATTGGTTTAGGCCTTTTCCTTACCATCGTCACTCGACATGACAGTAAACAACGAAGAATATAAACCTAAAACAGCTAAAGAATAATCACCTAAACCCTTTAACATTTCCTTCGCTAACATCAGTGGTGTTCGGACCAACATCTGCGGTGTGGATTCGTTCCGCTTTGATAAGTCTCTTCATATACTAGCTCTCTGCGTGACTAACCTTAACTCGTCAATTTTTTTCTCTGATTTCTCGATTCCTGGCTACCTTACTCTCTTTAGAAAGAACTCAAAATTCACATACATAGCTTGGGAGTTTATGTCTGCGATCATCTCCCGCTAGCCAGAGAACTATTTTTGGACCATTCATATATGTGTCTCCGTCTATCCCTCCTCAATTCCGTAAGCTATCTCTTCTTTCTTTACCGTTTCCTTTCCTCCTAAGACTGTTGTGTACTCGATAGCATTTCTGATAATGTAGACAAAGCCATCTCTCTACATCCATTTGCAAACATATTCGTGTTTGGTAACTTTAACATACACTATACGATATGGTTTAAACATTCTGTAACTGACCTAGCTAGCATCAATACCCTAATTTTTCAATCCTTCACGGAAGTGGTTGATTTTCCTAAGCGTTTCCCCAGTAACCGGGTCTCTAACGCGTCCCTTTTCGATCTCCGTTTTACCTCCATACATTATTCTTGTCGCACTAGGCAGCTCTGCCCTCTTGGTAACGTTGATCACGCAGTGGTGTCTGTTACCATCTTCCACTCCTACTCCAGGCATGAACCTCGTTCTAACAGAATATCTTTCTGTTGTGTACGCGCAGACTGTGACTCGTTCTGTGATTTCCTTGTCGATGTCCCTTGGAATATGGTTTTTAATCACCCCGTACAAAAATGTACTTCTGCGATCTCCTCCTGGGTAAAAGCCGACATCGAGGCTTTCATCTCAGTAAGAAAATATCAAGTTAAATCGCGCTCATCTCCTTGGTTCTCAGCTGCTTGTTCTCCCGCTATAGCCCATAGGAATCACTTCAACCGTCTGTACTGGAGCGACATATCTGGTTACAACAAACGTCTCTTTGTCTGTGCTTGTAATGAGTGCAAGCGTGTCCACAATGAAACAAAATTACAGTTTGATGATAGCATGAAACAACGTATTACATCTCACAAGTTTTGTTCTAAAGATTATTGGCGGCTCTGAAAGAGTATGCTGAACTTCAGCAAATCCTCAATCCCTCCTTTATTCAATCAATTTGAAGTCCACAGCTAATAAGGCTGAATACTTGGCTTGAAATCTTTCATCCAACTCAAAGCAGGACTAGAGCTGAGTCTATACTGAGTGATAAGTGAATAACACCGTCGATAGTATTAGTAAATATCATCTCTAAATTAGACTCTCATAAAGCAAGTGGTGGTGATGGGATATCATCCGTAGTCCGAAAGAAATATGCCCCTAAGTAGGCTCCAGACTTCTCCAAACTATGCAATTTTTGCGCCGCTGGTTCTTGCTTTCCAGCCAGTCGGAAGTCCTCCTCTGTCGTCCCGGTCTTTAATAAATCTGAAGGCTCTTCTGATCCATATAAACTCCCGTCCAATCAGTCTCCTACGACTCTTCGAAAAATCCTCGAGGCTTTAATCAATGCTGAAGTAGTTAAGCATCTCACCTCCCACGAACTGCTATCTAACAAACAATATGGTTTCCGATTTACCTTGTCAACCGCTATTGTGCTTTCGGCCATAACTAAATGCCAAACTATTGATAATAACAGCGAAGCTCGAACTGTTGCTCTAAATATATCGAAGGTGTTTGACAGAGATTGGCATGCTGAGCTTCTACATAATCATCAGGCATACGGTATTACAGGACGATTATTTGATTTAATCCAATCATTCCTGTCTAAGCTTGAAATGAAAGTTGTTCTGAACTGGTTCACTTCCAGTTCCTTCCATACGAAGGCTGGTGTTCCTTAAGGCTTTATCTTTTGTCTAACAATGTTTCTGATCTTCTTCATTGGTCTTCCTAATGTCGTTAGTTCACAAGTAGACATACACGCAGGCGAGACTAACATTTACTCTTGTCTCAATAGTAAATCCGACATTGACGACAAAGTCAACCTAGCCATTGGTATCGAAAATGAACTCCAATCTGTGTTTGAGTGGGGCAGGAAATGGCTTGTGAATTTTAAAGCAACCAAAACGAAACTGCTGTGATTTATTCACCACAGAGAAATGTCCGTGATTCCTATCAGCATGGTTGATACTCAACTCCAAGGCTTTACCTAATGGCTTGGTCTCCTTATTTCTACTGACCTGAGGTGGAACAACTACATTGAATCAAAAGCCTTATCTAACGCAAAGAATGTTCGTTCTCTGTGTCGCGCCAGAAGGTTTTTTTCTCGTCTGAGTCCATCTTTCTCATCTACAAATCTACTGTTCGTCCATGCATTGAATACTGCTGCCATATATGGTCTGGTGCCCCCGCTGTTCATCTCGATGTCCTTGACAAAATCCAGAGACGGATATGCAATGTAATCGTTCCTGACTTTGGGTCTCAACACTAGTCTCTTTCTCATCAACGTAATGCCTCTTCCCTTTGTCTTTCCATAAATATTTTCATGGCATCTGCTCTGATGAGCTTTTTTCACTGGTGCTCCGACTGCATAAATTTAAGCGTGTTACTAGTTTGCCATTTTTATCCCAGACATTTACTGTCGGGATAGTTAAATGCAACCGACTCTTTTACACTAAAAGCTTCTTTTCTCACACGTCTCGACAGTTAAAATCCCTTTCTATTACTTACTTCCATGATAAGTATAATACTCAAACACTTAAATGTAATGTCAATAGACATCTCCTGATGCCTTGATCCTCATTCTTTTTATATATCATTCTCTGTTTATTCTTTTTATCCTTTCCTCAATCGCCCTATACCTAATTTTATTATCTGTAACCCCTTGCTTACTAGTAACATACCCGCCTTGCTTGAGGTGAAATGCTTAAAAAAATTAATTAATATGGAGCCCTTCAATAGCAAAGTCTTCTAGAACGTTTAGCTCTGATAGGATCACCTCAAGTCCGATGAGAAGACATTTATTTGCCTCACCTCAAAAAAATTTCTATCTGTGTAGAGTGTTTTTTTCCTAGAACATGTTCTGGATTATTCTAATATCTTCCCCGAATAAATAAAGTTTAACTGAATTAGATTTTTTGTCGCACCTTATAAAATACCTACCCATGAGCACTTCAACGTGGTGCAATATTTAGCAAGTTTATCTCGCCATATCAATTGCTATTGAAATCGATCTTCGTCGGGTGACCTATAATTTCAGCCTTGTTCCACATCTATGCGATGCTTAGAAAATCATTTTCAGCACTTTGACTTACTCGTTAGATCAATTAGACTGAATAGTGATTCGCTCCTCGCAGATGGTCCCATATATTTGAGCTCGTATCGCATCTAAGCTATACTAAAAAAAATCCTTATAAAATGCCTATTCATAGTCTTAGAAACAGAGTTATAATATAAAATAAAGAATTGCTCCTAGCAGACTCTTCCATATTTTTTACCTCGTATCACATCTAAGCTATACTAAAAAATCCTTATAAAATGCCTAGTCATAGTCTTAGAAAAAGAGTTATAACATAAAATATAGAATTGGTCTTCGCAGACTGTTCCATATTTTTGACCTGGCATCATATGTAAGCCGTGCTAAAAAAATTCCTAATAAAATACATACTCATAGTCTTAGAAACAGAATTAATACATACAATAAAGATTTGTTCTTCGCAGACTCTTCCATATTTTTGATCTCGTATCACATCTACGCTGTGCTAAAAAAAATCCTTATAAAATGCCTATTCACAGTTTTAGAAACAAAATTATAGCATAAAATAAAGATTTAGTCCTCGCAGACTGTCCCATATTTTTAAGCTGGTATCATATCTAAGCTATGCTAAAAATCTTTATAAAATTCCAACTCATAGTCTTAGAAACAAAATTATAACATAAAATATTTTGTCTTCGCAGACTGTCCCATATTTTTGACCTGGTATCACATCTAAGCTATACTAAAAAAAACCTATAATATGCCTACTCATAGTCTTAGAAACAGAATTATACGTCTTCTTTATTTGAAAATAAAGTAAAAAAAAATTGTTTTGTCTTGTTTTTCTTTATTCTACAGCTGAAATTAATCAGCTGTTTCAGTTAGTAATGATTCCTTGACTCAATGCATATTCTTCAACATTATAACAATTAAAGCATTGTGTACATAATCATTTCGCTATCTTTGTCTGTAGCAGATTGCGCACTAATATTTGATAGTTCTCTCCAAACGCCCGACTTTGATTGGCTGATTTTATTTTTATTCTGCATCAGTTCAAGGTTAATTGCCAATACCATATCAGTCCTCGGTTACTTATCGTCTCTACTGAGCCAATATGGCCGGGTTGGTATGCCTTACTCTGTTCTGGAAATCTTCATTTACACTTTTTCATTTTGGTTTTATCAGCGTAGACATCTGTACTGACTTAGTGCAAAATATCACACTACGATACAAGATTTGGAAATATATAACCAAGCAGGTGTAAATAATGTTGTACCTTCCATAAGTTGGTTATACTCAACATTATGCCAAATTGGTACTTATAGCCTTATTCAAGTTGCTTTCTTCCGCCAGGATTATGGGTTCAGTAAACGGTAGTCAAATCAAATAATATTTAGTAAGATATTAATATTCCTTTGACTATTACGCCGGATATCTCCACCCAAAAAAAGAAGAAAAAGAGCTTTCAGAATTGAAGTTAATGTTTAACTTATTTTTCAATCTAATATATAAGGAAGGATATTGTTTTGCTAGAGTAAATAAATCCTTTTAAATGAATATATTGAAATGATATGTGAGATCATAGCTGTCACTGAGCTACAGATAAATGATTTTGTCCCGTTGTTCGCTGAAAGAAAGAAAGAAAACCAACGTAGTTCACAATAAACAAGAAATCGTAAACACGCATATAAGCCGATAAAAGCATTGAGAATATATTGATGCTTTAATATATGTGAAAATTTATTTGTCAGAATGAAAAATTGCGGCCATAAATACAAATCTATAGAAGAGAAACAGTAAGATGTGGGTGATAACAAGAATTAGTAGCAATAATAATAATAATAATAATAATAATAATATAATAAATATAATAATCAAAATATGAGAATAATGATTTTATTGAAAAAAAATATCTTGTAACAATAATCGTAATAAAAATACATATTTAATTAATAATTATAAATTTTAGCAATCATTATAATTACCAAGGTTGAATTATCTCTTAATTGTTTGGAGTTGAGTAAATGAAAACAATCAATTCTGTAAAGCAATTTAACGGGATTAATTGTAACATATACTTCAGCTGAATTGCAACGAATATACATTTATTAACACTTTTTATTCTTTTAAATCAAGTCTTTATTTAATATTCAATTTCCATCACTATCAAACATAGGACCTGTAACTATATACCTTTCTCTTTAATCAAATAAATGGGATTAAAAAAAAATAATAATTCATGAATGATAATAATAGTGTTTGCATTGATATTTATTTTAGCAGCAACAATAGCAGTTATAATGGCAAGGATACTATCCATTACATTTAAGTTCTTAATAAAATTCACCTGATATGCCGGTCTAGCCAAATGAAACATCTGAACATGTGTTATTTTTTACTGTGTCAATCAATATTATCAGATAACTGCATAGGTTATTCAAACTGGTAGCTTCAGGGAGAAATAATTTTACAAAAGTTTCCTGCTACTCAGCGTAGCCAAGGGGTTTTTATTTGTTTCAAATAACAATTTTAATGGTGATAGTAATGACAGTGAGTTTTAAATGGGTTTATTGATAACATGATAACAATTATTGGTACGGGAATACAGCCATTTCCTAAAACTCAAAATACTAATAACAA
>CAHIKZ030002888.1:587500-647500 GCA_903632075.3 Acanthosepion pharaonis
AGAGACAAAGAAATCAAAGATATGGTTGGTTAAATCGAGACATAGTTAAGTAGAAAATCCTTGACGTGAAAATGAAGCGCCCTTAATTTCACATAGAAACTACGCTTGCACACCAAATGTTTATAATATTCATCAGTCTACATGATAAGAATCAAAAAATAATAATTACAAAAGTTACATTCTATAGATAACTGAATATGAACACACAGACATATATATATATATATATATATATATATATATATATATATATATATATATATAATTATACTCGTTTCGAAAAAAACCTTCGAATTTTGATTTGCCAATAATCAAATAAATCTCGAAAGAAAAAGAAGTTTTAAAATAAGAAAGATCTAGAAACATGAAAGTCTGTCGAAAAAAATCTCACAGATACAGGTTTTAAAGCCCAAGGAAAAAAACCCCGACAGGAGTAAACAACTAACTAAAAAGAGCTCAATACAAGCGTAGAGCAGACCTAAATACACCTAGTGAGCCAGACAAACCTACCCAGGTTTCTCTTAAGCGGATCGTCAGGGGAAAGCTGAAACACCCTGACGATCCGCTTAGGAGAAACCTGGGTAGCTTTGTCTAGCTCACTAGTCACTAGGTTTATCTATCTATCTATCTATCTATCTATCTATCTATCTATCTATATATATATATATATATATATATATATATATATATTCATAAGAAAAGGTATTAATGACATTTACCAGCCTGAATGACCGAGAAATTTTCATAGAAAAATATACGTCCTGAAATGTTCAATTTAATTATATTTCTACTTTGTACATGAACAAAAGCAGAAGGACAACTGAATGAAAATGGGTTAGACTACATGAGCAGACACGTGTGAAGAAAAAAATAAAAACAGCGTTCGAAAATTGTTTCTTGTCAGTGCATATTTATAACCGACTCATGTGTTTTTCTATAACTTAATTACCCTCCTACGCATTCGTAATTCCATCAACAAAACATTTCTTCAGTCCAAAGACGTCCTTCTAGGACAGTAGAATATATATATATATATATATATATATATATATATATATATATATATATATATATATAGAAGAGAGATAGACACAAATACATACGTACATTCATAAATATGTATTAAATATAATAGATAGATGATAAACATATTGAAAAATATATATATATATATATATATATATATATATATATATACATATAAAGTGATAGTGAGCTAGAGAAACATAAATACACACACATATATATATATAAATATGAATGAAATATGATAGATAGATAGATAGATAGATAGATAGATAGATAGATAGATAGATAGATAGATAGATATGTGATGAACATACTGAGATAGATAGATAGATAGATAGATAGATAGATAGATAGATAGATAGATAGATAGATAGATAGATAGATTGATTGATTGATTGATAGGTGATAAACATACTGCGAAGGATAGATAGATAGATAGATAGATAGATAGATAGATAGATAGATAGATAGACAAGTAATAAACATATTGAAGTTAAAGATAGATAGATAGATAGATAGATAGATAGATAGATAGATAGATAGACAGAACATGAACATATTGAGATAGATAAAATGAAATAAAATGAGAATGTGAAGAAAACTAATCGAGATCCACTCATAAAAAAGCAAAAATAGAGAGAACATTAAGATCATGGAGACTGTGTTTGCTGAGCAGAAGGAAAAATGGATATCACATCGTAAGTTAATACAAAATGCTGAATTTTAAGGGATATGAAAAAAAAATCAAATGGTCGGGCAGGAACCGTGATCACTTAGAAATTTACAAAAGATTTGTTGAACCATTTAAACACACAATATTAGTATAAAATAAAAATAGCAAATAAATATTAAGAAACTATCAATAGTCCTTAGATCTGTTTTTTCTAGGCAAGCCCCCTTTCTCTCCAAAAATAGAAAAAAATATCTGGTTGCTAGGAAGAACGAATTGAAATGTCAGATTGAGGAAGTGGCAGTGTGAGATGGTCATAGGTTAAATGCAAAAGAGAAAATGAAATAAAAATCCCTCAAGATTTCCAGAGACCTTAAGAAAATGTTAAATTTGGTAAGTTGTGTTATTCAGAAAAGTTATCAAATTATCAGAAACTTGATTGGAATTATGTAGATTTGAGAAAAAGATGAGGCTGCCAAATATATGTTATTTCTATGCTCAACTAGATTGCTAGGAAAGAAAATAAAAAAAAACAAAAACTGAGAATTTTTTTCCTTCGATCGGCTGGAATAAGTAACAGTAGCCAGAGTGAGCATGCAATTGCTTGAACAACAATAATAGTAATTAAATTCATCAAGTGCAACGTATATAAGCACGAAAAACTGAATGCTATTACAAATATTGTTTGGTGAATATTTGTTTTTATTTATCCTATTATAGAAATTCTGACTCAGATGTTCTTTGCAATCTTTCTTGTCATCAATCCTCTTGACTACACAATGTTACTGACTTCACTATATTCATTGTTAGCCTTGACATAAAGATGTCAAGAATTTGAGATGAATATACTCACAGACATAACAAGGTAGCGGCATATCTGCACTGAAAGATATGCAAGAACCGAAACTCGAAACCACTGAGGGATGGTATGACCACTAACCAGACACAGTTACCCAAAATAACGATATAACTATCCTCTTGAACATGCCACTTCAAACTGACATGGAAATAAATGCCAACCATCACTGATAGTATTATAAACGACAAGAAATTCAGAAAGTGTATGCTTATTTACATGGCAGTACCATCTGAGAGAAACACCTCCATGAAAATTATCGAGAAATTGTCCAAATACAAGGATCTGTAGATTGAGATTAACAGGGTGTGGGGAATGAAGATCGAGACTGTACCAATAGTAATAGGAGCAATGGGCCTCGTGAGAATCGGAGTGGACAATTTTACTAATAGCCTCCCAGGTAAGATCGACATACAATTTGCCCAGAAGATACGCGGTTATGTACCTCCTATGTACTAAGAAAAGTGCTATCAGTTAAATGATAATTCTGTTATAGGGCCTAAGGACCATAGTTTGAACCCGGCTATTCAGGATACAAAGCAGGAAACATAGCATACATATAATAATAATAATAATAATAATAATACCGCCAAAACAATGCGAGTGATGATTCAACGGCACCAAGCAGATCCTAAATTGACACCAGTCATCATTTGTATTTTCAATGAAGCTCCTTGCCTTGAAAGTATTTTGAGACTGAAACTCAATCCAGACCTCAAATTGAATTTCTATAATATTACTCTTGCTAAAAATGCTGGAGGAATGTTTGGTTCCTTTGCAACGCGCTCGGAAGAACCTCACACCTCCAGCGAGGCCCTCTTAAAAAATAGGCCAGTATGTCCCAATATTCACTGTCCATAAATTTGGCAGATTTCAAATTCTATTACACGGAATTAGCAACGATTTAATTATTTACAACAATGCATTCGCTTTACCACAGACGAAACGTTGCTGGATTCATACTACTATATCACTTTTTCTATGTCAAATTTTTGACAGGTCTAGGATCACCATCTCTACATTTGCGACGGAAAATCATCCTCATTCACTTCGTATTCCATTGGTAAGGAAGAGTTTCCAGTGAGAAGCTTCTGCTCCTAATCTGTGACATTTTGATGAGGATGCTTTCCCGTCCGCTAAAATCTTAACTTTAACATCAATTGTTATCGATTCTACATATGCTCAAAAATGTGCATCTCTTACTGGTCCTTTTAATACTTCACAACAATCGCCTTCAGTAAAACTCTATCTTGAATAGAGCGCATCTTTGAAACCACCAAAGCTGATATCGCCGTCGTGCGAAACGAAACAAGAAAGTGTCTCCGCCATCTATGCGGCTGATCCTGGTGAATACATAGAAAAGGGGCCAAATTGGCAAGCTTGTGAAATACGCCGAAATCTGAATTGAAATAGCCGGTATGTGAACATTCAGTGTCCCAGTTTTCATTAGGTCGATGGGGTTTCTACGACCGAACTCAGAGGCCTACGTCGTGAAAATCAGAATAAAGCCAAGCATCTCGCCGGAATTCGACTTTCTTTGCCACTGAAAATATTATGTAAAAGCTACTCTCTGTCTCATGTTGTACGACTTGATGGAGAACACTCATAGTGTAAGATGTTTGGTTGAAAAAGAAAAACCTTGCGAAAGATAATAATAATGATAATAAAATGTGGCATATGGGAACATCAACAATCCTTGTTGTAGTTGGAGCCCTAGGATTGGTTGGAAAAGATTGCAGTAGACTAATTGATGGGGTTCCTGGAAGTCCATGCCTCAAAGTGATACAAAAAAATTGTTCTGACAAGTACAGCCCACACTTTACGAAGGGCTTTATCTATGTATTTTTTTTTGTCAGTAGAAAGTGTCATGATGCCATTTCTAACCTTAGGTCCCTTGGCGGGACCCGAAAAGAAATGTGTAAACGCCAGAAATCAAAGAAAATAAAAAAATATAATAATAATAATAATAATAATAATAATAATAATAATAATAATAATAATTGTACTCACAACTACAGCTCACGCCTTACGAATGGATTTATCTATGTAACATGTTCAGTGGAAAAAGTCATGATAGCGTTTCTGAACTTAGGTCTCTGGTTGGGACCCGGAAAGAAATGAGTATACATGAGAAATCAAAGAAAATAATAATAATAATAATAATAATAATAATAATAATTATAACAACAACAACAACAAGAATAATAATAATAATAATAATAATAATAATAATAATAATGATAAGAAGAAAACAACAACAACAACAACAACTAGTAATACGGTTTTTATATTTTAATTTTGTAACGAAATAATGTCTTTCTTTTTTCATTTTCTCAGGAATCTTAACACTTAAATTTATGATTGCGAGTTCCACGACGATAATATATCCATGGAAATTCCCCTATTGCATCGTTAAATATTTTAGTTTAACAACTGGGACAAAATATTGCAATAACAGTCATCAATATGTATGCAGATCATTACTTTGAGAATTAAGAGGGCAGAAGTGAAAAGATTTAAACTAGATATGGCTTTCCATTTCACTGAGGAAGACGTTAAACACATAAGAGCATTCGTGAAGCATCACCATTCACTTTCTTTTTTCTTTCTTTCTACTAAAAGAAACCAAACAACGTCTCCGATGTCTTTTCTGCCATTCCTCACGATCAAAACGGAATCGGGAAGTATTTATGAGATAGTGACATAAAACTAACGTGCCAACAAAATAAGGAACAAAAAGGAGAAAAAGAAGAAGAAACAGAAGAAAATAAAGAAAAAATAGAAAGAGGAAAAGATCAAGAAGGAAAAAAGAAGAAAATGGAAGAAAAGAGAAGAAGAAGAAGAAGAAGAAGAAGAAGAAGAAGAATTAAAGAAAGAAAGAAAGAAAGAAAGAAAGAAAGAAAGACAGATTGCAGCATGTATCTTTGAAGATCTTCAAAAAACTATCAAATACATGGACATTAAAATCGAAATCTCTAAAATGTTGTACATAAGGACACCAAAAATTCCAGTTGTAGCTGGAGACCGAGGGTTATTTAGAAAAATTTCAATAAACTCATTGAATGGATTCCTGGTAGCCCAATCTTTAAGGCAATACAATTAATTATACTCAAGAGTAGAGCCGATACATTAAGAAGGTGTTTATCTATGTAAAACGCTAGTGATCTTGTTTTTTCCCGTCAAAATGCTCAGTGTAAAATGCCATGATGAACATGTCTGAACTTAGGCCCTGGTCAAAACCAGGAAAGAAATAAGTATACAACAGAAATCAAATAATAATAAAACAAGTTTGAAAGGAAAATCTTACATATTTGACTTTATAATAACTGTCAAATATCTCCCTCTCTCTCTAAATATATATATATATATATATATATATATATATATATATATATATCAGGTGTTCCATTTCTGTGCGATATATATATTAGGACACTCGCAGACAGTATTGTTTCGCTGTATCACAGCTACTGAGTGTGACTAGATAAGCCAATGCCTCAAGCTCGGATCAAAACCTAACCTATTTGGTGTCAATTAGATCTTCTGCCACTGAGCCATCTTCCTCAGAACGAATCAGCCAAATCTAGCGTGTTGTTTTTACAAAAGTAAATTAACGCCAAGCAGCCAAAGTGCTCCATTCATTTTACTAAAGAGCTTAAATTTTTAATGGTCAGAATTGAATCAGACTAGGAAACCCGTGTGAAAAACAAAAGTATATATATATATATATATATATATATATATATATATATATATATATACACATGTGTGTGTGTGTGTGTGTGTGTGTTTGTGTGTGTATGTGTGTATCAATTATCACATTTTCTGTGCAAGTGATTTTGAAAATTAGCAAGCTCATACTGATTTAAAATAAATTCTACAATGATAAACTCTGATCCAGTGACAGACACATTCAAATCAGATATGATAATGATGATATGCAATGTGATGCTGATGTGTAATTATCCTTAAGCTTAAATAAAATTTCAATAAAACTTTACAAAATATAGACTTACTTCTTTCTAATCCTTTTTACAAATGATTTCTATGGCAAATACAAATAAAGATATAATTTTTTAAATGGACACCATGCATAAAAGCAATTTTATTGATATATTTATAAACATTTACTAAATTATTAAAATATTTGAACCAACTAGAAGTAAACATAGACCTGTATGAGGATATATATATATATATATATATATATATATATATATATATATATAATTTATATAAAATTAGAGACATTAATAAAAACGGTACGTATATGGCAGTTGAGGTTTTACGTAATTCTTTGTCAAAGGTCAACTCTGTACTTTTTCACTGGTCGAATGTTACTCGTCAAAGAATTTTTTTTTATTATGCGCCATGTTAGAAGCGAGTCAGGCCGTCATTGGCTCGTTATTTGACCAATCTGTGTTCTCGTTACATGCCGGTTATAGTAATACCGTAAAAGAGCCCTCTGGTTTGGCCACTTCCTTACGAGGGGCCGTTACAATATTAATGTCTATGACTATTGAAGATTGTGAATCATATGTACTTCCATATCGTAGACAATACTACCTTTGTTTCGAATGGTTGCCACTCATGTCAAGAAAGTCGAGTCTGCTCTGTTATGTATTCCAGAGCAGGAGTATTAATAGATGGATCCATGAACCCACCATCAAAAACAACGGCGTTAGTGCGAAAATAAGCGCAATTGATTAGGCAAGAATTTGAACCAGGCTTGCCGATTTCACTCACCATCGATAATGCTACTGCGTTTCCTACAAATGCTTGCCTCTATCGAAATCCGCTATTACTGAATACTGGGATCGTAACTGCATCTGTTAGTAATTTCCCCTGTCAAACGTCAGCGAAAATATGTCACTGTATATAATTTGTTGGTTAAAAACTGTCATGTACGTTTATAAGTTTGTCTTTGCTTTTGTATACGTTTGAAGTTTGGCTTGAAGTACTTGATTGTCCTGCTTTATTCATATATTGCCTATGCATAGATATCCGACGGGAATCTTTCTAAAATTTAAAAAGTAGTAATATACATTTTACACACTTTTTTGGATTAAACCATCTTTAACTGATATTTTCTTCTCTTTCCTCATCTCTCTTTGTCCCAATAAATGCAAACAAATTAATAAGACACATAAAATGCTTAAAAAAAAAACTTCTCTCATTCACATACCACAGAGAACCTCTCTGTCTTCCATTGAAATTGATGCTAAACTGCACGAGAGACCTTCTCTGAGCCTGCTTGGTCTCACGCTGTCCACTGAACTAAGATGGAACAAATACATTGAATCAATAGCTTCATCTACCGCCACGAAAATTGATTCGATCTGTCACGCCAGAAAGTTTTTTTTTTCTCGTCTGAGTCCATCCTTCAAATCTATAAAACAACCATTCGACCTTGCATGAACTACTGCTACCATATATGATCTGGACCCACCGCTGTTCGTCTCAAGTTCCTCGACAAAATCCAGAGACGAATGTGCAATGTGGTTGGTTCCGTACTGGCATCTCGTCTACAGTCACTTTCTCAAAGACGCGCCATGATTGATTCCCTCTGTCTTTTCTATAAGTACTTTCACAGTAGCTGCTCAGACGAGCTATTTTCGCTGGTTTCCAAACTTCATGAATTTAAGCGTGTTAGTAGGTTGGCATCTCAGTCCCACTCTTTCACTGACGAAATTGTAAATGTAGTCGTCGTCTCTCCTCCTCCAATAGATTCATGTCTCGCCATTCCTGTCTTTGTAACTCCTTTCCTCTTACTTGCTTCCCTGGCAGTTATATTCATCAAATATTCAAATGTAATGTCAATCTACATCTCCAGATGCATTGTTCTAATTTCCCGTCCTTCTCTTTATACACACACACACACACACACATATATATATATATATATATATATATATATATATATATATATATATATATATATATATATATATTATTTTGAAACATGAGAACTCTTATGTAGCGAAGGAATCATATTTTTAAAAAATAATTATAATCTTAATTTAGGCTCTACTTTTCTATTGAGCACTGCTTTATTTTTAAATTAAAAAAATACTAAAGAACTTCGGATTATTTATCTAACGTGTTCTTTCCTATTTTTATATATATTTGCACACACACATGCACACACAGATATATATATATGCTAGCTCGTTCGTGTTAGGGAGATCTGTAAAAAGAGTTTCCCTTCGTCCTTCTTTTATCTCAAATAAAAAAATTCATCCGACAACAAAAAACCATTAAACAAGCGTCAATTTTTCTAGGATAATGAGATCGAAATCAAATAATTAAATCTAACAAAGATTAACACCGAATGAAGAGTCACAGCAAACAATCCATAAAATTCATCACCTGCCAATGTTGGAATCTCTATAACCTTTTTAATTGTGTTTTATTGTGTTTGCTATATATCTTGATAATTCAGAAATATCAAGATCCACTCAGAATTGTTCAAGAACTGATGCTTTTTATCCCTCAACAATTAAAGTTCATGATATTATTTTGCTTTTGTTTTCCCTTTCGTTTTGTTATCAACAAGTATATTACGAATAGGATCCAGTCACATAAATATAATAGCATCGTCTAAATGTAAAACAAGTCTAAAAATAATTGAAGCCTTATTAATACAAACAAAACAAAACAACACTCAATAATATCAACTATGAACATGGACACAATATCTTGACCGTGTTTTTTGAAAATGAAAACATTTTATAAATACCTACATACAATCTATTTCTTGTTAACAGTTAATATATTTCAACCTTGAAAATGATTAAATGTATAGCCGAAAGCGCTTGGAAAGAAAGAAATATTGGATGTTTTTTATATAATTTGTCTACCAAAAAGAAAAAGAATTATAAGATCACATGAGAAATTGTATAAAAAACTAAATCAAAGCTTTTTTGGTGCCTGTCGTATTCAATGATATGTGCATGAAAGGATTCCTACCTAAATACGAATTTTACACACACACACACACACACACACACACACACACACACACACACACACACACACACACACACTCGCGCGTATGTGTGTGTAAAATTTAGGCTATCAGAGATAGATCGTATATAAATATCAAGGTGGGCATTGAAGTCAACAGCCAGCGAGGAACAATCTGTTTCACTCTTATACACAATCGTCAGCTGATGATTGCGTATATTAGAATAAAATGTATAGTTATGTCTATTCTAATGATGGGACCTAGTTACAAATCTAGTAGTATGCTTACAGTCATTTAGTCGAGATACCACGGAAACCATTATTAAATCTGTTGACATGAAAATATTTATGGAAAGTACAGAATGTAGCCTTGTTACGGCCATGGGAAATTAACTGAAGTCGAGGTGCCAGGTCGGGACCGATAACATTGCAGTCCTTTATTTGGTTGTTTTCACCGTAGCCCTTCTGTTTGTGAAGAAGATATTATTTAATCATTAATGGGCACATGGATGACTTGTTAGACCTTTTCCATCCATGAGATTCGGGTTCGAATCTCATCATAGTCGATTAATAAAGAAGGTGGCTTCTTGAGTTTTATCAGCCTGGGGAGGTGATCCAAATGTACGGTATCTTTGAAAAATAACTGAAAAAAAATGACAAATCACTATTCATTATGACCGAGGGTGCTGGCCTTGTTCAGGCGGTTGTTCATGCCAGATAACGCGCTCTCTCCCAGAAATTGCAACTAAGCCCAGCTCAGCATAGTGGCAGGTTAGACTAGAGTTGTGTTCTATGGGGTTTGAACAAACATAAATGCGACTTATTTGCTAGCCGCCCAAGTAGACTGGCATACTCGGAACACTAGCTGCCAACCACCAACACAATATTATTGTTGTGGTCCCTGTCAAGGATGACCATAGCATTTTTATACAGGTTTGTCTTTACAGATGCAATAATTATAGGGGAGCGGTTTTCTTAGATGCTCAGAAAAATGCTACTCTCTTCCCAGGTCGGGTTTTTAAACAATCTCAGGCGAAATTCGAAAACCCTCATATGCAAATTATGTGTAACTAGATATCAATCCCATTCAGGGCAAAAAAGGACATTGACATAAATAAGAACATTTTTGAAGAAACAGAAAAGGTAACTAATGATAAAATAATTTTCGAACACGCCAGTGACCATTTTTTTTTATTCCTCGCATCGTTGAAAAAGAACACAAGCGTATTCGAAAATTCGGATATTGAAATCTATATCTTCATGCTTCAATTCAGTCAAAAGCTTAATATCTAATAAATATCAATTTTATAGGCAATATTTGTGTTGGCTTTTTATTCTTTAAATTTGATTAACCGGCCTATTAAATCACACACACACACACACACACACACACACACACACACACACACACACACACGCACGTATATATATATATATAGATGAAAAATTACTTATTAACATTATAAACTCATAATTATCATTATGATCACAGATCTAAGTAGATCGAATTTATGCAAATTATTTTGAATTGCTCTATCAGTTCCGCTACATTCCGGACAATTAGTTTAAAGCAATCACCCACACCTCTCGGAATTATCTCAACCATTTGCGTGTGTGTGTGAGCGTGTGTGTGCGCGTGTGTGCGCGTGCGTACTTTCGGGCATGTGTTTGTTTATGTGTGTGCGCTAATTTTTCTGACAAAAAATACGTATAAGCAGGTAATACACCATACATCCATGTAGATATTTACTATTTAAACACATAATCTACTGCTGTCAGTTTAATTATTTAGTCGTTATGTTTTGATCAATTTTCTTAACTTTTCTAGCTGCTTGATTTCCGATAACACTTCCGGTATAATTTCAGCGCAACTTCCCTGACCAAAATTATATTTCATTACTAGAATTTAGATATGATCAGAACAGCTGTCAGTTTAAACTAACCCCAAGAAAATATAGGTGGCTCGGTAAATGTCTGTATGATTTGAATATCCTGTGAAGTTTGAACTCATTCCTCAACCAATGATCTGCACGTTTATCTTAAGAAACATTCCCGTACAAAAAGGATTTCTGTTATTTTGCGTCGTTTGTGTGTTACACTAACTGAAAGGCGTCTGCTTCTTAACTCAAATAATTACTCTTTGTCAAATAAAAATTATCTTGATATATTTTAATTTTAATTTTACGCATTTAGAAACTGCCTTTTCAGAACGTAGAGAACTAGAAAAACAGAAGCCATCGAAATATCAGATGAAATTTCAGAAATTAATTAAACGATGGAGATGAAAGTTTTGTGGAATATAGTATGGAGAACAACAGGATATTGAAGGATTTCCTGATTAAAAAGTGTAGCGGTCACACACAAATTGTTAGAAGTATTTACCAGAAATCCATCATAATAAATATTTATATATAAGAAATATATTGAAATAAAAAATTCATATATTCCGATATTTTTTCAATAAATACCTTCAATTATATTTTTATTTATTATTATTTTTTATTAATAATTTGTTTTGACATTTTAGAATCTGTTCTGTTTCAATTAAAATTTATTTTTGTTAATGTTCATATAGAACAGTCAGAAAAGAGTTTTATTTGTTTCAATTCATTTTTTTTTTTAATTTTCATGTCTGCATGTTTCTATGCATGTGGCCAAGTACTTAGAACGTACGCTTTCAAACCATGAGGTCTGAATTCAAATCACTCCATGATCGATTTGTCAGTAAAATGACATTTTGAAGTCATCGTCCTGTGTGAGTTACCTTTGGAAAGTGCATGAAAGCTATTCTAATGTTTGACCAAAGACATTAAAGCGAAGATTCGATGGACAGAACTGTTCAAAAGCCGTCGATATTTGTGTTAGCATGAAGCCACAAGTCCTCGTGACCGAGTTTTTGAGCGTACTGTCCTTGTTAAAACTTCTGATCAGGGCAGATGGTGCGCTCACACTCTCACGAAAGGTCCGCTCAGCATATTTTTGGTATGAACAACAGGCATTTCCGTCAGTGTTAACTAAACACAAAAGTATCAGAGCAAGTAACAGTGACGGTTATTTGAAAGCTGACCTAGCTGAACGTTGTCCTCGGAAAACGAGAGTAGCCAGGAAATTTTATATTTGTGTATACCTATTAATGTCTGATGTATGTGTCTATATATTACAAAGTACTATTTATATATCTGAATTGAAAAAATGAAAAGTGACTAAGAGTGTTAGGTAAATAGATAACTCATTTTAGTACTGAAATGACTTATGACAAGAAAGGAAAATCGAGAGAGAAGGAAAGTGAGCTGAAACGGTAATAAAAAATGTAGATCTGAGAGAGAAACGAAAAGGGACAGTAACCCAATGTCTGTGATATTGTATGAAAAATCGTAAATCATTATAATTGTTTATCAGCGACAAAAAGTATTCATCATTAATATATACATATATTAAATATATAGATGAGCATGTTAACATTTTCAAAATTTTACATAGCTCTACATACATATATATATATATATATATATATGTATATGTATGTATGTATGTATGTGTATATATAAATATATATATATATATATATATATATGTATGTATATATATATAAATATACATATATATATATATATATATATATATATATATATATATATATATATATATATATATATATGTGTGTGTGTGTGAGTATGTGTAAAAAGGGTGTGTAATCTAAAGCTTACGAAAATTTTGAAAAATGTGTAAATTTTTATCAATATTTACAGATATTAAATTAAAAATGTGTTTCAAATGTCTGGGCGGATATTTCACTTATCACTTTTTTTATTCCATAAGAAAATAAAAAATGAAACTCGAATATATTCCCATTTCATTTTACTCGATCATATGCCAATTACTCAATCACACACACACACACATATATATATGGGGGGGGTATATGTTTGTGTGTCTGTTCGTGTCTATATACACATGCGTCTCTGTGTAAAATTTAAGATATGATTAAAATGTATGTTTGTAAACGAATTGCAATAAATACAGAAGGAAAAAAATATTTTAGCCAATGCGTTTCTTCGTCTGATATTTTTTTTTATTTTGGTTTGATCATCAGAGGGCGAAACGCTTCGACTAAGATTAGTTTTTTTTTTTCTTTATTATATATATATATATATATATATATATATATATATATATATATATATATATGCGTGTGAATGCGTGTAGATAGACAGATTGATAGATCGATAGTGAATGAAAAAGAGAAAGTATATATATATATATATATATATATATATATATATATATATATTATATATATATATTGAAAGAATAAACGATGAATGGTAGTATCACGAATAATTATCAGTCCTTCGCCAAAAAATATCGCAAATATATATATATTATATTTTATATGCTCTAATAGAGCTAACATATTCAGTTACATGGATAGTTAGTTTGTGGTCCCAGGTTCCACGCTTTTGCGACCATCAGACAAAGCTCGATCACAAAAGCATGAAACTCGGGACTACTATCCATGCAACTATATATATATATATATATATATATATATATATATATATATATATATATATATATATATATATGAGATGTGAGCTAACACCTTGCTAATTACTGGATTTAAGCAGCTATTTAAAAAAAAAAAAAAAAAGAGACAATTTATATATGTACGAGGTGATGCTGAAATATTCTCAGCACAAACAACTTCCCCAAATCTGATCCAATATTATTTTACTTTGTTTCGTATATTCAATATAATCCAACTGAAACCTTCTTGTTTTCTTTCTTCCTGTTCCATTTACAGACATGATATTACAACGGTGGCTTTTAAATGTCTTCTCTCCGGCAGACTATTTCAGAGTTTAGTAAAACTGATCTTTACTCAACCGATACGCCAAAAAAAAAAAAAAAAAAAAACATTTCGGAGACTGTGAGCATTGCCAGGGATTTTAATATTTTGGCTTCAGAAATAGTTTTTTTTCAACCACGCCTTTGGCAACATGTAAACCGAACCAGTTATTTACAAGAGGTTCTTACAAATAGCACCAGGTACTTATCTTAAACGCCATGCCATAGAGAATTCCTGAGCCTCCGATTGTAATTTAATGCAGATGTTCTGTTTTACTGTTGGGACGGATCATGGTGTCAGGGTAATAATCGTTTGTCAATTGACCGAAATCGTTAAACCCTGTTACAGCCAAGTACGTGTAAAACTAGAAAGCACGTACACATGGAAGCAATGAGCGTCAAATAAGGAAGAAAAAGGGAACAGAAAACAACAATCGCTAAATCAGTGTCAAAGCAGGAAGGTTGCAGAAACTAAAATACGATAATAGGACGGAAGTAAGAAATGAAAGAAAACTGCATTTCTGTTAGAGATGTGAGTCGTCTAAGCATATATATATATATATATATATATATATATATACATGAAGAAATATACTCTTAAGGTGTGCTATATTTATGGGATAAATGTGCTCAATATCAGAGATAGAGCGTTTGTAAATATAAAAGTGAACATTGAAGTCACCACTTAGAGGCGACAGTCTGTTTCATGCTAGACGCAATCGTCTAGCATGAAACAGCCTGTCGCCACTGAATGTTGACTTCAATGTTACATATATATATATATATATATATATATATATATATATATATATATATATATATATATATGTATGTATATGAATGAGATAATGATATATATATTCTTATATATCAAGATTAGTATTGAGCAAATTGCAAGACAAAATGGAAAAAGTTTATCTGTGAAGCGTTTCATTCGTTAGGAATTCATCGGTCTGGGTTTGTTGACGTTGTTTTGACTACACATGTGCACGAACGATAGACGCTGGTAGTTTCAAAATTGTTTTGAAATAATGTTTTGCAATCTAGACTTCTTGCTGTTTATCCAATATATTCTTTCTGGTAATCCTTGCAGTTAGACTAAAATTATCCTTTAAGTTTTGGCTTGTTATTTTGTTTTGTATTGATTAAGACATATTGTTTTATACATTTTATACTGAATTTCATCACGCTTGATTAAGAAGATTAAGATGAATAATTACTCTTGGAGAAATGAAATAAAAAATAGTTTTCAGTTCGAAAAATAATCATCCATGCTTAAATTTTTTTTATGGGAGGTGGGGTCCTTAAAGTGTAATTGGTGGAATCATATAATTATACTTGGATTTTATAAAAACATATGATCGATAGTATTTTTTTTATAAAACATTAATTAATATATAATCTGTATTTTTATTTTCTACAATATTTTATCTTGGGCATTAATGGAATTAAGAGTGAATTTATCGAATACTTACAAAAAGTCATTCATCACAGCGCAAATATAAAAAAAGATTGAAACACTTATAAAGTATTATATTTATACACTCAACTATAAATAAACAAAAAAAGTATCATTGTATATATGCTTATTCGAACGAATTCACATTTTTTTATCGCAAAATACTGGCTGCTGACGTCGTCATAATATCTTCTCTATTCAGCTTTGAGTTTTCTTCTGAGTATGCATATATTTCATTTGCTATACACATCGAATTCCGCACCGATCCCTTTGAGCTTTTGGTGTTTTCTTTAAATTGCTAAAGAAAGCAGAAGATGCTACGAAACGTGGTCGGTAAATATAAATATATACTTATCAATAGCACATCATTCGAAAAAGCTCAATCATGGAGCGTAGAAATCAGAATGCTGCGATATGTCGTCTCCTTCACCGAAATGTCATGGACTTTTCCAACAGATCGCGGAGAGAGATACGCCCGATGACATGGACACGGAAAAGGGAAGTGCATAGCTGCTCAGATTTATTTTTGATTCCAAGATTAAACAGATACTCGAAGAGTACAACAGCAGAATCGTCATAGTAATTATCTGATTCGAAGGAAAGTTCTTGTGGTATGTAGACCAGAATTTTACGTTCCACCTAAATAAAAATTGTAAAATAAATTAAAAAGAGGATTCAATTCATCTGCTTATACTAATGTGAACTGATTACAATACACTAAACAAACTGATTGAGATATAATTTTTATGTGATGAAAAAAGGGATTTATTTTTGCTAGTGAATTTATATAGATCGATATTGCATTATGGCTAAACGGAAGAGTCCACCCATACATAATGTAGGGAATTACTTTTCAATCAAACTATATATATATATATATATATATATATATATATATATATATATATATATATATATATGTGTGTGTGTGTGTGTGTGTGTGTGTGTGTGTGTGTGTGTGTGTGTGTATTGGGACCGCTTGGGATTACAAGTTAGTGGAAGTAATATGGATGAAAAAAACACGTTTGGAATGCAGGAAAGCGATAAGGTTTTTTTTGTCATCTACTTAGCATATCAGCGTTACTGTCGACGGCAAGGAGATACCGTTTCTAAAATCTTTAAGATTTTTACTGCCGCTAACTGTCACTTGGAATGCAATTTAATTACAGTTACTTTATCCAGCATTCCAACATAATGATCATTCGTGGAGCAAGAGAAGTCGGATATATACTAAGAAAGCTTAAATAAAATCTGATCAGAAAAGCAATACCATGACTAACATGGCAATGTTTTTACATGTATATATGAACAGTTCTTGCTTGTTTATTTTTCAAACGTCGCGTTGGTTTCGACGAAGATAAACTCACTGATTGATATATATTTTTTTTATGTGATGAAAAAAGTAATTTCTTTCCGCTACTGAATCTAAATAGATCGATATTGCATAAGTTATGGAACAGTATTCGTGTAGTCATTATACTTATAGAAAAATGTGTCCTACGAAGATATAACAAATTTTATTTCCATTCTTTTAATAATATTTTATTTTTTAAAAAAATAATATAGTCAACGCTTAAACATCAGAGTTATACTGTTATTGTAGTGCTCGCCCGTTGTACACAAGATGGACTCGTCCAATGTATACTTATACTACGGAGAGATAGCGTGACAAAAACGTCGAGACAGGGTGTTCACTCAGAGTTATACGATAGTCCAGAAAGAGAGATAATTACGGCTTCACTTACAGAGACTTTACATATACTTTTCTACTAACCCGCATTCCTGGACTACTAATCTTCATTTCAAGTTTGTATTCTTATGTTTAATACACATGTTTTTCTATTTCATTTACTTGCGTTGTTTAGTTGTTTGTGCAGGATTATATCCCCGGAATCCATAACAACTGTTGAAACAGATCTATGTAACTTCTATTCTATTAACTACTTAAGTCATGCTTCCCATTTGTGGAACTCACTTCTGCTTTCTTGCTTACCTGTCACCTACAATGTTCAAAAATTCGAATGAACCGTCAAAATCCATCTTAAGTCTTCCTAAATCCTGTTCTTTAATTGTGCTCTTCACCTGACTAAAGTTTTCTCATTCTGTTTTACTTCCAGCAACTCCTTGCGTCTTAGTGACATTATCGCCTTGCTTGAAGTGAAATACTTGAAAGATACTGGGTATTTAATTTAACTGGGATCCACTTCTTGATTTTATGTAACTAGTTCTTTCGTTTATGAACAATCTTGCTTCTCCACATCTTCCTATCCCTATTAGCGCCAACCAAAGTTTGACATGTTAGCATCCTTATATATCATTGTTCAAATATTTACTCGCTATGTTAATCACTGTAATACCAATATGAACTGTTTACAATATCAAAAATGAGATATCTCAAATATTTAATCAAAATTTTAATTATTTTGATATCAGTTATAATAGCTAAATAGGTGCTTGTAGGACGCAGAATAGCGTATGAACTAAAGGGGAAATGATGACACAAAGTGGTAAAAAGTTTTCTTACAGACAATTACTGATGTACAATATCATCGATAATAATAAAAGCGATAATAACACAATGCGGTATAAAAACAAATAGAGAAAAATTTCAGAGTGGGCTAATATCAAATCCAGCAGACGTTAGCAGCTTCAATACGAAAAGAACAATTTCTGGCCGTAAAATCAGATAACGCTGGTTATTAATAAAGTCTCGTTGCATTTTCCTTACACACAAGACTCTGTCTCTCATTCAGACCTGAGGGTGCCTTTCAGAAGAAGACGAAACGCATTGACTCTGCATATTCCAATTATCTTCACTTCTCTAAATACAATTTATATATATATACTTATTATATCAATCTATATATATATATATATATATATATATATATATATATATATATATATATATATGCATGTTTCATTAAAACGACAGACAAGGTACTACGGTTAAGTTTTCTTATTTCATTTTTCTTGTGTTCCAACAAGAGCTTTCTTTTCTGGGCAAAGGGTGTAAGAACTGTCCAAATGTTTTATATTTCCGAGCGCTTTCGGCTATACCTTTAGCCATTATCAAGGATGATTCGATTTTTCGATCCCTACCACACACTAAGACATACACAGAACGCAAACACTCAATTACATGAAAAATTGAACCATCCTTGATAATGGCTAAAGGTATAGCCGAAAGCGCTCGGAAATACAAAACATTCGGACAGTTCTTACACACCCTTTGTTCAGAAAAGAAAGCTCTTGTCAGAACACAAGAAAAATTAAATAAAAAGCTCAACCGTAGTACCTTGTCTGTCGTTTTTAATGAAACATGCATATATATATATATATATATATATATATATATATATATATATATATATATATATATATATATATATATGTGTGTGTGTGTGTGTGTTAATATTAAATATATATGGAATCTTAAATTCATATATGTTAGATAAATTGTATATATATGTAGAGTTTTTCATGGTGAATATCAAGTGCTGCTATATTTCCAGAAAAACATCACGAGGCTCAATGATAAGTAGGCAACTTTTTTTCCTTCCGTGTCCATCAGACTATTCAACCTCTCGCCTTTATAACAAAATATCTTTCACCGGCGAAAATATTCCTTTAAGTTTTAGCCGTTGATATCTTGTTCAGGTCCGTCATCAGAATGTTTTAAAAGTGCACAGCGAGTAAAAGTGTTGACGAAATGTTTAGGTTAATTGTAACTGTAATCGGACGTTATACGCTAATTGTATATTCTCTCATTTCTCGCTTGTAGAATTCTCTTCCGGCTTCTTACTTTCTAATCAAGTTTAGTCATCAAAAATTTGAATGCAATGTTAAAAGTTATCTTCTGTCGTCTTAATTTCTGTGCTTTTATTGTTCACTGTCCTTAATAACGTTTTCTTTTTCTCATATTCCCTCACAGCCAGTAACCCCCTGCGTCTTAGTGGCTTTATTGCCTAGCTTAGAACAAAATGATTTTTAAAATGGCCTCGGATCGAATAATGTTATAAATAAAAAAAACATTTTTTTTTAAAAAATGATTTACTCTTTTTCTTGACCAACATGTACGATTAAATGTGAAATAGTATCAACAGTGTAAATGTCTCCGATGAAGATAAATTGGCTTAGCAACTTTTTGCAGGTTATTTACATCTAGGAGATATTTTAGATTATGATATCTTTTTAGGTGGTTCGGGAAATATCAATGATTTAGTGATACAAGACTTTCAAATTAACCTGTACCTGGCGGAAGTAACTACAACAAACTCAACTCGAAATGAAATTCGTTTAACCGATTAACAATTCCGAGACACTATCTATTACACCACCCGCACATCCAAGGTTAAAGAATCTGGTATTCCCATGCAGTTAACCATTTAGGTACTGACCAGGCGCCATGTTGCTTAACTCAGAGATCGTAGGGGTAGGGTAGCTGATGTTTCAACGTGATGTAAGCATAAGCCTTTTCGATGAAGGGTATACATGCTATAACAATTAGTATCCTAATATTAGTTCTCACATCATGTTGTTATATATATATATATATATATATATATATATATATATATATATATATATATATATATAATATTAGAATATTGTGATTATAATAGACTAATCTATTATAATAAAAATATTTCAATAATATCATATTTTAATCTACGTAAGTAAATGCTAAGAACTGTGGATTCTAACTCCATCGGTTCTTTTCCTTTCTCAATATATATATATATATATATATATATATATATATATGTGTGTGTGTGTGTGTGTGTGTGTGTGTATGTATGTATTTGTTGTGGTTCTGTCTAAACCCCACGTTTGACGAGGAAACAGATATTATTTTTTCGAAAAGATTGTCAGATCCAAATTCTGAAATAACCTGTAAATCTGAAATCTAAAACCAAAGTCCAAATAAAAAAAATCCAAAATATCCAATTTAACTGTTTCTTTTTAAAAGCCAATGACTGAATATTAACGGAAATTGATTGAGATGAAACATCAAATGATATTTCTTGAAATAAAACGAAAGTATATAGACGTACTCTATCGTGTAATTAAATCGTGGACGACCGCTTCAACATGCAAAATACATGCAACAAATAACTAGTCATAACTTACTGCGGGGTACTTTGACGTGATGTAATAGTTAACTAGTTTGTCTGAATAGTTCAATTACGACTGCGTAGTGAGTTCGTTTCTCACTGATTGCTCCATACTTTCAGCCTTGCGTTAATTCTAACCTACGCTTTATAAATTTCCATAATAACTTCAGACAAGCAGATAACTTATCTTGTAAGGAAAATGTGCTAACACATTAATTATAAACAGATGTTATTCAGAACATTTCTAAACAGATCCTCGAATTCTCATATACCACCATTCCCAATATCAAAAACAGATATTATTTACTGTCCAAATCTTTTTACTGACCGAATAGCTATGTTCTGTTATATAAAAAAATGCTATTGTTGAAAGTGATGCCATGTGAGTTTCGGCCAACAATAAATTCATTTAAGCAAACAAAAAAGGAAAGTGATTGAAATAAAACATCAAATGATATTTTTCTTAAAGTAAAACGAAAAAAATGAAACTATATTTGCTCCATCATATAATTAAATCGTAGACGATCGCTTCAGCATATATGACGTTTAGCCAATCAACTCTTTTCGACTATATTTCCTTTAATGATAGCTTACGCAATTTCCTAGCAGAAATAAGATCAATTTTCTAAGAACAAGATTTGAGTATGATTAAAAAGAAAGTAAAACGCGACTTTCATAATTGTAAGCCAACAAGTTCAGAAAACCAATGCTTTGTTCTTTTTTTATTATTTTCAAAATTCCGTTTGAAAGAAGCAGACGATAATTTAGAACCAGAAGATTTCAATTTGGGGGAAAATGTCTACGTTATACTTAGCAGTAACACAATAGTAATAATAATAATAATAATAATAATAATAATAATAATAATAATAATGATGATGAAAAGAAGAAGAGGAGGAGGGTGGAGGGGTGAGAAGAAAAAGGAGGCACAGAAGAAGAAGAAGAAGAAGAAGAAGAAGAAGAAGAAGAAGAAGAAGCAGGAGGAGGTGGCGCAAAAGAAGACGAAGGAGCAAAAGAAGAAGAAGGAGGAGAGCGAAGAGGAACAGAAGAAAAAATAGGAAGAAGAGAAGCAGAAGAGGAAGGAGAAGGAAAAGGAACAGAAAATGGGAGAGGGAAGTGGAGCAGAAGAAGAAGAAGAAGAAGAAGAAGAGGAAGAAGAAGAAGAAGAAGAAGAAGAAGAAGAAGAAGAAGAAGAAGGTGCAAAAGAAGAAGGAGGAGGAGGAACAAAAGAAGAAGTAGGAGGAAGAAGAAGAAGAAGAGCAAAAAGGAGGAGGAGGAAGAGGAGAAGAAGAAGAAGGAGATCGAAGAGGAACAGAAGAAAGAAGAAGAAGAAGAGAAGCAGAAGAAGAAGAAGGAGAAGGAAAAGGAACAGAAAAGGGGAGAGGGAAGTGGAGCAGAAAGAGGAGCAAAAGCAGCAGAAGTAGAAGTCGTTTATCAAGGTTAGGAAATCAGATTTAGTATTTTGTAATGAAGAAATGAAAAGAAAATGTTAACGATAGCTTTTTTTTTTTTTTGTTGTTGCTTCAAACCATATTTTGTAACTTCCCAGAGACATTAAAAGTCGTACGCATAATTGTTAGCGTACTGCTAAAGGTGCGCTAATTACTTACTAACGTGTCGGGGTAATTAAAACTAAAAAAAAAATCATCCGATTAAAATTACACACCGTCTTATAATAGGCGTGAATACTGAGGATAGGTTTACATCTTTGAAAAAGACTTATAGTCACTGGACCCACCATTTAAAGCCACCAGATACCTCCGGTGCAATAATACGAATCAGTAATTAAATGGTTGTAACGAAAACAAAAGAAAATTTTCGATAACAAAAAAAAAAGAGCGACAATTCCATTAATTTTGATATGCTTGAATGTGCGGGATTACTACCTTATCGTAGCGCAAAAAAAAAAAAAAAAATGGCGCATATTAGCGAACTTTCTGTTGTCGCAATTTTCTCATAATTTTCTACTAGATAGAATCAAGCCACCGGTTCTCAAGTGAGTTCTAATTATGCATAAACTGAAAAAAATGTATATCTGTTTTTTGAAGATAACTTTATATTTGTTAACTGTTATATAACCCTATAAATTTCTGCATTTTATTATATCACTCATAATGACATGCCAGAGAAGATACGTTAAGCTAAGCTTATTGATAATTCGCCTTTTCAAATAAGCCCTCTATAAAATATAAATGACTTGATATAGAATGATGGCCGCTTAAAGAAGGTATGTTTGTTGCTAAAAGGAAAACAGAATATACCAAATAGGTTGTGACTTTAGCGGTTGTTTATATATATTATTTCAAATTAAAAAAAAATATCCAATGCAACTGTTTTTTAAGCTATGATTACATACTAATCATTTGAGAAGCGATATATATTGTTTTTTACATATGAAAATCATGGGCTTTATGCCAAACGCTTTATTCGACATTCCTTCACCTACAAAATAAAGTAATTCCATCTTGGTTTTATTAACTAGTCATAACAACTTATTTTGAAGTTGTGTAACGGTTAGCGAGCTTGTCTCGCTAGATCAGTTACGACTGAATGGTGAGTTCGATCACACTTTTGGCCTTGAGCCAAAACTAATCTCCGGTAAGAAAATTATTCTGGGCACTTGGACGTGATGTAATGGTTATAAAATTTGTTACGTTAGACCAATTGCTACATAAACGTTTCTACACTTTACTGTATCACTCATGATTGAATACCAGAGGAGATACTTTAAGATAAGCCTATTGATAATTAACATTTTCAAATAAAAAAAAAACTATAAAATAAATGGCTTCTCATAGGGCGAAGACAGTTGAAAGCGTCATGCTAGCGTGTTTGAGCTAAAAGATATGTTTGTTGCTAAGAGGAAAACAGAATATACCAGGTTAGGTCGTGACTTAGCGGTCAATTAAATATATTATTTCAAATAAAGCGTTAAAGAGAGAGAAGAAAAAAATATATCAGGCTCCTGTCCGGAAAAAAAAAAACGTAGAAGTTCTCGAGCCAGGTGTTGGTTGAATTTTAGTAGCAGGTTCTAAACCATGCAACAAAATGGATAAATTTCGTTTGCCTTAAAAATTGAACAACGCAGAGAATTCCTTTTTTTTTAAATTTTGGGCGGACCTGAAAACCATATACTGGATAACTCGAAAATATACAAATATGTGAGCTACTAAGAGATCTATATTACTAGTTAATTTTATTTATAGTCAGTACCTATGTTGCCATAAATGAATGATCTTTTTGAAGATGTTCATTGCAACTTTAACTGTTTATTGAACAAAAAATAACCTTAAATATATATCTTGTTTTATTCTCATTTACTCTTTCATATCTATAAAGATAGCATATCATCAGAGGGCGTCAGCTTATATTTTGTACATATTTAATATTTTCCGTCGACTTGACGGATGAGTAACGTCGAAGGTATATATTACCAGGAACTTTTTTATAGTAATGTTATATTCCACATATAACATCGTGGTAGCAGCTACAAGGATGTAAAAATGAAAACGAAATATGGTGTCGTGGGTTTCATTTTCAAATGTCGTTACAAAATAAATAAATAAATAAAACTACATAAAGAGAAGACAGGATGTGTTAAGCACGCAAGCGAGACACAATATTTGAAAAAGAAATCGACCACAGAACAAAAAAGAAATTCTTTGATTGTGCCTAAGGCTAGCCAAAAGTAATCAGACATATGTCAATACATTTCCAAATATGAACCTGAAATCAAGAAAATAATCAAAAACATCGCAAAAATAACACACACACACACACACACACACACACACACACACACACACACACACAGACACATATATATATATATATATATATTTAGTTATTCTTGTGTCCATATGAGTGATTTTTTGTCGTGTGGGTACAGTATTTTTCAAATAGGCACAACCTTATGTCATATGGCCATAAGCTCAGTGTCTTCTGAGACAGTCAGCCTATGGCTGACATAGACTGGTTGTGCCTGTTTGTTTTATGTCTGATGGAATCTCCCGTCTTGTAAATATTACACTTAGACGCAAGAGTTCATCATACATATAATAAGGAGTAACTTTTCAATTAAACTGTGTGTGTGTGTGTGTGTGTGTGTGTGTATTGGGACCGCTTGGGATTACAAGTTGGTGGAAGTAATATGGATTAAAAACCAAGTTTGGAATGCAGGAAAGCGATAAGTTTTTTTTTTGACATGTACTTAGCATATCAGCGTTACTGTCGACGGCAAGGAGATACCGTTTCTAAAATCTTTAAGATTTTTACTGCCGCTAACTGTCACTTGGAATGCAATTTAATTACGGTTACTTTATCCAGCATTCCAACATAATGATCATTCGTGGAGCAAGAGAAGTCGGATATATACTAAGAAAGCTTAAATAAAATCTGATCAGAAAGGCAATATCCTGACTAACATGTCAATGTTTTTACATGTATATATGAACAGTTCTTGCTTGTTTATTTTTTAAACGTCACTGATTGATATTTTTTTTATGTGACGAAAAACGTAATTTCTTTTCGCTACTGAATCTAAATAGAGCGATATATTGCGTCTTAGTGAAATTATCGCCTTGCTTAGTGTGAATTACATGAAAGAATATAGATACTGGGTATTTAATTTTACTGTGATCCACATCTTGTTTTATGTAACGGATACTTTCGTTCATGGACAATCATGTCTCTCCACAACTTCCTAAACCTCGTAGTGTCAAGCAAAGTTTGACACGTTAGCATCCTTATATATCATTGATCAAACATTTACTCACACAAAATCGTTATGTTGCTCACTGTTTTACTCAGTGTCTCTTATTTTCAATATGTTTATTTTGTCTCAAAGTCTTCAAGCATTTTTTTTTCTCATCATGGATCCCAGGAATTAGAGTAGACTCTTTCTCCGATTTTAAGTATTACTGTCCTCGTTGGTCATGTAGAATTGTCAGGATCCGTTTCTAGAATGTCACCTCTGCCTGTGTCTTGTAACACTAAGCAACGTTTGGCTTCCGTTCAACCGTCCACTGACAAACAGTCGTCGGTTTAATCGAGTTTTCTCTTGCTTCTCCCGCCTTCATTATTTCATTTGATAACCATTTTCTTGTATCCCTGTTTTCTCGTTATGTTGCATCGGTTTCATTTTCTGATTAATGTCCTCGTTGCTAGCATTCTCAGTATCCTTCTGCAGAACCACCTCCCAGTCGCTTCGAATCGCTTCTTCGTCATTACGGAAATTATGCCGCATCCAGGCCACATCGATTTAATAGGACACAGCTGTTCAGCAATCTTTTCTTCACTTGTAACGAACAGAAAGTAGTCTTTGTTTGTTCCTACTTTCGAGAAATCGTGTAAGTCCTTTATTACGGGGATTAGTGCAGATTGTTTACAAAATGCCACAGTCGGTAATTGAGCCCGGTTCAGTGATTACATTTTCGGTTCATTGGTTACTTTTTCTAAGACGTTAACCTTTAGGCCAGTTCCACCTAAAAGACCTGTTTAATGTGAGTATTATAGGAAAAAACGGCAGCATCTTGTTGATTATTACAAAGTGTAATTCTAAAATCAAAATATTGTGCGTCATTAATTTTCGGACGTTGAGTTCTGATATTTAAATTGTGAGTTATAAGGTCATAAATACAGAAAAAGTGAGTGAAAACATATTTGATCATCAAAAAAGAAGAATGTGAAAGAGGAATACCTATACAGCTTAGGAAGGCCGATTTTTAGTTTTGTGTAAAAAAAAAAAAGAAATGTAAAGAAATCCTTAGAGATAGCTGTTACAGTAAAGCATATTTTATAAGTGCAAAAACGAGAAAATAAATATTAAAGAATCACAGAGGCAATAAATTAAAATCCGTGCCCATAACTGGTGAAGTATTGGTTATTGGATGTTTTCATAACTTTATCTATATATATTGGATTCGTATGCGCCAGTCACTTCAATAAAATATTGATTATTGCATCATTTTCCGACATCACAGTGTTTTTAGATACGAAATCATAAGAATGTTTTCGAGTGTTTAGTAAATACATGTCTGGGATGGATTATTGCTGCCATATATGGTCTGTTTGTCTCGGGTTTCTTGATAAATCCAGAGACGGATATGCAATGTAATTGGCCTTGATCTGGATTTTCGCCTGCAGTCGCTCTCTCGCAGACGTGCCGTCGCCTCCCTCTGTCTTTTTTACAAATACTTTCATGGTGATTGCTCTGATGAGCTGCTTTCGCTGGTTCCCAGACTCCATGAATTCAAGATTCCTAGGAGGCTGGCATCCCGCTCTCACCCTTTCACTGTTGAAACTGTTAAATGTAGCCGTCTCTTCGACACCAATAGCTTCATATCTTGCACCTCTCGCCTGTGGAACTCCCTTTGCTTTGCCTGTTTCCCTGATAGCTATAACCTCAAACTTTTTAAATGTAATGTCAGTCGACATCTCCAGTTGCCTTGATCTATCCACTATCCTTCTTCTCATCCTTTCCTCTATCACTTCTATCTGCTCTTGCTCTGTAACCCCTTGCGTGCTAATGGCTTTCCACCTTGCTAGGGGTGAAATGCTTTAAAAACAAAATAAAACATAAAGAGTTGACTTTTTCTTATTTTTCCCCTTACTCTATCTCTGTCGACCTGTTTATCTCACTCTCTCACTCACACGTTTCTCTCTCTGATACTCACTTCCTCTCTGTTTCATTAATTCATTAAGTTTTTTGCCTTCTCTCTGTACACACACACAAACTATCACACACACACACAGACACAGGCTTTAGTAGTATTCCCTATTTTTCAATAATGTAAATCTATCTACCGGACCGTGCATTTGAAAATCTTTATAAAGAAAATGTTCGAAATTATGTCCCCTTTGTTCAGGACACACATGTATAACCCCAGTGTACATTTACACCGCAAACCAGAGATTCTCACTGTCAAGCAAAATTCAACATCACAACCTCACACACACACACACACACACACACACACACACACACACACACACACACATATATATATATATATATATATATATATATATATATATATAGATAGATAGATAGATAGATAGATAGATAGATAAAATGAGAACAAATGGAGTATAATTCAACTGTATGTAACATTTAATTTAAAAGAGGACTTAAAACAGAGTAAAGTTAAATGTTATTTAATTTAGGATATTAAGACATGTTAAAGATTGCTACATGATGGCAATTTTGTTTCAGCTCTACAAATGTACCTCAGAGGCGATGTTAAACTACTGTCGAGTGAAAAATTAATTTAATTTCAAACACTCCACTTTTGAAATTAAGATATTCTTTCACTCGTCAGTTTAACATTGACCGAGGAGACACATTTGTAGTTCAATGATGAAATATTTTAACTCTTATATATGAAATAGTTTGAAAAATGAAACCATTTTATAAAACATACATACAACAAACTATTTCTTATTTAACAGTTAAAATATTTAATCCTTGAAAATGAGTAAATGTATAGCCGAAAACGCTCGGATAAAAAGAACATTCGGACAATTTTATATAATTTATCATCCCCCAAAAAAAATTAGATTGCGTGAGAAATTGTATAAAAAACTAAATAAAAGCACGTTGTCTGTCGTATTCAATGAAATGTGCATGAAAGAATGATTGCTGCCTAAATGCACAAATATATGTACATATATATATATATATATATATATATATATATATATATATATATATATATATATATATAATCCCAATAAGGTTATTATCCGGCTTTAATTTTATAAAACATCTTGCTTTTTTAAGACAAATGCTTTCCACCATCCCCTGACCCCTGTCTCGTGCTTTTCGTCTGAATGAAACAATGAAGTGGATACATTCTGTATTAGATTTCCGACGTTTTTTTTTTTTTTAAGATTTCAGAGTTTTAATTCTATTTCTGACACGACCGGGGTTGAATAGGACTGACTAATTATATTTTCGTCAGTCGAAATAAGCTTATTCCCCACATGAGGTGTTTTTGGCTTTTATTGTGTGTTAATTATTTGCTCTGCAATAATGAATACATCGAACTATTTTTCTGGATCAGTTTTAATATTTTATATTACTAGGATCCACTTGGATTATATACCAACGGATTTGTTAAATTAACTGTTGTAGCATATGGACGATAATGGGTATGCCCCATTCACATAAATACAATAGTAAATACTGTATGTTGGTCTGCATTTTAAGATTCGTCTCCAGCTGTTCTGGTCATAACTCTCTGTCTGGAGGCAGAGAGGATACACAGATGATGGTATGTCGAAGGGCAGAGTCTCGACTCGGGAAACAGCTATCCGATCCCGTATAAAACAGGGTCTACGGAGAATTTTGGGCCGAATATATGAGCTCAGATACCCAACTTTACCTGGCCACTCATATTTGAGGATACCCGTAAACTAGGGTGGCTAACCAATCCCTAATGCAGACTCTCACTCAGGCATATTTTGTTTGCTCATACGACAGAGCCAACTTATGGTTTATACTGCAACTATGCTGAGCAGACATTAGTTACATTTTCTGGGAGAGAGCGAGTTATCCAGAATGATCAACGATCTGAACAATACAGACATACTCATACCCTCGGTCACAATGACTTGCGACTTTGTGCCAGCACAGCTATCGATGGCCCCATGTGTTCCGTCTACACAATTTCACTCAAAAAGCTTAGATCAATTCGTGGTATGTTTTCCCAGGCACTTATATATATATATATATATATATATATATATATATATATATATATCAGTGCCTGGGAAAAAATATTGAACTCTGAATTCAAAACCTGCGGAGGGTCGTTTGGGAACATTGTGGCATTCGGTGCACCAGGTTTCTGTATTCGTCCCTCCAAAAAGTGTGGCTGGTCCTGCACGAGGCCTTCACCACTATAATCAAATCTCATGTGCTGGTGTCGGGATGTCGGTTTCCTGGAGACTTATCGGCCTGACCCTCATACGTCGAACGCGACGGGAGAGTCGATTATATGTATATATATATATATATATATATATATATATATGTGTGTGTGTGTGTATGTGTGTTTATAATTATATATATGGATATGTATGTATGTATATATATACATATATATGTGTGTGTGTGTTTGTGTGCGTGTATGTATGTGTGTGACTTAACTAACTATAACTGTGTGTACGTAGCAACATTTGCAAAAATAACTTTTATTTTACACATAAAATATTTTTCAGTATAATCTCCTTTCTTCCTGACGCACTTAATTCTGCGGCAAATGTTTATCACATCAGTTGCGCATTATACAGTGAGCATTTTTGACTAAATTTCAGCTAATAATGACGCGTCAGACTTATTGACATATTTTCGTTTCCATCTAAGTTTTAAATATTTAAACTTTTCATTATTCGGGAAAGCTCCTCCCACACCATAATTTATGCTTCGTGCATTCTCGAACAAAATGTCATTTAACCATTTAATAAAACGTTCCTTGCATTAATATTTCAGTCTGATTTTTCGAAAAAAAGAAATTAATTAAAAATGATTAATTCGAAACTCAATGGACATATGGATCATTTTAAAAATAATAATATATGTTTTAATATGTTTTTTTTTCTACTGTTCAAATAATTTGGGTGTAGTGCATACCATAATAATATAAGCCGTGCCGCCATTTTTGTGCACGAACGGACGTCTCGTGCCACTAATAAAAAATAGATGTTTGTGTGAAAAGTCGTTCCCGGAATACTACGCAGTATACATTTACATGGAGGCATTATTTTGTTAATGTAATTGCGAATCCATACAATGACGCTCTCTAACTGTCACCTGATTCGGCATATTAGAAATTCTTCGATAAGAGGGATAACTTACTTCCTCCCCTGCAACCCCTTTCCCTGCAGACACAACGTCGCAAAACAATCACAACTTTATCACTACTGGAAATGTTCAAAACGAGATCCATTCTTCAGTACCACAAGTTAAGAGATTTACTGCCAAATTTTCCCTTGACACGTCCACATGTTTGAAACATTCTCATGCTGTACGTATTCAATTTGAAAGATAGGTGTTCAACAACAGGCAGATTCTTCCCAAAAACTGCAAGTGCCCCCCATGTAGATGTTTCCCCGAATGCTAATCTCTTCATTATCTAAGATCACTCATTATATCCTTAAAATCTTCACTTCCTATTTAGTTTATATGTTATATGAGACATTTCATTCGGTAACCCTTTGCCTTGGTTGGTTCTTGAACACTGTATTGGTTGACTATCAATATAAAAATATCTTATACTAATCTTTATCAATCTTATTTAAAACGTCTTATTATTATTAAGCCATTATGTTAAGTTTCCACTCACATTGCAGAATTGAAAATCATAAGAAATTTACGCGCAACATTCACTTTCGTATTCATTCTTTTACTATATTTTTTCATTTTATATATTATGCTTAATATTTAACAATCATATGTGACCTCCATTTTTCTTCAATCATTCTTTTATTTTATATATTATGATTAATATTTAACAATACTATTTGACCTCCATTTTTTTCAATAATTCCATCCCAAGTAACATAATAAAGCTACAAAGAATCACAGTTTCAAAGTGTGAAAAAAATACGAGGAACAAAATAAATCATCAAGAAGAAGAAACATAAAAGAGGAGGATTTAATGAGATAGAAAATAACGATTACCATTGCATTCAAATTTATAAAGATCAATATTGACGAGAAAACAAAAGGTCAGCAGAGAGTTCACTAGCAAGAAAAGAAGTAGCTATTAATATAGAACATTCATCTGTTTTTTCTTAAACAATTATGTTAAATTCAGTGTAATATCTTTGATTCCTACAGAATGTATTAATTGTATATATTTTATAAACTAAACATACAGCCATTTTGATTTATAGTTGAAAGGTTTTTCAGCAAAAGTGTATGTTTTTCCAAACTGATTGAAGTTCTTGAAGGAATATATTAAATTACCCGAGCCAAGCAATAAAATTAAGTGAAAAAAAAGCGTACAGAGAAGGCAAGGTAAGTGAAAAAATGATTTCAAAAAGAAAAAGGGGGATTATTAAGATGACGTAAATGAAAAAAAGAATGTCTTTACAATATAGGGATACATCCGAAAGTTAGGTAACGGAAATGTTTCCGAATCAATAAAAAGTGGATAATTAAATGAGCTATTGAAAATGAAACCCTGAAGTCTTTTGCAGAGGCAGTAATTCTCCCTTCCAATCTATTATATCATAGTCGGGCAGAGCCGTCTCAAGGTATTGGCAGCTCGGGCTATCGTCAATCAAGACCGAGGGTGCCGTCATGCTGCTACGCCATGTATTTGAAATCTAAAACTAAAACTTATAAAAACATACATGAGATAGTCCATGACTCAAGACAGATTAAATTCTTTGGCTGTTTTCTCAATAGAAAATGATCCTGTAAAAGAAAATAGTTGTAGAAAGTGTCATGGAAAGATTTGTACATTTAAAGGCTAGAAAATATGTTTTATGTAGGATAATGAATGTTTTTTTAGCTTGTATGAAGTTGCATATTGTAATAAATTTGTTATTCTACATTTAACATTTTTGTCGTGAAAATTTTAAATAAATAAACTTGTAAGGGCGCCAAAGTTCACTTTGACCGGGGTACCAGCAACCCTATGGCCGTCACTGTAGGCGGGGTCAAAAAGAGTGATAAAATAATTAAAGGTTACTTAGAGCTACAAGAGACAGGAGTTTGTGGAGAGCCATGATCACCTATGTGTTAAGTAAGTAGTAGTAATATTATTGTGACCAAACAATAGAAAAATTAGAGTAAACGTCACAGGAAAGTTAACTTACGGCGGTGAAAAAGTAGCTGAAGTCAAGATGCCAGGTCAAGACGAAGAATAATGTAGATTCTTTTAAATTTTGTCTAAATACATTTCAGATGCAGCAGAGCAGATATGGCAAAATATTCAATACACAGACGAATGACAAGATAGATTAATAATTACCACTTAATAGAAATTCTGAAGCTTTCAAGAAACTATGTATCAACGAATTCTTTTGGCTAAAATAATTCGAACATTGTACGTTTAATTATAAGTTATATACGGTTATACGCTAAACTTCCAATCGTTAATTTTTTCAATTTAATGTGTGTTCGAATATAAAACGCATATATACTTGTAAAAGCCGTTTTATTTTTTAAGCCTGGATTTTTTTATGTTTAATGTAAACGGAAATAATTGAAGCACTAGTTATTTTGCTTATCAATTTTCCGATTCGATGTTTAAAAAAACATACACTTTCGGGTGGTACTTGATGCATCATTCATAAGTGACAACATGCAACATGCACCTGAAGAAGGCAGAAGAATATATAGGCCGAAAGTTGGTTAAAAATCAGGTCGAGTAAAACAATTAATCTTAAAATATATACGACGTACTGAGAATGTTTGTTTAAGCATTTCAATAAATAGAATTATTACTGCCAGCTTGAAATTCATGCGAAAATCTAACGGTTTTAATGTTTGTATGAGCGTTGCATATATTTTATGAAAAATCTGTCACTTGCTTTCTCGAGGAAACATATCATTACAGACGATATTTGTTGGAGTGGACGTCTTTTGATGGCGCGTTACTTTTTTTTTTTTAAATTTTCATGTTGATAATCCGTTTATGTGCCGTGTCAATATAGGACTATGGGTTATGGCTCTCCACATCTTTCAATCCTTTTTAGCTCCTTACAATCTTTGTCCTTCTATTATCTCTCTCATTCTGTGTTCTACCGTCCATTTACGTTAAGATTATTAAGTGGGTCAAGTACTATTTTCCTCTTGTGAGTGTCAACTTTTCCAGCCCTTCCTTCCTACGATGATACATCCTTGAAATGTCCACGTTCTTACAGAATCTTACTATTCCTTAACTCAGATATTGATAAGTTCTGAAAAGTGATATCTTCTAGGAAGGACAGTCACTTTGTCCATTTTCACAACATGTTTTTTTTTTTTTAAGTAAATATTTTTAATATTATTATCTAGTGGAATTATGTTTTTTTTTACTTTTAATTATTTTTAGTTTTACAAAATTATCTATCTAGTTTAATTATAAAGGATAAACAATGATTTATTTTATGATGAAAATGAAACGAAGAACATGCATCTGATTTAAAATAAATTAAAATTAACTTCCCCATAATTAATCGAATCCAGTGGTTGTTTGAAATTATTTCTATTTCCCTTTGATACAGATCATAGTTTGTTGATTAGAATACTGTATATACTCGTGTATAAGACGACTTCGTATATAGTGCGACCCCTAATTTTGGGGGCATGAATTTTAACCATCCAGAAAAAAATTCTTGCATATAGTATAACCGATCAACAAAAACGTATGATTTTTAACCTTTTAAAAAGAAATTACTTGCGCATTATTGGACCCCCTTTTTTTAACGTAAAAACTGATCATACGAACTCGTACTGTACACGAGTATATACAGTATTCATTTTATTATTACTGAGGAGAAGGCATCATGAACTGCTGTAAAAAAAAAAAAGATTTCCAAAAGTAAGAAAAGAAAAACGTTTTTTTGTAATTCGATCTGTTTGGCGTGTTTAATACTGTCGTTAGTGTGGGAGGCTACATTAATAAAAATTTAGTTTATCCAGGTAACTCCTTGCTTCTTCCTCGTGCACCACATCCCGCATTCTCTCTCTTAAACACATTCCAAACGTTCGACCCCCAATTTGGGATATTTCACTTCACTGTAAAACGTTATTTTCCTTTGAGCTTTACAGTTTTCAGAGAAGTAAGAAAACAAAAAGCGAAAAAAAAAATTAAATAATGCGATAAAACGAAATGGCCGTTTCATATATTTTTGCTCACCGTGGATCGACTAATGATTCCTTAGAAGACCCTTCCGGTAGTTTTTTTTTTTTTTTTTTGTCACATAGATATTTGTTTATATATAAAATATTAACAGAAGTAAAGAAAATCATTTTAGCTGTCGTAGTTATAGTAGCAATGCTCAGATCAGCCGTAATAGTGTTAAAAATTTCTAAATTAAAAAAGTATTAATAATAATAATATGAGGATAATTTTGGCTTTTTTCTTACGTTATTTTCCTTTTCTTTTCGTCTTGTTTTTGTTTTTTACAATCTTTCTCTATTTTCTCTCATTCACTCATTTTCACATCTCATAGCCCCCAGTAAATATTTTACATATATGTATGTATATATATATATATATATATATATATATATATATATATATATATATATATATATATATATATATATATATATATATATATATATATAGTCACTTTCATGCATACACACATACACATGCACACTCACATATATGTGGATATATATTTCACTTTTTACAAATTGAAATACTAAAGATGACATCAAAGACCCCATGCTGTAGTGTGTGTACTGCATTTTACAATTCGTAATTCCTTTGCAGTTATCATATAAGCGAGTCCAATGTCATCCATCGTCTTGTATATTTGGATTGCAATCAATCTAGCTTAAACATCAATGAGCGTGCTTTTGCAGCATTTTTGTTGACTTTTTATTTAGATTCATTTCATTTTTGGAGGACTTTTTAATTTTTTTTTTTTTTGGTAACATTAATATTTAAAAAAGAAAACAAACAAACAAACATTCTCTGTCAGCATTTGTCCAAAGTTTCAAATATACATTAAAATTCTTCGTTCCGCATAATTTTCCATTTTTTTGTTTTTTTTTTGTTTTTTTTTTGTTTTTTTTTGCTTCATCAGTTATAATAACGTTTCTTTTCTTGGTCTGTTCTTTTTTGTTTATGCTTCTTCATTTTTTTTTTTAATTTATTATCGGTTCCCCAGTCTAGCAGCATACATACACACTTTGAAGTAAACTTAAAATCCAAAGTTATCAACAAAAATGTAAAAAATTGCGATAATTATGTAATAATAATAATAATAATAATAATAATAATAATAGTAATAATAATAATAATAATAATAGCAATAATATTATTAGTATAAACAACGCTTATGTATAAGAATAAAACGATCGAAGTACTTCCTTTTTTATCAAGGCGCTACGAATCGGCATTCGATACATTAGATATTTTTGAGATGGCGTCATCTTCTCTAGCTAAGATTTTTTCTAATTTTGTGATTCGTTGTTTCAACCTTTGCTGAGTGGTGTTAAAATCACACAGCAATCTTGCGAATCTCGTTTGTAGCGTGTCCAGACTTGTTTCAAGCCGAGTGACAGCTTGCGAGGTGGTCTCCTCATTTTCCTCCTGTTTCTTGAGGATCTCCTCATCGAGAAGGTTATCCTTTAGCAGAAGCTGCCGACCCCTTTCGATTAACTGTTTTTTGGCCGCCGGGTACTCAGCAAGTGCGTCCCACAAATCATTTTTGGAAAGGCAGAACAGATCGCTGTAACCGATACTGCGAACATTCGCCGTGCGCCGATTACCAGTTTTATTACCGGCAATGTTCAAAATACTCACTTCACCAAAGACGCTACCGTCTGTCAACGTAGCATAGACGGTGATTCCGTCGTCTGCGACGACCTGCAATTGTCCCCTCTTGACAATGTACATCTCACGACCGATGTCGCCCTTCCTACAGATGTAATCGCCTGGGCTGAATACCTGTAATTTTAACTTCAAAACAAGCTCTACTAGAAGGCCAGGCTCACAATCTTGGAAGATGCGTACCTGTTTCAACGTGTCCAAATGCACATGAATTGCCATTTCAGCCTTGAGCTTGTCAGGAAGTGCTGACAACACTTCCTCCTCGTTTAAGGACTGCTTGTTGGTCCAAAGGTAGTCGAACCATTTTATGACTCGCTGCTCTAATTCTTTGCTCACTTTCCGAAACTCCATATATTGTTTAACCCCGTCCATTCTCTGTTGGAATTCGGCCCGCTGGGCATTCATATTGGTGATCATATTGCCCACGTTACCGACAATAGTAGCAAAGATGAGCACGCCGATCAGGAAGTCGACCACAACAAAGAGGTACTCCTCGTCGCGCTCGGGAATCGGTGTTTCTCCAATCGTGGTCAACGTTAACGTTGACCAGTAGAAACTGTATATATATTTCCGAGTCAACGGCGCATATTTTTGATGGGTTATATTCGGATAAACCCAACCGTCAGTGCCATAACCTATGGAATGGCTGATGGCGAAGTAAGCACACGCGTTCCAGTGGATAATAATTAGGATGTACAGAACCAGCTTGCATATACGGAAGAGGTTCGTGAAATTGGTACGCGTCTCGGTCCTGTCGAAGAACTCCCAGAGACGCGTAAATCGGAGTAGGCGGTTAAATCTCAACTCGGGAACATTGATCCCTGTCAGGAAATAGAGGAAATCAGTTGGCAGGATGCTGGCCACATCGAAGCGGAAGGACTTTGACTTCAGATAGTTCATGCGTAACTTTTTGGTGTCTCTCACCATCAATCCATGTTCAAGGTAGCCTGGAAAAGAAAGGGAAAAGAAAATCTATTAAAAATGTAAATGAAAAGAAAATGCCGAAATCATATATATATATATATATATATATATATATATATATATATATATATAAACTGGACGATAGGGGATTCCACCCACATTTATTATGGGAAAAAAAAAGTTAAAGGTAAACAATTCGTAAACATTTATGTACAGCCGCTGTAATTTTGGTTTGGTTTATTTTATTTTACGGCATATCTCTCTCAATGGGTTATTTAACGCCGACAATATGTTTTATTGCTGGAACCATTTTGTTTTTTCAAAAATCTGTTTCTAGCAATATTTTTCCTTCAAAATTGTATTGCTGATAATAAATATTTTCCAAAAAAGTATTACTGATAATAGTTAACTATTTGTCCATAGCTGTGACCCTAACAGTTGCTACAACCCCGGATCTATATGGACCAGGGAATACCAGCAATTAAGAGGTGGTTCCACGATCCTCAAAACCTCCTGATCAGAGGCCTTGCTGTTGGATGTAGTTTATCGTCTTACCCAGGACGCGGTTGTAGTTTAACGTCTTACTCAAGACGAGCCGCTAGAAGTATAGAGTTGAAGTAGAAATTAGAAGGAATCTAAAACAGGAAACAATGAAAAAACCTCTACGCATGCTCAAAAGAACGGTGAGGATTGTGAACCGGACGATCAACAGAGCTAATATTTAATAACATATATTGATATATTAATCATCATGATTATCATCATCTTTGGTGAATCTATCTACTCATATTTTGCTTACAAAATAACACAATTTTGAATTACTATAGGTAAATGTTTGTTGCATTTACACCCCAATCTATAGGAAAATATTGGTCGTATTTATACATAAAATTAGAGGTTAATACAAATTATACTCTTCCTCACTCGCTCACTAGACTCCTGTAGTCTCCCCGAGGATAATGAGGACATATCTCTCAGCACGGTAGGCATTGCAGTTATAGTTTTCATAGCAATTAGTTGAATTCTACGCTATGGCATTGCTAGTCGCATGCCCAATCGATGTTTGAAGTTTCCCGCCTAAATTGGCTACTAATCACGGGAAAACCCTCAGTCTGCCCTTCTATTGAAAGCATAATTGGTGGGATGGGAAGAGATAATCATACCTTTGCCCAGGGGTACTTGAATGTAAGTGAATGCAGTGAACTAGACTGGAATTTGAACTCGGCTTTCCGATTTCTCATTCCGAGTCCCACCATCTTCAGCACCATTCGCACATCCATAGATTAACGCGCCTAAAATGCAGAGAGAATAGCTAGGAGATTAAACAAGATTTTTCCACATAGTCACCAAGATGAGCTTTGTATTTTCGCCAGCCGAGTTAACGCACTTGTTTTACAGCAGTGATAAGATGCGAAGACATTTTGCTCATCTTTTGGTCCAATGTAAAACGATCAGCAAGTCGCCAACTACACGAATTCAATACCACATGTCCGCTACGTGTGCATTTTCATATCAGTTGGTATATTGTCTGAGTGTTACACAAGTACTATTTATATAATGATAAAGAATAACATTATGGGATATTGTAGGGACGGATAAAACTCTACTGCCATATCAACAATAATTCTTATGATGTCCTCATCTATCTGGCCAAGCATGCCCGTGACCTCTCTCTCTCTCTCTCTCTCTCTCTCTCTATATATATATATATATATATATATATATATATATATATATATATATATAGTCGAATTCGGCCTATCAGGCTCAAGCAGATCAGTTCTAGGAAACCGACAGCCCGACAATAAGCACATGAGATTTGATTATAGTGGACCAATCACACTTGAGGTGCCACAAGGTCCCCAAACGACCCTCCGCAGGTTTTGAATTCAGAGTTGTCCTTCTTCTAGGCTAGTTGCCATCCCAGATGGAATGAGAAGAAGAAAATTCACACCTTTCCCAAGGGTATTAGCACGTAAGTGAATGTAATGGATTCGACTGGTATTCGAACGCGGCTCTCTGATTCCTCAATCAAAGCTGCTATCCATTACTCCTTCATTTATATTTACATTTATATATATATGTGTATATATATATATATATATATATATATATATATATATATATATATATATATATATATATATATATATATATATATCAAGTCAAAGTCTATCTTTTATATTTATATCAATCTTTTATATATATATATATATATATATATATATATATATATATCAGTCAAAGTCTATCTATCAATCAGTCTAAGTCTCCCCCTCTCCCTCTCTCTCTCGCTATCTATCTATCTATCTATCTATCTATCTATCTATCTATCTATCTATCTATCTCTATCTATTTAGCAATCTATTAGTTTAAATCTCGTTCGACGGCTTTGGAACAGTTTCGTCACTCAGATTTAACTTCCACCGGGGGTTAAACCGTTGTCTAATTTTATGGTTTTCTTAGCCGAGCTAGACAATTATATCATCTCACCGTACCGATATTATAAAGAAATTATCTTGTTGACAAATCGGTTATGATGAAATACTAACTTGGGACACATGGTTAGTGAGTTTTCGGTATGACGACTTTTTCCAAATGCAGCTTGTTTTGGGGAAGTCGGCCTGGCTTCTCCAGGTAATAACACAATCGATGTCCTCCGACTTGCAGATTCGAACTTTCCACGGATAAGTGGCCATTGATTCCATTGGAGAGAAAATCCATCCAGACTGTTGATTCAATCTTAGAAACCCTCTGTCCAGAGTTGCCCTGTCATTCCTGCCCTGAACACATTCATAGGTACGAAGCTCAGTCTACCCCATTGTGATAGACGATCGTTGACCTTACAAGAGGCGTCCGTCGCCGTTTTTACAGCAGACCTTTTTCCCAGAAAATCCTGGTGGGGAACTGGTTTAGTCATTGATGACCTGACCGTGTAACTGTTTCTACTATGTTTACATAGTACCAGTAGCACATGTGTAGTGACCTGATATAATATTAAGTCACTTTGATTAAATACACTTTAAAACCAAGTGTAAAAGCTTCCCGCATTATGTGATCATCCGTCAGTGAAATATTTGGTTGTCCGAAAAGTTCATACCGATTTTTAGTCGTTCATGTTCTAATACATTAAAACACATCATATTTATCGACAGATATAAAATGCATACATTTTCGATAAGAGCACACTTCAAACAATCGCTTGAGAAAGGAAGCATAAAACTACTTAATTTGTGTCAATTTTGCATCCCTATCAAAATGGAAGATTATAAGGTGCATTTTATTTTTTACCATAAGGGCAAAATGCCTCGTAAGCAACAAAGAACAGATATGTGCAGTGTATAGTGAAAGTCTTTTAGCTGGAAAAATTTACAGAACTGGTTCGATAAGTTTAGAGTTGGTGATTGTAGCCTGATTGATCGAGAACGCTCACCCCCCCACTACAGATGATGACCAAATCAAGACACTGATTGAGAATAACCCCCATTATACAACGCGAGAATTGGCAGAAACAGTAAATTTATCAAGATCCACCATCCATGAACACTTATTGAAGCTTGGTTACTCAAATCTGAGGGAGTATATCTGTAGGAGAGATGGAATGAATGAAAAGACAAGAGGAAAATTATACTTAGTTTTGTCTGACGCGTTTCGTCATCCGATGGACTTGATCAAGGCAAATGTAATGATTTTATTTAACCACAAGTATATATTTGACAGTTACTCAAAATTTTTAAATTTACGAACGTTCCTAAATATTTATCAGGTTAACTGAAAAGTTTAGGTGTTAGAACGTAGATTACGTCATATAGCATCTTCGAAAGGGAATTTTAACATTAAAGACAGTCATAAATTTTCAACGGGTTAACTGGAATGTCTAGGCATTTAGACCTTAGATTACCTACGCTGGCGTCTTGGAAAGGGAATTTTTACATTTAAAGACGCTCATAAATATTCATCTGGTTAACTGAAATCCATTTACTTTTTTTGAAGAATATTATTTTATTGAAATATCAGAGGGGCATATGTATTATACATCTCTAAAACATAAAACGATGGATTCACCTGTTTACTTTGATTTTCCAACAAATTTCCTCGATAATATCATAAATCAATTTAGTTTCGATGAAAATGTTATCAATGAATCTGCCATGAACAATGGGTTTATTAATTGTATTAAATATTTTGTTTTCTAAGTCGGCCACATATATGTTTTAAAATAGATGGTTGAAAGTGCTACCCATAGCGATGCCGTCATTTGAGGTATAAATATCAGCAATATCATCGTGAATAGTCACTTATATTATGGACGCTGATAAAAGCTTCTTTTTTTAATATGGAGGGGGGTTAATTTTCAAGGATGGTATTGAAGAATAATCCGTCGTTATACATGGGTATTAGTTGATTTATGTGGGTATTTAGCTGAGGGTTGGGAAGATTTTTTTTAATCAGTATCATCTTATGCAAGCCAGTAAAGCCACTTAGACATTAGCGATACAGGGTGCGTAATATATATATATATATATATATATATATATATATATATATATATATATATATCGTCTGCAAAAATTCAACCCAGCACCAATGGAAAGAGCAAACGAGAGAAATTAAGAGACAATTGGCAGGACCGTCGACGAAATGATGCTGAAGGTAACATCAGTCATCTAAGTGTAACGTTAATATATATATAGGCATGTGTGTGTAGGTATATATATATATATATATATATATATATATATATATATATATATATATATATATATATATATATATATATATATATATATAGTCGACTTTTCCTGTCGAATTCGAAGTATGAGGGTCAACAGATCAGTTTCAGGAAACCGACAGCCTGACAACAGCACATGAGATTTGATTATAGTGGTGAAGCTTTCGTGCAGGACCATCCACACTTTTGAAGGGACGAATACAGAGACCTGGTGCACTACGTGCCACCAGGTCCCCAAATAACCCACCGCAGGTTTTGAATTCAGAGTTGTTCTTCTCCTAGACCAGTTACCATCCAAGGCTATAGAACCCAGTCTGTCCTGCTATTTTACCCATAGCTGGAGGGAGAGAAAGAGGATTCATACCTTTCCTAAGGGTATATATATATATATATATATATATATATATATATATATATATATATATATATATATATATATATATATATATGTAATTTTAATGTAATAGTTTAACTTACTAAAGGATTGGATTCTTAGTGATAGGGTATAGTTCGCTTGTTTTAAAAAACTGTTTATATTTAGCATAGATATATCTAAAGAAATATATAAGTATTTCACAGCCTTTGTACACTATTCATAATTAATTTAACACACACACACACACACACACACACACATATACATATATATATATATATATATATATATATATATATATATATATATATATATATCATAGACGTATATAGTCATCTTTCCGACAAACAAATACATTTTTCATTCATAACCAAGTTTTTTCACCGTAGCAAAAATAGATTTACTTTTGATCATGCCGGCAGTTCAATCAAATCTCGGACTAAGACAACTTTATCGATTTACTGGATAAAAAATCAATAATGTTATCACAATGCACACAAAACACCTCGTTTTTTGATAATACATCGCAGATGCGTACACATATATTAACGGAATCACTGTCAGTGCATCACAATTAAAAAAAAGGTGCAATTACATATATATATATATATATATATATATATATATATATATATATATATATATATATATATATATATATATATATTAGTATAGGATTGGTGTATCCTGGATAAATTTCAATAACCAAAAAATACTATTCAATACAGAGTAGACCAAATACAATTATTTTTTTGAAAATTATAACATAAATATGTTATAAAATCACTACAAAAATAGCCATTTTGTTTCAACACTTCTTGTGCCTTATCAAATGATGGTGTTGAATGTAGAATAAAGGGTTTTAAAAGGTTCAAATCAATCAAACACCCCTCGTTAAGGGGAAACACTGTTACATAAGCTGGAATGACCAATCAAAGTATACGAGGATTCAAAAAAACTTCACAACGAACTAAGGTTATAATAATTATTTAATGCTTTAATGTTAGGGTTAGACTAAAATAGAATTTATTCTAAGTAATAAATATTAAATTATATGATAAAATTTGAAATTAAAATTACCCATTTTGAAATTTACATTTGATCTATATTAAGTTTAAATTTATAAAATTACTGAGGAAAAAAAAAAAATACATGTTATTCTATTTATTTAGTTTTTCATTGAAATTAATTTTGAAAAATGTAAAAGTTCACTATATATATATATATATATATATATATATATATATATATATATATATATATATATATATGCGTGTGTGTGTGTGTGCGTGATAAGGGAATTTATATACGGGGTGTGATGGGGAATTGGGCAATTCACGGCACAAGACATTTGGAAAGGACATGTTATATTGCTTGGCATTCACGACGAAAGCTCTAATTCGAACATTTCAGAGGGCTTTCAGTGTTGGATGAATGTAATGATGATTATGAACGTACGGCAGCTAGGAAAATTCATTCTCTTCGTTCTGAAAAAAAAAAAGGGTGGTAAAATGCCACACAAGCTGGAGAAACGAGTCATGGCTGTCAGACAATTTCTGAGACCAATTCACCGGTTACATTTAGCCATGTAACTTACCAGACTTCAACCCCTTGGTTATTAAATGTGTGGCCTAGATGAGCGGGTGAACAACAAAACTCCTTGTAATACCAAAGATTAACTGAAGGCAAGGATTATGGCAGTATTCAACTTAAACAAGAAGAGAGTCCAGATGAGTTGAAGGCGCTTCAGAAGTCTTTTGCTGGCTTAGGTTGAAGCCAATGGCGTTTTTATAGAACAAAGTTTCTCTCTAGTATTTCAAGATATGTGTAAGGTATGTGTAATTTTTTGTAAATGTATCTATGAAAATGAGATATAAGTTCTATTTTCACGACAATTTATCCATCGCACCATGCCTACACACATGTATGATATAACTGTAAGATTTTGTATAATAACATTTCCTTTTATAGAATTTTTTTTTTGATAGAATATTTTTTCCATCTAGCTAAATTCATCTATATTCTTTTTATTATTTTTTGTTCCTGATTAGGCCACAATTTGACAAAAGAAAATTTAACAAGAATGGTGATATATAGCAAGAGTCTGGATGCCGATTTACCGTGACGGAACTAGGAATCAAGGCACTTTAGATATATTCTCGTGGATTATTTCACTTTTAAGTTGCATACCCTATGTCAAAATTGTAGTCAGTTTCGTTACAGAGAACAATCAATGTTTTTTTTTTCTTTTTTAAATATCCCATTTGTGTTCATATAAACTTTTCTTTAAACTTGTGGTTTCTTTTAGTTTATTCAATCTGGCAATTCCTGCACTTGATAGATTCAATTACTCCTTCATGTTTTTGATTGTTGTTTTGTTTTTATTGATTAAGCCTTTGATTGTTTTCGATGTAGTTGTGACTGATTTTATGTTACGTGTAGAGAAATTCTCCTCGGTTCTAGTTGTGGTAGACTGAGTGAGTAGAATAATATATTTGATTCACTGCGTTTGTCACGAACGACAGTTCTTCTGTTTTACGTATATATATATATATATATATATATATATATATATATATATATATATATGAAGAAATATACAGAAAAAACAAACAAAAATCTTAATATGCAATTATGCTGTATTAATGTTAATATAATGTCCACTTTGGAGGTTTCGGTCTATTTTAGACCATCATCAGAACAAATTCATAAAACATAATTAACATTAGAACATATAAAAATTCAACATGAAAAAGACGATGGACATAAGAGCACGACTAATCCAAATAGACCGAAACGTCCGACGTTCACATTATATTAACATTAATACAGCAGAATTGAATATTAAGATTTTTGTTTGTTTTTTCTGTATATTATTCTTCATACTGTCGGATTTATATCCATATATTTGCTTACACACACACACACACACACACACACACACACACACACACACACACACACACACACACACACACACACACTGTTCCCGCCAAAAAATAATAGTTAGAATGAACTACAACAACCAACCCCAAAATTGAACAAATAGATTTAATAAAATTCTCAAACCAAAACAAAACTGTTAAATACGTGATAACAAATTTTTACTACGTTAATAAATAAATAAATAAAATAAGAAACAAAAAAATAAAATCGAGCAATATAATTTGACCTAAATAAATAAACAAAGCGACTTCCGGTAAAAATAACCGCCATAATAGAATACCCACAATGCACCACTAACCCGTATATATATAAATAGCCGATAAAAATAACAGCATATGTGTGTGTGTGTGTGTGTGTGATGAAAATTTAGTTTTAATGTATGGTATTTTATAGGTAAAAAGTAGAGTGTGTGGACATTGAGCTAAATACCGATGGGTGATGCGTGTATTTTGTTTAAAAACGCAATTTTGAGCTAAATACATGGGGTTATATTTTGTTTATATATATATATATATATATATATATATATATATATATATATATATATATATATATATATATATATATATATATAACCGTTAGAATAGACTACAACAATCAATCCAAAAAAGAAAAAAAATAGCTATAACTGCTATATAACGATAAATAATTACTACGTTACTTAAAAATCGAAAATCGGGAAGAGTAAATGAGTGAATGAACAAATTAACAACTTAACAAATCGTTCCCCCTAAAATAGCTATAAAAACTAATAAATATAAAAAATAAATAAGCAAAAACAAGTGAAAATAATAAATTCTAATAAATAAGTAAAATAATGAACAAAATTAAAAACTGCCCTCCCGCCAAAATAGCAGAATAGACTACAGCAATCAATCCAAAAAGTGGACGAAAAAAAATAGCTTTAATTATCTTCCCAGACCAAAACAAACTATTAAATAATCGACCTAAGCAAATCAACCAACAATTTTTTGTTACGTTAATAAAACATCGAAATCTGAAAAGAATAAATAAATATATGAAATAAAAAATTAAATTAATAAAACAAGTAAAATAAATTAACCCAAATAAATAAATAAGCCACTGTTGCCAAAATAACCGCAAGAATGGATTACCCACAATGCACCACTGATCCATATATATAAATAGCCGTGAAAAAAACCAACACTCGCGGCTTGACGATTGCGCCTAGCATGAAACAGCCTGTCGCCTCTGATTGTTGATTTCAATGTTCACTTTTTATATATATATATATATATATATATATATATATATATATATATATATGTGTGTGTGTGTGTTTTCTCTTTCTCAATTTCTCTATATGTGTGCGCACGCTAAATATCGGGTAGATGTCTTTAAACAGTAAAAATGAAGTGTACTGATCAACATATCGCAAGGAAGAACACTTCCTGAATGTGGATGCCTTGATCATGGAAATCCGACGAATCCCGTTAGCATAAGTAACTGCAATCGTGGGAATCAACTGCGGATCTGCACGTCATAATGATGAGGTACAATAAGGTTCTTCTGCGTTGGGGGTTCAAACAAGCAAAGAGTGTAGATGTGGCTTACTGAGCAACTGAAAATCTTCATTGTAGACAAGCCGAAGAAGTTTGTTAAACAATAATACCAAAAAGTAATATATGCATTTGTGACTCCTGACCGGGCTAATTAAGGTGTTGCATGAAAATTTGCTCTTTTTTTATTAACTACGTATATATCTATCTATCTATCTATATATCTATCTATATATATATATATATATATATATATATATATATATATATTTTTTATGTTTATACGTTCTTTGTATAGATACAAATATCTAAGTAAACCCTCTGTTCATAATAAACAGCATTAACAATATTTGCCGGCCTTTATAGATATGTTTATATAGATATGTTTATTATAAACAGAGCAAATACTTAGATATCTGTATCTATAAAACGAACGTTAAACATAAAAAATGCCTTAAAATAATTGTCGGACTTTGTCCATTTCATATATGACGTCATTTGTTTACATCTGTATACGCATCGACCAGATATGAATGTATGGGAAAAATCATGGAGAATTGTGCTTAAAAACAGTAAAATTGACCTAGCTAACCGAAACTCTCCTCTGTGGCTCAATCGGTAAAAGCACATCAGGCTATATGACGGTTTCGTATATGACCGGTTCGATTCCTGCCGGAGGACGCATAATTTCTATGAAAATTACTGGAACATTCAGGCCGGTAAAATGTTGTTAATACTGTTGATTTCTATATCTATTATATATTCTCCGTACTTACTGGAAAGTACTCAATATCAGTGATACAGCTAACATATTCAGTCGTATGGATATGATATTGTAACCCTGGATTACAAAAGTCATACCATACGACATACGATATATATGTATATATATATATATATATATATATATATATATATATATATATATATATGAACAAAAGGAATCTTATCTTGGGTGACGCATTTCGTCCTCGGAAAATTTTTTGAGAGTGCTGCTACCGAAGCCTAGCAAAATATAAGTCTGTGCGCATTTTTTTTTAAATAATGTTTACTAAAATAATTATTACTTTCCAAAGAAAACATAATCTAAAAATTTAATTCATTAAAAGAAAACTTTTAAATTCCTAAACTTCATTTATTTAATATATAAACTGTATTAATTCAAACCTAAACTAAAATGATATAAATATTAATTCCATTTTTTTTTTAAAAACAAGAAACATACTCACGGTTGTTGATTAAACATAAAATTACATCATTGAGCAACCTCCATAATTTCTCACGAACTTTCAGTTACCCTTCTGCATATTTATGAGTAGACATAAATATGAAAAACATTTAAAAAGAAAAAAGAAAACTAGCATTTTTGCTTTTGTTTATGCATGATTGTTGCAAAATAAAATCATTATATTTACATTAATAAATTCCTTCCGAAAAATGAAAATGTTTACTTTTTTAACAAGTTCTACACACTCACACACACACACGCTCTCGCGCGCGCACACGCACACACACAAACACACACATATATATATATATATATATATATATATATTTTTTTTTTCCAAATCGTGTAACAGTAAAAATGTCCGATTTTAGGTTAAGCACATAACCGTTGTATCTTAGAAATGATTGAAGAAATCTAACTGAAATTCTTTTAGGGTTTTATAACAGAATTAAATCTACTTTGAGCTATGGGAATGTATAATTACGCGCCAACTTAACAGAAGACTCGTAAGTAAATTGGTCATAAAGGAAAATGTCATCATTAAGGAAAGAATGATATAAATAAATGATATAAAATAAAGTTCATATATATATATATATATATATATATATATATATATATATATATATATATATATATATATATATATATATATTATGAAATGGAAAATGTCGGACAATTATTTTCAGACACATTTTTATCTATAAATAGAACGTATAAACATAAAAAATAACTTAGAATAATTGTCGGATTTTGTCAATTTCATAATGTGTGACGTCATTTGTTTACAATTGGATACGCATCTAGCACTTTTGAATGTACGAGAGAAAATCATGGAGAATTATAGTTTAAAACAGTAAAATCGACCTTGCTAACCGAAACGCTCCTCTGTGGGTCAATCGGTAAAAACACGACGGTTCCGTATAGGATGCAGGTTCGATTCCTGGCGCATATTTTGTATGAAAATTTCTCGGACATTCAGGCCGATAAATGTCGTTAATACTGTTTATTATAAGCAGAGCATTTACTTAAATATTAGTATCTATAAAAAGAACGTATAAACATAAAAAATATCCTCATATATTTATATATATTACTCCAGCATCATTTTCCAGCTTATTCAAGATTATCTTCAACCTTCTGTCCTGGACTATCAAGGTACGTTTCACGTACGATATCATTTACGAGTCTTTTTTCACTGCTCTATTGACTGTCATAACTGAAACTACTCTCTTATGTGCCAAACGTCATATGGATTGATTTCGATCTTTTCTTATTGATCTCTTTAGCTATATGTTGTAACAATGATCCCTATTCCGGTTATGACCTCCTGATACAGCTTTCCTCTCTATTGTTCCCCCATTTTAAAACTTATTTACCTTGAGGGTTCTTGAATGGACTTTGAAGATGGGAGCCAGTGTATGAATGCTGGTTCCATTACCGAAGGCCTGAATGATCTTTTTTCTCTCACCATTGCTCAATTAGGAAAACATAGTGAGGCTTACACAAAACAATTTTAAACTGATCTGTTTCTAGCTGAATTACTCAAAGGATATTTCAGTGATTCTTACGACAAATGGTGACAAGATGACTAACCGACTCATCTGAAAACCAGGAAAAAACAAACTCAATTATTTTAGTGACTTTTTAGATATTAAACATTTTGTGGGATGGACAATTATGCTGTTACACTCGACACACACACACACACACACACACACACACACATATATATATATATATATATATATATATAGAGAGAGAGAGAGAGAGAGAGAGAAACAGACAGACAGAGAGAGAGGGCGTTAGAATGTGAGTCAGAGGCAGCTGAAGTTTCCGTGACACTTAATGAGAAGAAATAAAGAAGCAGCTGAGAACATCGAGCAACTTAAATCGTGTGTGTGAATGGACAGCGGAGCGACGACATAGGATAGTCCAATGTCAAATATTGATTACATCTATAAGAGGCTGGACGTTGTGGAGACCCATGAATGACATATTTCTGAAGAGATACCGCATATGAAAAAAAAAGATATTTCTTAGTTGTTTCGTTAAGCACACACGACATCTATTTATATACCTACATAACTTTTTGTTCTCCGTGAGGAATTTTAGTAAACATTTACACCCTTGTGCAAATTAATTGAAACAGCCGCTTTAGTTTACTTACTTTCATCATACGGTTAGTTTTAAACCCACTAGAGTGACAGTGTGTAACAGATTTCTATTTTTCTTTAGTGATGTGCAGTAATATGAATCTATTTCGGGATGTAAGTTGAAATTTGGCCTTCAAAAATATTGCGTCATCCGGGATTGCATCAGGTTTTTACCCTGCCTGGCTACTATTCTCTCGATTGTCGATTAGTTGTCCTACGGCTATTGTCTGCATTGGATGCTACTCCAAGGAAGCGTACGAAAATTGTAACGCTGCATGAACTCAATGGCAAGCCTTACCAGTGAGCAAATCAAAGTTCTAAAGATTGGTCCGAATACTCTCATGATTTAAATCCAATTCAGAATCTGTGTTCAATCTGCAAGGAACGACTTCGTGGAATGGACATACGATGTACTAACATATGCACTGGGTCATGTTACATTGGGAAAAATCGAAGAAATAATAATTAATAACGGAATTATTCATTTTGATTTAATTAATTTGTACAAGGGTGTACACACCCTCGCATATTACTATGAATTTATGTATTAAATTTTATATTCAATAATAACCTAATGTTCTGAGATTTTTACAGACTGTTCGAGCGGTATATCTGACAATTAAATAGGGAAAAATATTTGTTTTTCTAATAGTTTCCTTTTGGTCTTCAGGAAGCATGTTGCGTTTTACATTCTTATGAATTCTTATATATAGAAAGGCACGCATAAAGACATTCAATCAACTTCACGGACTTTCGAATCAATGATCTTCATGAAAAAAATCCTACCAACCAAAACCATTTCTCGTTATGTCACTTTCGAAGTAAGAATCTGAAATAAATGATTTTGACCTAAAAACAGAACCCAACTATTTTCCTTGTCTGTGGGCACTTTGCCAGTTCCACCATACAACGTTTGATTCTTTCAGACACTCATTCACCGTTTTCCGTTGTGGATCCCAAATCTGCTGGAAAAAAATATCGATCTACGCAAAAACAAAGCCAGTTTCAGGAAAGGCGAGTGCCAAATATATATATATATATATATATATATATATATATATATTTGTTTGAGAAAAGAACATAAATAACAAACACTTACTTTATAAGTAAGGCAAATGTGTTAGAAAAACGGACAAAAAGAGCTTATTGTCTATGCTGTCTTTCCAAATCAGATGTTCCTTAGAATAAACATTACCTCAATGTAAGAACCTACAGGAACTACACAAAAATATAGGCTAGCTTAATAAGCGAATCTGTTTCTGTTTATCTTCAGTGATTCTACAACATTTCACATAAAGTTCTATTTAATATCTACGTATTTCTTTTATATCATTTCACAGGAAGAAAGACGATAACGCCACTAAGATTCAAGTGGCTAGTGAGAGAATGTTAGCGAGGAGGAAGGACAATAAAAGAATTGCATTCAAAAGACAGATAATCGGAATTGATGTTGTATTTAATTTTTTTTGATGATCGTAGTTGACATGCAAGAAATTGAAAGTGAATTGCCCAAAGGAATTGTTCTAGAGAAGAAAAAAAAACTGTTAGCATAGAACTTACGGTTACATCAAGCTACTTCAGAGGTAACATCTAGTATTGTGCTTACATTCATGCGATCGAGGTACCAAAGGGGTAAACTCATCAAAAGAACTACGATGAAAAAATTCATAGAAAATGTACAGGGCAGTCACGATACAGCAGTAAGAAAGTGATTGAAGTCGATATACCAATTCATGACCATTAATATTGCAGATGTTTTTTTGGAAAACTTTATCGTTATCTTTCTTTATAAGAGATTTAAAGACGACAATGCACAATGTTCTTGATTCATAATCTCTCACGGAACAACGGTACGATGATGTATATCTTATTATATTATTTTATGTTTTTTTTTTATTACACAGTATGCAAACGTAATAATCGATATTTAATTTCTCATCCTTAAATTACAAATGAAAATTTCAGTATAATTTAGTTTACCCTTCGAATACGAAACTAACGAGATTGAACTTTCAAGACAATTGACTTCAACGGGGAAATGTGGTTTCTTTAAAACGGAAAATTGAAACTTGTAGGCCGATTCGCTCGATGTGCCCGAGCGGCCTAAGATACAATGGATTAAACGGGGATAAAGATTCGAACACTGACGGTTAGCACATTTTCTTTTTCTCATTAAGAATTCTCCAGTGCACAGGCCGATACATTTAATACACACTGTTTAAAATAATAAAAAAAACAACATGGCGTCTATTTTCCCAATACATATATAGATATATATGTAACAGCAGATTTGTCCAATTGTTAGATTAAAGTTTGAAGCGTTCTATCTTAGAAATGATTAAAGATATCTTACTGGAATTCTCCGAAGTATTTATAGCACTGACTACGTTGAACAATGAGAATAAGCCCTGAGTTGAAATAATGATCCATCTTGTTATTGCGACCTCTTGATCTAGTTTTCCTCTCTATTGTTAATCCTTTTTTAAACTTATTCACCGTTCTCTTAATGGTTATTGCATGGACTTTGAAGATGGAAGCCAGAGTATGAATGTTGGTACCGTTACCGAAGGTCTGAATGATATTTTGTCTCTCACCATTGCTCAATTTGTTTAGATATAGTGGGGCTTACACAAAACGATTCCAACCTTGTTGTCATTCTAGCTGACTAACACGAAGCTTTTTTTTTCAGTGATTCTTAAAAAAAATGATCTCAAGAAGGTTAAATATCCGAAAACCTGTAAGAGAAACTCAATTAGTGGGTTTTAGATTCCGAAAATTTTGCTATTTACACCGAATATGAATATATATATATATATATATATATATATATATATATATATATATAGTTAAATTCAGATCAATTCTGTTGACAAGACAGATTGGTATAAATATACCAATCTGTCTTGTCCACAGAATTGATATGGGAATTTAACTATATTGTCGACATGGAAAAAAAAATCCCTTACTATAAAGGGAATTTACATTAACCAGAAAAAAAAAGGCTTAGACAGAAACGTCTATCTTTTTTAATTTGGATTTTTTAATGTAACTATAACAACAAAAATATTTCGATTTCATTTTTGCCTTGAAAAAGTCGGAAGACGAAACGCGTCGGCAAAATCTAAGATATTTTTCCAATTGTCATTTTATAGCAAAATTAATTCCGATCGAGCACTTTTGGAAGAAAGCGCGAATTTGTAAACACTGACTAATATTGCTAATACTGCAAGGTTCTATGTATTGAACACTGTCGGGTATTGGCGTGTTTATTCGACGTCTAAGTACGTAAAAATTAGCTCAGTGGTAAAATCTCCGACTGATGCCAAATCAGTCGGGTTTCGATCCCGGCTTGAGGTAAACGGATGTCTAGCCACACTGAAGAGCTGTGATACGGCGAAAATGTTTATCTGTGGATGATCTTCACCACTATAATAAAATCTTATCTGCTCTTGTCGGGCTGTCTGTTTCATAGGGAGAGTCAAGTCAAGTAAAGTAAGTAAGTTATATATATATATATATATATATATATATATTGTCTTCCACAAACAGACCGTTTCGCAGATCATCAGTGTGTCTAGAAATCCGGTTGCCTCAAGCCGGGATATATATATATATATTATTTCTTACTGGTCTACTCTGTGTGTGGTAGAATAGCACAAATATTTTTTGGTTAAGATTTTTCTTCATGATAGCTTCTGAAATAATCCAGAGAACGCAAGAAATGAAAAGTGAAGGAAAGAACAGAATTGAGAGATTCAAAATAGGTGGATAATTTCCTCACAATCAATGGAATCACTCAGCTCAGTTCAGTTCTGTTTGTCGTAATGTCAATAACCGATTTCCCTTGTGACCTGCACGCCTTATCCAGTGTTCCGCTTGTTGGAGTTTTATCGAATGTTATTCGCTTCCCACGGATTGACATCTACGTTTGATGCGTTAGTATCAAATTTGTATCTGAAAATCACCCATTGAACCGTAACCGAATGGGATATTAAATATTCGAATAATTCCTGTGAATAAATGTTCGTGTCTCTGGCAAAACAAAATTTTCGTTAATGCAACCAACAGACGATACACAATTGCGTAGACATGTCGTCAGTGTAAACACTGTTAGTAAGTTACATTTTAGAACGGAGAAACTGGATAACACGCTAATTTTATGATTAGTCCTTCCTAGTATGGAAACTCGTAATCATATTATCATTGCCACCCGAAAAACATGCTATATTCATATATTTATGTCGAATGGATACGTTGTTGTTTTTGGGAGTTTCCATATTTTTTAAGACAGATATTAATCTCTAATGACAAAATAATTCGCAGCACACACTCTAAAGTGTAAATAAAAATACAAGAGTCTATTAATATATAATAGCAACAATCTTTATAAATTAACTGGATAAACTAACAATTTTCTCATGGCATTTAGGTTTCTGTCTATTTCCCAACGCTATAACTTAGCTTTCTTGTATCTTTCTATAAACATTTTCATGGTAATTGTTCTCTGGGGAACTTTCAGTCAGTACCGATACTTTACGAATTTAAGATTCGTAATACATTGAAACCTAGGTTTCATAATATTTTAAAGTTAAATTATCTTGATGTAACTGTAAGTTTTTGCTAACAGTCTGTGCTCTTTCAACTCACACTTCCAGTCTCTTGCTTTCTTCGATTTTCAAAATTTTAAAAGCAATGTCAATCGTAATTTTTGCCTTCTTAATTATTATTCTTTTATTGCTCTCTCTCTGCTTAATGTTTATTTCAGACTCAATAATCCCGTGTGTCTTAGTGGCTTTATTACCTTGCTTGGGATGAAATAAAAATGTATGTAACGACTTTTTAAAATGCGTATGAAAAAAATTATATTTTCGTCTATTGCTGCTGTCAAACCTGTGACGCCCAACGGACTAATTACTTTTTTTAATGTTGTTTTCCTTTAATTTTAAAACATTTCTACACATGACGTTACTTGTATACGATATACGTATATTTCACATAAAAACGTTGTTTTCTAACAATGCGAGAAATTCGGCCAACCACGCAGGCAACACATTGGTTCTTGAAAATGGGGTTGTTGAATTACTTGAACTTAAGTATAAGTGTTCTTTTTGTTTCCATTTTCTTTAAAATTCGTCGTTGTTCAAATGGTCAATCCATTCTCAGCATCCTTCTGTACAACCACATTTCTGTTGTCTCAAGTTTTTCTTCATCGGTGATGAGATGGCCTGGCATTCAATTCTTTATTGGTGGACCGTTATTACTAAATATTTCAGTACTCTTTTTTCATACTTTACTTAGGGTTCGGAAGGCATATGTCGATAACTGTTATATACCGTACCTATGAACACTAATGGGTATGTTCCAATCCTGATAAATGCGTTGGACACTATTGTAAGTGAGGGATAATATGCTGTCTAAGTAGTCCACCACTAGCTGTGGTTTACCTACTTCACGCCGCTGGTGAGTATTTTATTTTGTTGATGTTAGCGTTTCATTTTCAACCTCGATTTTGGTTATTCCTCATTCAGTAAACCTTTCTAGGTTACAACACTATCCAAATGAGCCTCTGGATTTCGATGTTGTATTTTATATCCTCTGTTAAAACACTACCTAGATATTTAAATATTTGTCCTTGCTTGATCTTCGTATCTCCAATTTCTCTTTTTACAATAGATGTTTAGTCATTATTTTCGTATTTATTTATTGCCTTCTGTGGTTGTTCCTCTGGTTTACTCGATTGTACAGAAGCTTTCAGCACGATATCTAGCACAAATCTTTAGAAATAATATTTTTGATACGCGCTGACAGGAGGAAGATAATGAAAATGTTCTCTATGATAATGGCACCATCAAACTACCTAAAAAAAGTCTACGTTAAAGTGAAAGTAATGTTAGGCTATTTTAAATTAAATTATTAATACCTAGCAACGAAATAAAAGCGTATATAAAACTTAGCGTTAATGCCCTCGCTGTTTTTTTGTTGTAAAAGAAGATACATTTTTTTTTATCTGAATTTTTTTATCAAAATCGGAAAAGAAATGACGTGCAAAAGGGAGCCTAACTTTGTTTTCTATAGTTTTATGCATTTTTCTGTAATGATGAAATTGAATTGACTCCAGGATAGACGCTGGATTTTAGCCAAGTATAATTCACATTAACATCGTTTTAGTTTTTGGATGTCAGATATTATTTACTCAATAAAATGATACTGCGACTGATGTTGCATGAGGAAGAAAAAAAGAACGTCTTTTTATTTGAGTGAATTTTCATCATGGGAACGGCTGGGACCAAACCGAAAAAAAAAAAAAAAAACTAATAACGAAATGGAATTGAACAAAAGTGGAATTCTCATCGATGGGGCAAGAGACACAGATTTAATGTAGAACTTTCGAAGAGAATACACAAAAATAACGTGAAATAATGAAAATATAAAGAACATATTTATACATAAGTGCGTGTGAGGTGTTTTTTTTTTATCTCTCGATTATTTACACAACTCATATTTATTATAAAACATACTAATAAGTGGTTGAAATTTTTCCCAAAACTCTGTGGAGGAACAAATAAGATCCTTTGTCCGATATATATATATATATATATATATATATGATACACCTAGTGAGCCAGACAAAACTACCTAAGCTTTCCCTGACGATCCGTTTAGGTGAAACCTAGGTAGGTTTGTCTGGCTCACTAGGTGTATCTAGGTCTGCTCTACGGTTGTATTGAGCTCTTTTGTTAGTTAGTTGTTACTCGTATCGGGGTTTTCTCTTTGGGCTTCAGACCTGCATCTGTGCGATTTATTTTGTCGGCAGAAGTTCATGTTTGTAGCTCTTTCTTTTTTTAAAACCTTTTTTTCCCTCGAAATTGATTTGATTAACAAATCAAAAATTCGAGGGTTTTTCGAAACGAGTCTAGTTATCTATATATATATATATATATATATATATATATATATATATATATATATATAAGAGAGAAACATTTTGCTTATAATTACATATTTAAATTTATATTATACTTTATTTTCCGTATTTTTGCTACAGGTGTTTTCGGTCTGTTAACATATTAAAATGAATTAATTTTCCTTATGTTTTTCGATGTTTAACCATTGTCTTTTTGCGTGCAGTAGTAATCTAAATTTAAATTATATATATATATATATATATATATATATATATATATATATATATATATATATTAATCTGAGTATCGCTATCAGCCCATGCAACAGAGTTAAGTCACTAAGACACAAGGAGTTCCTGGGTGTGGAAGAATTATGAACAGAATCATTAATAAAAAGCGGGAAGAGGAAAGAGTAATGGGAAAGACAATAGATAGCGATTGACATTGCATTTATTTTTTTTCAGATTAAGGTTGGCAGGAAATCATGGAGCCGGAAGGGATTTCTACAAGCGAGAAGTGCGAGAAAAAACCTGTTAGCATGGAATGTACGATAACACACACGCACACACACACACACACATATATATATATACATTTACAAACTTGAGGAGACGGGGTCCCCACAATAAAACTAGGATGAAATTTCATATAAACACATGTCCGCAAATATTTTGTTTTTGTGTTATTAAGTTTAAGAAAGATTAACGGTAGATGGCGCTGTCTTAACTAGGTCACATTTGTCATTCGTGTACTATTGTGGCTAGTATGTCTTCAACATTTAACGTATGTAGTAGTGAGTTACCTGAAAAGTGGTCCGCTTAACAATGGCACGATATCTATATCGTGAGCAAGCAGAAATGTTTTTTACATACGACCGCGGGAATGGATGCGAGACTGCACGGCTTTATCAGATTGCAATTCCACACCGAATGATTCCTGCATGTCTTACATCACTTAGAACTACATGGAAGGTAGCGTATCATTTGCAACGTGTACAGGGTATTTCGCCTTCTGATCATTTACCCCTGGAGAACTTTGGCCGATGGTTTATTGAACAAACTGCCGATCCGTTGTTTGTCTTATTTACGGATGAGGCAACATTTGGAATATATGGAATTACAAATTTATGCAACCAATATTTTTTGTCAGGATCGGAATCCCCCTGGTACAATAGAGGCTAAACACTAGCATCAGTTTGCGATTAATGTCTCTGCTAGAATTCTAGGTTACTGTTTGATAGGATAATATGTTTTCCCAACACGTCTTACAGAAGTTGTATACAGGGCCATTATTTCGAGCAAGCTTACAGATTTTCTAGGGGATGTAACCCTGCTAATACAAAGACGCGTGTGGTTCATGCATGATGGGGCCTTAGCAAATTTTAGTCACATTGTTCGCGATGAATTAATGGATATCTACCATGAAAGATGGTTGGGTAGGAGAGGGCCGATTCCATGGCCTGCACTTGACACCCCCCCGCCCACTCTGACCTCAATCCTTTGGATTTTTCTCTTTAGGGCCCCCAAAACAATTGATTTATGCAACAGACATTAATAATGCAGAGACGCTTTGTCAAAGTGTCATGAGGACCTGCGAAACCATTCGACACCGTGTGGAAACATTTGAAAGGGTCCGCCAGTTAATGATCCGACTGATGCATGCGTGTGTAGAAAAAAGCGGATGGCAATTTGACCATTTGTTCTGAGTTGATGTGTTGAAGTACAACAACAGACTTTTAGGCATATGTTTATACGGGCATTATACCTTGTTTTAGTGCCAGGACACCTCCCCCGCAAAAAACAAAAAAACAAAAACAGACAACATATACATACAATGAAAGGCATATATAAGCGATCATACAAGTATACAGTAATAAAGACACATACACACATATACACACCTACAAATATTCAAATTTTAAAGTGTTAGTAAACGAATTCAAACAGACTATATATTACTTTCACGACCAAAGATATATAGATAAAAAGAGGGTTTAATAGACAAAATATAAGAGGGGTAGAATAGGAAAAAAATATTCGTCAATGAACAACACAAAAAAATGGACAATAAAATATATAGAAATTGATAGAAAAAATAAATATATACGCATACACACGCATGAAAGGGTCGTGGACATTCATTTCCTGTTTCGTTCGTGTTTTTGCGTGTTTATATATATAAATATGTCGAAGTGTTTATGTATTATAATCTGATTGTGTATGTATTGTCTTTTGCAATATTTCATCCTCCTCTGCCCATATCAACGTTTCAAATTTATCTAAGTTGTAACGAAGCTTTACATTCCAATTAGATTGTCGCTTATTCAAAGATTTTGGCTTTTCAATTGAAACAAAATAAATAATAAAAAAAATACGTTTCTCTCAATTTCTTCTTTAAATAATTTTATAATATTTTAAACTTAATACAGATTAAATTTAAAATTTAAAATTTGTAATTATTAATTTTCAATTTTATAATAAAATTTAATATAAATTAGTTCAAATGATTTCTATTTTAGTCTAACCCTAACATTAAGACATTAATTATTATAACCAAGGTTCATTGTCAAGTTTTTTGAATTCTTATATATTTGTATTTTGATTAGTTATTGCTGATTATATAACAACGTTTCCCCTATTGAGGGTTTTCACTTGATTTGAACCTTAAACACTCTTTGACGATTATTCAACACCATCACTTGATAAGACACCAGAAGTGTTGAAACAAAATGACTATTTTTGTAGTTATTTTATAACATATTT
>CAHIKZ030002888.1:650000-702500 GCA_903632075.3 Acanthosepion pharaonis
TAACAATTTTATTCTGCCTCTTACAACTCTCCTGGGATCTTTATCCTCTCGAAAATTACATACGGATTACCATTTTATCATATATATATATATATATATATATATATATATATATATATATACATATATATACGTTCTATATTAGTTAATTTAAAACAGTGCTCGATAGAGTAACCTAGAGCTTTGAAAAAAATAAATATAGGTAACTATACACGTCTCGAGAAACCTTCGAATTTTTGATTTGCCAATAATCAAATCAATCTCGAAGGAAAAGAAAAGTTTTTAAAAAAGACAGAGCTAGAAACATGAAAGTCTGTCGAAAAAAATCGCACAGATGTAGGTTTGAAGCAAAAGGAAAAAACCCTGACACGAGTAAACAACTAACTAAAAAGAACTCAATACAACCGTAGAGCAGACCTAGATAAAGCTAGTGAGCCAGACAAACCTACCCAGCTTTCACCTAAGCGGATCGTTAGGGAAAGCTGGCCAGCTTTCCTGATAATCTGCTTAGGTGAAAGCTGGGTAGGTTTGTCTGGCTCACTAGGTTTATATATATATATATATATATATATATATATATATATATATATATATATACTGGACTCTCCCATCGAATACGACGTAGGGGGGTTAAGCAGATTAACTCTCAGCCTGACAACAGCACATGAGATTTGATATTAATGGTGAAGGTTTCGTGCAGGACTATCCACACTTTTTGAAAGGCCGACCTGGTGCCCTAAGTGTCACGGGGTCCCCAAACGGCCCTCCACAGTTTTTGAATTCAGAGTTGTCCTTCTCCTAGACCAGTTGCAATCCAAGACTATAGAACCCAGTCTGTCCTGCTATTTACCCATAGCTGAAGGGAGAAGAAGAGGATTCATATCTTTCCCAAGGGTATTAGCACGTAAGTGAATTTAATGGATTCGACTAGAATTCGAACTCGGCTCTTCGATCCCTCAATACATTACTCCACCATGTCTATATATTTCATAATGTGTGACCTCATTTGCTTACATTTGGATACGCCATGAGCAGATATGAATATACGTGAGAGACACATGGAAGATTGTAGTTTAAAGACAGTAAAATCGACCTTGTTGACCAAACGCTTCTCTATGGCCAAATCGGTTAAAGGCACGTCAGTCTATATGACGGTTGCATGTAGGATACAAGTTCGATTCCTGTCGGAGGACGCATATTTCCTATGAAAATTTGTCGGACATTCAGGCCGGTAAATGTTGTTTAATACTGTTTATTATAAACAGGGCATTTACTTAAATATTAGCATCTATAAAAAGAATGTATAAATATAAAAATGTCCATTTCATAATGTAATGTGATATATATATAGAGAGAGAGACAGACAGACAGACAGACTATAATTTAACTTTGTACAAACTCACATGGCAGATAATTGATAGTGGATAAATTGTGTTGTCCAAAAAGAGATTATGGAAATTTATTTTTGGTGTGGGGTGTACAACCAGCATACGAAATCAGCACGTTCAATGTTCGCTATTTAATAATCTTATTGGGTAGTTGGAAGGGCCGTGTAGCTGTGGGTCAAAACACAGTCGAAAACTATTTATGTACCAAGTGGCAGTGTTAGGTCTGCCTCTAAAAATTAAGTGGGTTTCAAACCAGCAGTTGGTAGAAAATATGCAATTACCTTAGCTATTCTGTAGTCTCTTCTGTCGATGCCCATACTATATATGTGTGGGGGGTGTAATTATATATATTTGTAGACTCTGGGAGAGAACTAAAAAACTCATAGAGAAAAAGAGTAAATAATGTAATAACCATCGTTAAAAGCGAAGAGAGAAAAGAAAAATCAAGATCTACAGCTACTGATAACCTCGCTGCGATACCACTGGTTGACAATCTCCACAGACAGCCAAAAACGTGTGATTGTCAAACGACGAAAGGAAAAGTTAAAGACGCGATTTTTTTCACACGCAATCATGGCCACCGCGAAGGTAGGAAACACCGTGATAAGCTCTACTCATGCACGCATTCCCCGAAGAAGAGAAAATCGAATCCAAATTGCAGACGAGAATTAAGAAAGAAATAACTACTGAAGCAGGAAAATAAAAATAAAGAAAAAGTGGAAAACATAGCTTGAAATTCTCTTCATCTAAACTAAGAAACAAAAATGCAAAAAAAGGGTAAGGTAGAAATAAATTAAGCAAAGCAATATATATATATATATATATATATATATATATATATATAACATAAAAATTAGAACTAGCTAGAATAAATGTCAGTTAATAGATAGGGCTGGGCACGGACGTCGAATGTGAGTTATGTTCTGGCGGTTGATTGAGAATGGTGGAAACATGTAAGACTCTAAGGAAAAAGAAAAAAAGAAAGAAAGCTATGTAAGTAAGGGTTGGGAAAGACAGCCAAGTGTTTTATATCCTTTTTCGGAGTTACTGAGCCAGAAACGTAAAGACATTGCGTTCCCGTACTGAGACACCGGATAAATTCTTCTTCTTATCAAGTCAAGTTTGAAAGTTTTCTCGTTTTCCAAACATGGATTCTGACTAGCGAAAACAACATTTTTTTGTCGATTTATTTTTATTTTTTACGCAAATCTATACTTTGGGAACGCGTCTCTCTAAAAGAAGCCGATTTTGAAAACGAAAGCAAATCATAATCATTCCTGTTGTCCGTCGGCTAACATTAAATGTGCAGCTCGCGTGATAGATACCGGCGGGGACTGTTGAAGAGGCGAGCCGTATTCAAATTCCCGCTTGATCTTGGATAAAGCTTGCTCCAATCTGTGGTTGACTGGAATAGGAAATGACTTGTAAACTTTAATTCCTCCAAAACGAAGCTGCTTTCATTTACCCACCATAGAGAGACCCCCGCCTCACCGGTCTCCTAACTGCATGCCCTACTCCACAAGAGCGTCTTTCTGCGCTTTCATGAATACTGTTGCCATATATTCTCCAGTGCCCCCTCTGTTCATCTCGAGGTAATCGACAAAATCCAGAGACGGATATGCAATGTGATAGGTCCTCATCTGGCATCTCGTCTACAGTCACTTTCTCACAGATCTGCTATGGCTTCCATCTGACTTTTCTACAAATATTTTCATGGAAACCTGCTCTGAAGAGCTACTTTCACTGCTATCTCAACTGCATGAATCGAATCGTTGGCATTTCAGTCCCACTTTCACTGCTGAAACAGTTAAATGTAACCGCCTCTTCTACCCTTAACAGCTTCTCTCGCACTTCCCGCCAGTGGAACACCCTTTCTTCTACTTGTTTCCCTGCTATAATCTTCAGATAGTAAAATGTAATGTCAATCGACATCTTCAGGCGCCTTGATCTTGATCCCCATTCTTTTCTATATGACTTTCCTGAAACACAACTCTTTAATCTTGATCCCACTCTATAACATGCGCGCTAGTGGCACTCCTGACTTATTTATGGTGAAATTCTTATAAAAATGAATTTTTATCTTTTATCAAACGCCGAGCTATGAATGTAATATCAGGGTAGGCTGGAATCTTTAGCCTTGTCTTTTGGCCAGTCTAAGAGAATGACTATTCAGAATCAAAATTTACGGTTTATTTTTTTTTTTTTTTTATTGATTCATTTTCTACGAGTAATCAACCATTTACAGTTCATTTAAGACCCGAAAATATTTTTTAGAGTGTAAGAATTTTGTTTGTGATAACAATGTCTATATGAAGAAATTTGAATACCGTCTGTTCGCTGGTTTTCAAAGCCCGCGTCCATATCAGCCAGGCTTCCAAGGATACTAAGTCATTATTTCGAAAGCAACAATAAAAATATAAAAAAAAATAGATCATAATTTAATCGAATGATTTATCGATCGATTCTTTTGTTATTGCTTATAATCTCTTTGCACTTTATTTAAAGTCAGAAAATATTTTTTAGATTATAAGATATTTTTATGATAACAATGGTTTAATGATACAAGCCTGACTATTTAACCCATAGTTGGGGGATAAGTGCTGGATTCATAGCTTTCTCAAGAGTATTTGCATCAAAGTGAATATAACGAACACAGCGGGAAATGGAACACAACTCTCCGATTAACTACCCGAGCCAATATCCATTACACCACCCGCACATCCAAGCTTACAGATCCTGATATAACCAAGCAGTCATCCATCTAGATATTGATCAAGCTCGACGTTGCTTAACTTCAGTGATCTCACGGTAACCGGTGTTTCAACGTGATGTATCCGTAAGCCTTGAAAACTATAGAGAAGATAACGGAAAACCACTTCACTATCTTTAACAAGGGGTTCTGGCGATTCAAAGATAATAAATATAAGAATACTGTGGAGAGATATGATCGCACACTCTTGAAGGTCTAAGACATCAACAAAAGAAAGAAAAACGCCCAGTAATCAGCAAACGCGATCATGAGTTAATATAATATTTCACACATTGCAAATACCTTTCTTTGTATCTTAGCAATGTTTCTCAATGTTTTTCTATTTGCATAATCAACGACCTTTTACTCTTCGGCCACTTTTTATGGCTTTACATTTAACAAGCTGGCCTTGTAAATTATTATTACTTAGTAAGCTTTGCTACTTTCCCAATATTTATAGACTTGTGCTAAACTAAACTAAGCTTAATATGTAAAGGTTGCTTCTACTTGAGGTAACGGTAGTGAAGCAGTCTGAGTAATCCTTACTATATGAGTTCAAGTTTAACATATAAATGTCTTCCAATTTGTATAATATGATTTTCATTCCACCGTTTTATTATTCACATCCTAATGTCTTCTCGCTGCGACGACACAGTAATTTTATTAGTAAACTTTGGTAACAAATACCAGTGACGACTGGAATACTCTTGCCGGTGAGGATTTTTCAACTTATATAATATGAGTCAGTTCCTAGTCGAGAAAACGTCATCGAAGCGTGATAGAGAAGGATTGAAAAGTGCATTAGACTCGAGGTGGGAGGATTACACTGAAGGCGAAAACATGTAGTTTCTTTTTTTGGAATTGAAATAAACATAATTTTTTTTACATCAGTTCTGTTACTTTTCAGACATAGCTCGTATGTCCGACAATAACAAATTCTGGTTAAGTCCTTGACATTTTTTATTATTATTTGTTACATTTAATCTTTATTTGGTTGTTCAGTTTAGTTGAATAGAGGGCGTCAATTACAAAGTTTTTAATATTCTTGACGTTATGATCTGAAACTATAACTTCGTACCAAAAATAAGTGAGGTCTCCATTATATTATTTTCTTCAATCTCATATCATCTTGGAACAAAATAAACATAGGACTAAATCGTGCCATGGAGGAAATTATTTAATAAATTATAAGTGTGCCGTGACAAATAAACACTGTGTTGTAGTTGTGAGAATTGACGGAAATAATTGAATTTTGTCGGCATTTGGTATACAAAAGTATTACTATGACTATGACGATTATGGCGGTATCCGTAATACTTATATTTATTTAACTGCTACCAGTGGAATCTTCTGTAGGTAACAGCAAGAACCGTACTTCTTCGAAACTTGTGGACTGGCATTACAGAACCATAAAAAAAACATATTACTTCAGGACTTTCAACAACAATATCTGAAAAGGAGAGCATATATAACTAGAAGCGAAAATAATGGTATTATCAAGATGCTGACGTTACACACTACTTGGGAAAAAATGTGACGAAAGAAACCCCCACCAATAATAGGAAGAAAAACAATAATAACTGGACTTAATTTCCCGAAACTGAAACTTATTTTCCTGGATTTTTTTTTTTAATAGACAGATTTTTATAAATTTCAATCGACGTTAACACTGGCTGTACAGTCAATGAATGTTTCCTGATAAGAAAACGGCTAATATTACTATTACTATATTACATCTCTAAATAACTAAGTTATACATGGCGTTTGGATGCAGCCAGGAATCAAATATGTCAAAGATTGAAATTACGACACTACCAAATACTTTGTGAGACTATTTTACGAAACTATCGTTCATTGGATGCTACCTTTGAGCTGTGGGTGGAGAAAGTAACTCGGTTCGTAATTTTCCCGCCAATAGCTCGTTTTCGATGGTAACCGAAATGACATAACTCTAAAGATAATAATGTTCAAAATTTGTCTCGCCAAGATAAATTCATATTACATTAATCCATTTTATTTTATTCTTTCAGCCAATTCTTATCTTGAGATATTAGTGAATTTTATCTTTACTCTTCGTGGAAGAGAAAGTGGAAGAGAAACTGTACTTTCTTTTTATTTTGGTTGGAATCGTCCAGCTTTGAGAGTTTCTTATTCTCATTCTCGAGTTCAATTTTCCGTGGAGAATTTAGTCCTGAATTATACTTATCCGTCTTCTTTCGTCTAAGATGAAGACAGTATTTTCTTAAATATGCTCTCCGCTATTTGTATAGATTTCTGAAAGTAGTTACTTGCATCTTTGCAATGAATGGGGTGAACGTACGATGAAATAATGAATCTTAAAACAAATGGTATTAATATATAAGGTATGCAAGTTTGGAGAGAGTTCAGCTGTGGAAGTAAAAATATGGTTTCTCTATTTTATCAGTATATTTTCTCTGAATTATGTTTCTCTCTCTCTCTCTCTCTCTCTCTCTCTCTCTATATATATATATATATATATATATATATATATATAATAAAAAGGCTTAAACACTAATATTCCATGGTCATAATTTATTCCATTGGAATCGTAAATACGATACAAATCATCAGACCTACAAATTCAAAATGAAAACAGATAAAAACAACTCCGGAAATCAAAACAGAATTTAGAGAAAGTGTAAGTATGAGGAGGAGGGACATGAAACCTTAACAGAGAGAATTTTAGGAGATGTGGGTGGGGGGGAATTTAAAAAGAGGAGAGAAAGAAAGTCGAAGGATGTCTAATGCATAAAGATACATTTCGTGGTGACATATACTCACCATAGACAATTAGGATAGGAGGAGAAAAAAAAAAAAGAAGAGAAGAGGTGGGGGAGAGAGATGGGACGAAGGAAAATAAAATTGTGTTTACTTAAAGGGCCGCTTTGTAAATGAGAAAATTAGTATGACTACAGGTTAGAAATCAAATATAAATATATGAAGATGAATATAACGATTATCTAATTTAGCAAGGACCAAATATTTCTATGTTCAAAAACACATACTAATACACACAAAAACATATACAAGTAGGTACATACACTTAGGCATGTACTCACACACACACACCCAGACATACGTGTACATATACATATATATATATATATATATATATATATATATATATATATAAAAGACCTAAAAATATATTCACATATCCACACATACACATATTCATCTATATTCATATACACACACTTTTCACATACATATACACGCATACATATGCCCCCATGCATATATTCATACATACATACTTATACATACACATACACATACACATACATATACATATACATATATATATATACATATATATATATATACATATACCCATACATACACGCACATACACATACACACATACATACATATACACACATATACATATATATATATATACACATGCAAATACATACACTCCCTTACACATGTATATATATACACATGCAAATAGATACACACCCTTACACATGTATATACATACACATGCAAATACATACACACCCTTACACATGTATATATACACATACACACACATACACACACATAAACATGTATATACATAAGTACACATACACACATATACATATACATACATAAACACCTCCATACGTACATATATAAACACTTACATACATACACACATATACACATACATACATATACATATATACACACATATATACACATAAATACATATAAATACACACACAGAGATACACATATGTACATATATATAAAAAGTTAAAATCTAAATAAGTGACGATTCAAATATTTGCGCGTGTATGAAAAAAAATAAATAAATAAAATAAAATAATTTTATATATATATCTACATACATATACATGCATATACATACACATACACATACATACATATACATACATGCACGCACATACAAAACATATATACATATATAAATACATAGCGCATCACATAAACGTGCACAAAGATACATTTAGAGATAAACATAATAGTCATACAATTAAAATGTCATGCCCGATGTTATAGGACTAAGATGGAGCCGACATAAGTGACAACATGTTACAAAACGGTGTTCAAGTTTTGAAACGTTTCTTATGTCTACATTTAGAGAATATCTCATTCCGAAGATTCAGCAGCTCATCTCGATTTTTATCTTTGATAATGAAGATTTTTTCCGCCATGCATAGATCACACCGATCGCGGAAGTTATTAGGTGTTCTGGCTCTAGATAGGAATCTCCATTTCAAAATTGGGTTTAATCCCTTATCCACCAGTTCCCAGTAGTGTTTGGATAAGGAAGTCTGTCTACTGAGGCATATATATCTAAATGAGCGTCTATGGTTGTATAGACGCTGCTTCCAATCACCGGCGGATATACCTATGTATCTTTTTTTCTCGTTTATATTTCCCTCGGGAAAGATAGTTGCCTCGTATACTACATTTTCAGATTTGCATTTACCCCCGATTGGACAATGGTCTTTATTCCTACAATTGCAGGTAGGGTTACTAGATTGAGTTCCATTACCGTGGTAGTTTCTAAGTATTCTGCAATTATGGGAAGATATGATTTTCTGTATATTTCTGAGTAACTAATTTTTAGAGTTTTCGTATTGAAAATTTTACGTAGTGGATGCTTACTGTGGAAATGTTTATCAATTAATTTCAGAAAGAAACTTCCTATATCAATGTTAGAGAGTCTGCAATATGGTGGGTTGAACCATATTACCTTCCTTTTCCTGTTCTTAGTTTTGCTATTATTCTGATTTACAAGTTCTCCATTAAAGCTTAATTCTTGTCTAAAACCACTATTTTTTAAGGCCTGATTGTATATAAATTTATTATCATTAAATATTTTCTGGCTAGAAGATAGCCTATTTATTCTCGTATTCACAGTTTTGTGGATGTGCTCTATCACATGTTTAGGGTGGTTAGAGTGGACGTTGATGTATAGGGGTGTTTGATCAACTTTATTGAAGGGTTTAAAGGTATTATTCGATAGATTGAGTGTAATATCCAAAAAGTTGACTATTTTCAGGTTGGAAGATATTTCAATTTTAAGGTCTAAGCATTTGAAGGCCCTAATAATCTTCTTATGTAAGCTGGAAGTTAAGGGGCCATTGCTATTTGGGACAATGATTAAGCCGTCATCTCTATAAATTCCGACTTGGTTAAGGTCAACTATTCTACTCAAGGTGTCAAGAATATCTATATATATATATATATATATATATATATATATATATATATATTTAGATAGATAGATATTTACATAGAGAGAGAGCGAGAATAGAATATGTAGAGTGAAAGACAGAGTGCATATATATATATATATATATATATATATAAAGAGAGAGAGAGAGAGAGAGAGAGAGAGAGAGAGAATTTCGGTCTTCATTAATGAATTGGCTCTGGCTTCTGGCGTTTTTATACATCCGTATACAATACATTAAAATTTCCCTGTGTGTCGATAGCTTAGAGGTAGGACCTCTGACATGACAAATTGTTCGGGTTTCGATCCCGGCTTGAAGAAATCGTGTGTCTAGCCACACTGATGAAACAGGCTTGTATGTGGATGACTCTCTCTGTCTCTCTCTGTCTGTCTGTCTCTCTTCTCTCTCTCTCTCTCTCTCTCTATATATATATATATAGAAATGCTGTCTTTCTGACAAATGCATCGAATCAAATATATTATTCTACTCACTCAGTCTACCACAACTAGAACCGAGGAGAATTTCTCTACACGTCACATAAAATCTGTCACAACTACATCGAAAACAATCAAAGGCTTAATCAATAAAAAACAAAACAACAATCAAAAACATGAAGGAGTAATTGAATCTATCAAGTGCAGGAATTGCCAGAATCAATAAACTAAAAGAAAACACAAGAAGTTTAAACAAAAGATTATATTTTTTATTCAGCTTGACTTAATGTTAGTGCGTTTAGGCTTTTTATTTAATTTTTCTTAACATGAATAAGAACAATGAAAGTACTAAAAATAAAAATAAAAATAAAAATCCAGCACTCAATAAAATAAGATATGTACACGGCTACAATCTGCTGACCGTGTTCTGAAAAAAATACCCACATCTTTAGAAACATTTATAAATATCTCCACTTTATTTAAAAAAAAAACCTTAATAATGACTAACTGAATAATTGAAAGCGCTCAGATATATAGGTTATTTAAACAATCTTTATACATTTTATATCCAGAAAAGAAACCAGTTAACTGAACCCAGGATAAATAAAATAGAAAGATTAATCGCAGTCCGTCTTCTTTAATGAATCTTGTACAAAAGATGGCTTGCTGCCCAAATTATATATATATATATATATATATATATATATATATATATATATATATATGTGTGTGTGTGTGTGTGTGTATAAAAGGAAATCTGGGGCGCGTGTGTGATTTTAATAATACCACCCTAATTAAAAATAACATAATTCATGGAAAACTTAATAAGATTATTACCAATATGCCTAAAACATTACAAAGGTGTATTTGTTTGAAGCCATTCTTAAAGTATCTAACTTATATCTAACTAATGCAAATATACATACTTAAAGAAGCCAGCCATAAATTAGAACAATGTGACACCCCGCTGCGCTGGCTGATCGCACAAGGTTGATGACATCAGTAATCCCACAAGATAGGCACATATAGACAATTACGAATACACATTGCCATCAAATGCAAACATAGACATAAAAGAATCTTCACAAACCTACATACGTATAGAATTATCTACGGTTTTAATGCATGCGATATTTTTCTGACTAATGAGAACTGACCCAAACATAATTAAAATACCAGTGTTTTCTGTATTTGTGTCTGCTTTCTGTCAATCGCCAACGAAGCTTAAAATAAAAGTGAACACATGTTAGATTGATTGATATGTTTCCTATTTGTTCTTTATTTTATCAACCAGCCGTGTAGTAATGGATTGCGGCTTGGATTGAGGAATCGGAGAGCCGAGTTCGAATTCTAGTCGAATCCATTACATTCACTTACGTGCTAACACCCTTGGGAAAAGTGTGAATCCTCTTCTTCTCCCTCCAGCTATGGTTAAATGGCAGGACAGATTGGATGGCGTTGGTCAAGGAGAAGGACAACTCTGAATTCAAAACCTGCGGAGGGTATGTTTGGGTACCTTGTGGCACTTAGTGCACCGAGTCTCAGTTTTCGGCTCTTCAAATTGGATGGTTCTGCACAAAACCTTCACCACTATAATCAAATCTCATGCGCTTGGGTCGTGCTGACAGTTTCCTAGGAACTGATCTGCTTGACCCTCATACGTCGAATTCGACGGGAGAGTCGTGTAGTATATATATATATATATATATATATATATATATATATATATATATATATATATATATATATATATATAATTTCAATAAAATAAGATAAAAGACATCGGTTATTATGTAGAGAGAGAGAGAGAGAGAAGTGAGAGATACTCGTTTTTAATGTTGATATTTCATTGTTTATCATAGATTTTTATGAACATTTACAATAGAGAGACAATGGATAAACAAGGCACAACCTAAATAGCGCGTTTATGTAAATGGTTCTCAGAAAAAGATTTAGAAAGACAACAATTATTAAGAGCTACATTAGAAAGGAAATTGTGAAGAGCCAGAGCTGTAAGGACATGATACATAAATGAAGAATAGTCTTGAATCTTGTCTCCATCAATTTCCGCTTAACGAAAGCTGCTTAGCAATAATGAAGAGCGCATTGATGAATTCTTCTGCGATTAATATATACGACAATTTCCTTATACTACCTTGGAAAAGAATAATTCTGAAATAAGGTCAAAATTTCTTTTTTTTATTTGCCATTTCCAGACTCTATACTTAGCAAATAGGTTATTATACCGAGAACGAATATTTCTGCAGTAATGAGATGACAAAATGGATCATTTGTCAGCGTCTCTCGTTGACTGATATATTTCACAACGTATGTATTCATCTGCACAGTAATTAATATGTCCAATCCTATTTTCGATTTTGTTTGTACATTTAAAACTTACTTTAGAAAGGTCAGTCCTTTTGAAATCGATTATATCAGAAAGGTCAGTGATCGATGTTTCTATCGGAAAAGGTCGCACGATCAAGAGGTTCAAATGTTCAAAGCAAGTGTTAGATGTGTTGTCATGAGCGTACCAAAAATGGAAAAAAATGAGACGAGTTCACAGGATATGTTTGCTTTCTTGATAGTCAATAAATTATGTAAAAACATCTGACTAGAGACAGATTTGTGTAAAATACATACACACACACGCGCACGCACACACACACAGACACACACACACACACACACACATATATATATATATATATATATATATATATATATATATATATATATATATATATATATAGTTAGATAGATAGATAAATAGATAGATAGATAGATACCGCAGATATGTAATATTGATAAACATTGCATGGTAACTGTCGATGAGATATTCATACAAAGACATGCAGTATTGATATCTATGTCAATACTTTCCATACAAACAGGGTGTGATCGGTAAGTTGTCGCCATTTTATATCTTTTTTTTAATTTCGCGCATGCGCGGTGTTAGCATTTTTTATTTTTTATTTTGCTGACTGCACAGTATAGTCAGTTGGTCACTGTCTGTGAGAAAAAGAGCACCATGACGCAATTCACTCCACATTTGGAAACGGTTTGTACAGCTTATCATTCGCACCGGAAGCTCCAATACGAACATTTCAGAGTGTCTGGGTGCCAATCGGAGGAAAATGCAGAGAGTTCAGAGAGAGTTGGATGAGTCTAAAGTTGATTACGATTGTACGGCCGCACGGCAAACTCACTCTGATCGTTCTGATAAGAAAAAAAAAACACCGTATTTGTTGGTGAAGTCCTCAGACTTAACACGGAGTGCTACATCAAGTGCGTGAAGGAGGTGGTGCTGCCCTGGGTCAAGCGGATGGTTGATAGAAGAATCTATATCTGGCAACATGATTCTGCACCATGCCACACAAGCAGAAGAACCCAGTCATACCTGTTAAACAATTTCTGCGACCACATTACCCCTTACATCAGGACACCTAACCCCAAGATTGCAACCCCTTTGGTTACTATGTTAGAGCGCAGTTGAGCGAGAACCAACAGAACACTTCGTATCACCAAATGATGGAAAGGATAATGGTAGCATTCACCAATTTAAATAAGGAGGCTGTCCAGAAGAGATGCAGGAGAATCCCAAATCGTCTGGAGGATGTGGTTGAAATCAATGGCGACTGTATTGAATATATTTAGTATTTCATGATATTTTTTGTGTAATTTTGGCAAATATATCTGTTAAAATGAGATGTCAGTGTTATTTTCATTTTTGCGTCATTTAGACGATAATTTAATCATTGAAAGCTGTAACTGAACATGAACTAATACATATCTATCTATCTATCTATCTATCTATCTATATATATATATATATATATATATATATATTCAAGTATAGTATTAGTGTATACAGAATAAATTCGAATAACCAAAAAATACTATTCTTAAAAGAGTGCTCGGTACAGAATAGAGTCAATATTATTTATTTGAAAATAATTATTTAGTAGTAATGGTTATTTGATAAGACACTAGAAGTGTTGAAACAAAATTGCTATTTTTGAAATGATTTTATAACATATTTATGATATAATTTTTCGAAGTTTTTTATATATATATATATATATATATATATATATATATATATATATATATATATTTGGATAGATAGATAGATAGATAGATAGATAGATAGATAGATAATGAACAGAATGAGATAGATAGATAGATAATGAACAGAATGAGATAGATAGATAGATAGATAGATAGATAGATAGATAGATAGATAGATAGATAGATATGTATAATTCAAACGAACCGAGATCACGAACCAAAAACATTCCTCGGAAAGCTAAGTCCTATTTCTTTGTTTATTCCTATAAGAGAGGAAATAGAACACAGGCGTGTTCGAAAAATACCAACATTAAACTCTTCGTATTTCACGTCATTCGAAAGGACAATGTATATCGAATACCAATTATATTGACAATATATATATATATATATATATATATATATATATATATATATATATATATATGCAATGCCCGGAGGCTCGTTTTCAAGGACATCCAATTGTTAGGTCTGTAGCAAACCTCACTTGCAGATGCCTACTCAGGCGCATTTGTTTGTGGTTTACACTACAGGGAGAACGTTACTTTCATATTCTAAAAGTCTGAACACGACAGTCTGAACAAGACCTTTATGCTCAAAGCCTCGTACACGACGGTTTTGTGCTTTAACTAACACAGCTTGGGTCAAAATCTAAACTGTTCGGTATGCTAGTATCGCATATTAAAGCTAACCAAGACGTCGATTAATTGTATCATATTATGAACAGGAACGTTGTATCATATTGTGAACAGAAACGTTGTATCATATTGTGAACCGGTACGTAATATCATATTGTAAACAGGAACGTTGTAACATATTCTGGACAGAAACGTTGTATCATATTGTGAACAGGGACTTAGTATTATATTGTAAACAGGAAAGTTGTATCATATTGTAAACAGGAAAGTTGTATCATATTGTAAACAGAAACGTTTTATCATATTGTGAACAGGTACGTCGTATCACACTGAAACAGGGAATTTTTAGCATATAAACAGAAACGTTGTATCATATTGTGAACAGGAACGTTGTATCATATTGTGAACAGGAACGTTGTAACATATTCTGAACAGGAACGTTGTATCATATTGTGAACAGGAACGTTGTAAACCCTAAGGCAAAATTTATTTATGCACATGAATCTTTCGAGAAAATATTGATATTCACCAAATGATGTTGAAAAAATTTTCAGGATATACATTTATTTTCATGTGTAGTTTATTGCATGAGTTTCAGATTATAAAATCTATTCTTTCCAGAAATATTTACGATAATTTGTTTTGAGATTGTCAGGATATTTTATACAGTCAAAAATATTGACGCCATATAAATATATTGATTAATTATATCCTATAGATAAATATTTAATGTTATATATATACGAGGGGGTGGGGCAAAAGTAACCGAAATTGTGTCATATAATTTTATTCATTTGTTACATGTTTATATTCTTATCACCTTCAATTATTCTCTATTTGAAGCAATGCACCGATCCAGAAATATTTTCCACTGTTCAAAGCAATGCTGGAACTCTTGTGAAGTTATGTTTTTTTTAATCACTCCATCGTTTTCTTCTTAAACTCTTCCGCATCTGCAAAACTTTTTCCTTTGAGGACATTCTTCATTCGGGAGAACAATAAAAGAAGTTGTAGGGGGCGAGATCGGGTTAATATGGAGGATGGGGAAGTGGGGGTTTTGCCATTCTTGGTCAGAAACTGTCTCACACTCAAAGCATTGTGCGCTGGTGCATTATCCGAATGCAATCACCACCCTCCAATTTGCCTCAGGCCAGGGCATTTTGTTCTCACCTTGTCTCGCAAACGCTTCAGGACTTCCAAGTAAAAAGAATAGATGTTGTTCTTGTTTATTCTCTTAGTATATACCTATACCTGAAGATGTCTGTAGGAACAGACGAAAGCTTGTAGTAAAAATAAGAACTAATACGGCAGAAATTTATATAAACAAGGATCATTTCATTCATAACGGATACGGAGGTTTTTGTATATTATTTGAATTGTTTGCGATGATGGATGTCTCGCCATTTAAATCATTAACCTTTGCATTAGTTTTTGTGTGAATAATTCATGTATATATATATATATATATATATATATAGAGAGAGAGAGAGAGAGAGATTCATTAATATTCTATAACATTAATTCGTCTTTCAGCTATAGATATTGTTTACACTACTACTTCTTTAACCTTGCTGCTGTTTTTATTGCGTCGTATTAAATAGTTACTATTGCTACAGTTCTCATATATATATATATATATATATATAAGAATTTTAAAGATAGACCACAATTTTTCTAATAAAGTCAGATTTGGAATGCCTAAAAGCCTTTTCGTTTATCCGGTGTCTTTGAAATCTTTTTAGCATCCTCGGCAATAATCAGCTTTACAAGATATGAAGAATCCTTGCCTTGCATGAATAAAGTGTTTAACGTTTTTTTATCAAATTGTACCACTTTAAAATATATGTATTATAACAAGATAGTGTTTTTCTTAACTCTGACATCAACAATAATGTTTCTTATCATATTTATATTTATTTACAGGATGGGAAGGAATCAACGAATTGCCTAAATATCTTACACCATGAAAATATTTCAAATAATAATGTGTAATTCACAGTGGAAATTTATCAGGTAATATATAAATTATTGTTCCTTGAGTTTGAAATAAAAGAAAAATCGACGAAAAGACATTTTCCATGACAATCATTCTGTTCGAATATTTGGTATCACCAAACTTCATCTCTTTTTACACGCATCTACTCACCCATATTATATATCAACAGGTATACATCCAGTTCATAGTGGGTTGCCTAACTTTGGTGTAAAAATCCTCCAAGATTTGTAATATTTTATTTGTTTAATTTGAATTTTTACAGATGGAATAATAGAGATCTCCTGGAGAATAAACCAATGTCTCACGCAAATTAGAAGGAAGGGCAGCGGCATCGATGTTTGTTACTTTCTTCATTACTTTACACACACACACACACACACACACACACACACACACACACACACACACACACACACACACACACACACATATATATATATATATATATATCTTGTACATATATTACTGGTTTTATTAGGGCGGTGCTGGATGTAATGCACCAGATCTGTTAGGTATATGTTAAGAAATATACGTATTATCCCTCACTGAAAGTTTATATATATATATATATATATATATATATATATATATATATATATATATATATATAAGTATGTATGTATGTATAAGGAAACACATAATCACCCTTTTATAATAAAAATATTAATTCTTTAACTCTACAAATTATTCTTTACACACACACACACACACACACATATATATATATATATATATATATATATATATATATATATATATATATATATATATATGTTGGGGCCCACCCCTTTTTATACAAATGGACGCATCCAGTGTATACTTATACTACTGCCAGTGAATAATCGACAAGAGCAAGGCCAGAGACGAGTGCAAACGATGGTGATGGTAACAGACAGACAGCACGAACGTAGCGAACAAGAGTCCCAGTGAGCGAGCACGTAGACTCAATAAGAAGTCATACAGCGATACTTCAATACCAAAGACTGTATAAATATTTTGCTACTAACCCGTATTCCTGGAACTAATAACCTGCATTACCAGTTTGTATTATTAAATTAATACATTATTTTCCTATATTCATTCTTGGCGTTTGTTATTTATTGGTACCGGATTTCATCCCGGAATCCACAACAAATTGGCGACGAGGATATCGAACTCACACGGGAAGAACAAAAAAGACAAAAATTCTCCCTCGTCAACATGGCGACGAGGACTTCGAACTCACACGGAAGAAAAAAAAATTTCTCACTCGTCGACCACAACAACTTGGTGAAGAGGACATCGAACTCACACGGGAAGAACAAAAAGACAAAATTCTCCCTCATCAATTGGCGACGAGGAAATTCGAAATTACACAGGAAGAGAACAAAGAAAAATTCTCCCTTGCCGACCACAACTTGGGGACGAGGAATTGGGACCTACACGGAAAGAAAAAAATTCTCTCTTCTCCCCACAACAACTTGGGCGCTAAGAATTTGCATTTCTCGGGGACTCAAAAGAGAAAATTGCCGTTTTGTCAGTATCCACAACAACTGAGTAACAAAGTATTACGAGGATTAAAATACGGAAAATCGAGCTTTTCAGAAGACTCTTATCATGGAGGATTTTAAAAGTATTTTAGTAGAACTTGTTAAACACCAAAATGAACAGTAATTACAATTCCAAGAAAGAATGGAAGAAAATATTACTACAAACGCAGAAGGAAAATCATGAAAGACAAATGCAAAATGAAGAAACGCAATTACAACTCCAGGAGCTAAATTGTAAAAGTAGCGAGTAATACACAACAACAAAATATTGAAAAAGAGGCGACTTTTTCTCAAGATACAGTCTGGAACACGATAGAAACATTCAAATATTCCCTAGAAGAGGATAAACATTTCGGGGACTTTTTCAGACGTCATGAAGACATCTTCAACATCGATTGTAAAAACTGGACGGAAGCAAAAAAGCTACGACTATTACTCAGAAAATTAGGAACGGAAGAATAGACAAAATTCGTGGATTACATTTTGCTAATGAAGACAAATGATTTAAAGTTTGATGAAGCAGTTACATGACTGACGTAGCTTTTCAAGCCGAAAACGTCACTCTTTCACAAAAGGTGGAAATATCTTAACATCGTAAAGGAGGACAAATGAGGACTATTCCACGTTCGCTGCAAACGTGAATAAACATTGCGACGATTTCAAGTTGGCAGAATTAACTCAAGACAATTTCAAGTGTCTTATTTTTGTACAAGGGTTAGTCTCATCACTACAAAAACTATCGGAAAACTGCCAAAAATAACTGAGTTAAAGAAAGACTCGAAAGATATTGAGGAGTCAGGAGTATTACATATTCGTAATTTAAACAAAAGTTTATGTTTTTCACCCTCCCCTGAAAGAAAACAAAAAGTCTACAATAATGAAAAAAGATTTTCACCCTCCTCGGAAAGAAAACAAAAATTCTATAAAAATGAAAAAAGTACAACGTTCAGAGCAACTAATGAGAGAAATCAAGGGAAATATAAGCCCCCCCCCATCTGCATGTTATCGATGTGGAGGACTACACTGGAATAAGGATTGCCGTTTTAAATATAAAAACTGTCTTGCGTGTGGAAAAATGGGTCACAAGGCATCCCAATGTAGGAACAGAAAATCTACTAGTAGGATAAGAGCTACTGGAATGCATGACTAACATAAGGAAATATGTGGAACTTGAAATCTTAAATAAAAAGATAAAATTGCAACTAGATTCAGGGTCAGATTTGACGATAATTAACCTACAAACATGGAGAAAGCTTAATAGACCAACAATGATACACACACAGAAAATTGCTAAGTCTGTTACAGGAAAGCGTATAAAATTCGAAGGAGAAGTAATCCTAAATGTAAAATTTCACGGGAAAACAAGAAAACTCAAAATATTCGTAATGAAGGATACAGAAAATCTGGTGGGCACAGACTGGATGCAGAAGTTCGACGTATGGGATTTACCTATCAGTTCGTTTTGTAAAAAGATAAAGTGCGAAACATCAGAAGTTATGAAACCAAAGGAAGAATTACATAACCAATTTCAAGAAGTATTTTTGAGCGGGTTGGGTCGGTGGAACAAATTTACAGATAGAATTGAATTAAAAGAAAACGTCCAACCAGTATTTAAAAAGAAGCGGAACGTGTCGTTTGCCACTATAAAAAAAATCGACAAAGAATTAGAGAGACTTGAACAAACTTGGATCCTGTCAAAAATAGCGTTTAGTGAATGGGCAGCACCAGTAGTCTATGTAAAAAAGAAATCAGGGGAAATCTGTGTATGCGCAGATTTCTCAACGGTGTTAAACAAGGGTATAAAAGACCATCATTACCCATTACCAAGCCCGGAGGCAATATTCACCAAGCTTAACGACGGCAAGATATTTTCCAAAATTGATTTAAGTGAGGCTTATCTGCAGATCCCAGTACAAGAAGAGAGTACGAAAATTCTATGCATTAATACGCACAAAGGGCTGTACAAATTCAACAGACTACCATTTGGGGCAAAATTTGCACCGGCAATTTTTCAGCAAACGATGGATACAATGCACACGGGCCAGAATTTTGCGACCGCGTACTTGGACGACATCCTAATTAAAAGCGACAGTGTTGAAGAGCATGCATCGAATATAAAGGAAGTTTTCAAAAGATTCAGGACTTTGGGTTTAAAGTAAAAGGAAAAAATGTAATTTTTTTTAAAATGAAATCAAATACTTAGGGCATATAATTAATGAAAATGGTAGAAAGCCGGACCCAGACAGGACATTCGCAATAAAAATATGCCGGAACCAAAAAATGTCGCGGAATTACAAAGTTTTCTTGGACTAACAAATTACTACAGCGAATTCATCGAAAATATGCACAGATTGAGCACCCTCAACGAATTACTAAAAAAAGAGAATAAATGGAATTTGACAAAATGTCATAAAATGTTTAAGGAGATAATACAAAAATTAACGTCGGAATTAGCACTAACTGATTTCGATCCAAAACTAGAAATTATTATCGCGAGTGATGCGAGCTCTCACGGAGTAGGAGCTTGCATTCTACAGAAGATGTGTGATGGCAAAAAGAAACGCATAGCTCACGCATCGAGATCATTATTACTTGCGGAGAGGAACAACTCGCAGATTGAAAAGGAAGCACTAGGCATTATATTTGCCATAACTATGTTCCCAGATATATAGATATATATATATATATATATATATATATATATATATATATATATATATATATATATGAGAGTTTCAAACGGACCACAAACCTCTTCTTACGATTTTGGGATCAAGAAAAGGACTATCAATCTTTACAGCAAACAGACGAATGTTCTTACCATCGAAGATAATTGGGCACGTTGATGGACTATCGTGATTAATACCTGCAAAATGCGAACCGCTGGAAGATTCAGTAATTGCGGTGTTGCAAGCCGAAGATGAAATCAGTAAAGTGTTATGCAACACAGTAAAGGAACTACCTGTGACCTTGCTAGAGATAAGAAGGGAAGCGGAAAAGGATGAATTTATTCAGAATACCAAGAAAAAATAGAAGAAAAAAAAAGAATTTAGCAGACAGCTTCGCAATTTGTGACTTTAGAATGTTTAGGAACAATATGGCTTACAGGGAGCCTGGAACAATAATTAACAGACTAAGAAATGTGATGCACACAGTAGACATATTGACCAAATACAAAAAAGACAGGTTGAAGAGCCAAGCTCGTCACCCTCAGAAAATGACGATTCAATGGATGCAATCTTTGAAGCTTTTGAGATCCAAAGACCACAGGAAGACACTGAAACTAGATGGTCAAACAGGAAGAAAAAATTTACCGAACCTCTGATTATCAATCATAAGAGAAAAAATACTCCACCCCAAAAAGGATCCAAGGAGGGGTTGTTGAGGTGTCCACCCCTTTTTATACAAATGGACGCACCCAGTGTATACTTATGCTACTGATAGTGAATAACCGACAAGAGCAAGACCAGAGACGTGAGCAACCGAGGGTGAAGTTAACAGACAGACAGACAGAACGAACGTAGCGATCAAGAGTCACCGTGAGCGTTGCACGTAGACTCAGTAAGAAGTCATACATCTATACTTCAATAGAAAAGACTGTTTAGATATTTTGCTACTAATCCGTATTCCTGGAACTACTAACCTGCATTATCAGTTTTTATTATTACGTAAATACATTATTTTCATATATTCATTCTTGGCGTTTGTTATTTATTGGCACCGGATTTCATCTCGCAATCCACAACAATATACATATACAAATCCCGTTTATTGTAAATGCCAAATGTATTTTTTTAAGATTAAAACAACTGTAATCCCAGTATGATAATTATATCTACGCCAACATCACGATAACTAGATAATTTTTTAAAAATTTATACTACGTAACGGCCAGTCTATACTTAGAACCTGATGATTGCGCTGTGCATGAGGGTGAGGGTTATTATATATATATATATATATATATATATATATATATATATATATATATATAAGGAACTTTTGAGCAAAATAAATTAAACGTAACAATATGTTGGATTTAATCCATTTCCTAAAAATAAATTGTCTTTGTTTACATTATGATACGCTACAGAGCAGATATGGATGTTTCAAGTATCGGCAGGGTGTGCATGTTCAAAAAGGCACTATTCAGGGTTTGTTTTACTGGAAGTCCTATGTGTCCAAGCGGTTCGATACATCAGATCCATTGACGGTCCCCCATAGGAAATACAAGTTCAAATCATGCCGGAGGACGCATAGTTTTCTGATACGATTTCTGGAACATTCAGGCCGACAGATGTAGTTTGATAAAAAAACATACTGTTTATTTATTTTAAAAAAACAAATGAGCTTCAATCAGAATATGACTATACAGCAAAAACAAAATTAACATTTAAACAAAATAAATTGAAAATAACATTCGATAGCAATTATTGAGCCTGAATCTCCTCATTGCAGTAGAAACTATCGCCTGGTTCGTCGTAATTTAAGCGCTCGACTATGAAGAGGCCACAATCTAACAAGTTCCTATTTGATTTAAAGCACAATGACTCGGTCAGAATTTCTGGAAAGGCATATCTGCTGAGTTTCGCTTGCTGAACGTAAATAAAATATATTTCTAAAGATTTATATAACGAAAAAGACCGAAACCGCTGAAATAATTGTGGCACAAATAATCTAGTAAAAAATAATTCCACTTTCATGTTTTCTCTTTCATATTTCCTCGCACACTGTATCGTTTCGCCTGCTTACTTATGAGAAAGACGCAAGAAATTCATACATGTTGTAGATCACGTTGGTAAATAAACGAAGTAGTTCCAAAATATATTTCCCCTCTTATTCAAGAAAGCACAACGCAAACCAAAATATATAATTTCGCAATCCTTTTTTAAATATTACTTCCAGAGGATGGTAATTAAGTAGGAGATAACTGAAAACTGACACCCATTATACATGGTAAGTGGATCTAGAACAGTCTACCCAAATGAGTGAAAAAAAGTGTTCGGTTCGACATTCCAACCACCTGAAGAAGGCCGGAGCGTACAACGGCCGAAAATAAATATGGCAAAAAAGATGAGGACAATAGTCCGAATAATGTAAATAGTGTACATAATGTGACACCATTTAGGGACACAAAAAGAAAAAAAGGAAAAAAAAGAAAGGAAAAAGAGAAACGAAGGAAAGGAAAAGAGAGGCGAGACTTAAGCTTAGATGATAAAAGAAACCACTCACGACCTGGGACATTGACAATGTTATTTTGATAAGTAGCAAATGGTGAAAGGTTTCATTGCCATTGCAGAAAATTCTAAATGGATAAGAAAATCGACTGTGTTGTGGTGGCGGACTTGTGTTATCGGGAAGAGATAACAGCCACTTAATGCTGGCGAACATCTAATTGACAAACTACAGACCGGCTAGCTAAATTTTGATAATGGAAAAAGATGGTGAAAATTCTGACGGGCAGTGTCGTAGGATTGCCTGACAAGGACCAGGTGAATACAGAGCTTTGGATAGATAAGAAAAATTAACTGTGTCAGAGGGGGCAAACAATATTGCCGGGAAAGGATTTAATAGGCCATCTGTTAACCGCACACGAAGCCAACCCTGGGTTAAGTCTTTGCCGTTTTGACAAGACATCTATGGGTGTTAGAATTTGGTTATGATAATAAAACTATGTTATCAGAAATTGGCACCAAGAATGCAAATACGGCTAGGATAATGAAACTGTTTTTCGAGGCGGGAATCGGCTGTGTTTCGCTAGAAGACTACCCACTTGATAATTGGCATTGATAGATCCCAGGTGACATTGGGGGATGAGAGCTGCGATTAAGGAAAGAAACGGAAAAGTAAAAGATATTTTTTTTTTTGAGCAAGATATATTTTTTTCTTAAAACAAAGCTCGCCGGATCACACCCACCCGGTTGGACGCCATTGGCCGAATGTCAACGAGGGCCAGGCGGAGGTGATCACGTGACGCAAGGGGGGGAGCCGCCGCCGGCCATTTAGAGGATAGGTATGAGGAGTTGTACGAAGAAGTGGGGAGAACCGTTGACGCCCCTCTGATGTATGGTGAGATATCCATATAAGAATAAGTGAAGGTGGGAGTAAGAGAAGACTTCCAAAAATTGAAAGGAGTGGAAAATTCCTGACCAAAAATAAAAGAAATGGATTTAGAATTATCGAGGAACCTCCAACCCCGACAAAGCCCACCCCGGTTTTGCTCGGCGTCCATATAAGCAAAGTCGCAGCGAGCAGAAATCAGTTAAGTTCGGACTCCGGTTTTCCAGAGTCTTCAGTGCTCAGTTGAAGCAGGCCTCGCAGAGCTGACTTGAAAGATTCGCGCAACTTCCGAACTCATCTTCAATCCAAGAACAATTTATTTTGATAAGCGACTTAGATCCATACCACCAAAATAATTTTTTTTCGACTATCGCCTGAAGACACACCAAGAACCAATTTCTTAAAGAACAGACAACTTAAGATGTTAAAACTCACCTAACAAAAACAACGTGTCACAATCCATATAGCGTGTCGGGAGATAGACGCAGTCTTATGTATCCAGCAACAAGATATAAAGTATTGTTATCCTTTTTTTGATACCTTGAACTTTTGAGTTATCATTTTATTTTATTTTATACATATTTGTGTGATGCCACCCTCGTTTGAACTCAACTTGCATTACGGCCCCAACGACTGATTGATTTCGTTTGCCTAAGATCAATTCACAACGTGGGTAGGCGGACTGGAGATCAACGCAGTTACTTTGGTAACCAGACGTTAGAAGCGAGTTGGGAACGACGAGGCTGATATCGGATCTGACCAGATTCCCATCCGAATCACCAAAAGGTTAGAACGTCACATTTGGGTGCTGCGACCGATAACAAGCCAGTTGGTCGTCACAGGACGGGACAACACGACTGACGCAGACAGGCGGACGTCACGTTTGGAGAGGCGACACCCGAACGAAGCAGCGAGGAGCGAGCGAAGGCTGTGTAGAGGGACGTCACAATAATACCTCATCTCAGAAATATAGACAGATGTTCAGTTTGACATTCTAAGCACCTGAAGAAGGCTGGAACGTACAACGGCCTAAACGTTATAATAAATATGGCGACAAAGATGAGGACAAGAGTCCGAATAATGTAAATAGTGAACATAACACCTCATTTCAGAAATATAGACAGACACTTCCACATATTTTTCGATATTCTGATCAATGTTTGTTACATTTGTCTGAGAAAGTTTGTCTTTAAATATAACGTAATCTTTGAAATGTTAATCATTGTCGTTGTTTGTAGAAATATCCGGAATAGGCAATTTAATTCAACTGATTTAACATTTTATCATACATTATTAACTTATGAAAAATAACTGAATATTTACATAAGTTAGTTTTTCAGTGTTCCACACTGATAAGTTTAACACAGTGTTGGGTCTTAAAAATATGTCGGTGGCCTTAGTCTATACAGGATGTTAACAAGTAACACCCTATTTAATGTATGATGCACTCTCCCGTCTAACTATAGTTTCTACAAAACAGGAGAATCCAAACATTCACAAAATAGGGAGTTACTTTCCAATTAGCCCGCAATTGGCAGATATTGCCGATGGTATAGATATTTACAAAATCTTTTTTGAGTTCACCCCAAGCAAGCCAGTAAAGCCAATAAGATACAGGGAGTTACTGGGTGTGGCACAATTAGAAAACAGAAATAGAACTAAGGAACGAGAACAAAAGAAAAGTAATGAGGTAGACAGCAGAAAAGGATTGACATTGTATTTAAATTTCTGAAGATTAAAGTTGACTGGAAATCATGGTGTCGAAATAGAGTTTCACAAGCGAGAAGTGCGAAAAAAAACTTTTACAGCTAACTAAAACTGTAAATTGGTGAGACCACGTCGCCAGTCTCGTACTGCGCTTAAATTCAGAGTCTATTTAACATAGCAAAAACCTCGTCCGAACAGTTGTCATGAACGTATTCATAAAAAATGAATGGGAGAGGGCAACATTATGGCTGTGGGAAATTGACTGAAGCCGAGACGAAAGCTCAGGAGCAATAATATTGCTGATTCGTCTTTGGATGTCTAGATATATAGCAGGAGCACCAGGCTATATTTATAAAATAAAAGAAATAATAGACAGAGATTATTCAAAAGAAGGAAAATGTAGATTTTATTTTCTAGAAGGACATGTATTGCAATTTGTTACATTTGTAATCTCCGACCTTGCAAATAACGCTATTTGATGTTTCAAAGGCTGTGATTTCTCACAAGTCCAGCATGTCGTGTTTTTAAGCAAACGCTATGAAAGCATGTTCTCTGCGCAGGGTCTATCACCTCGGTACAGACCTGGCTTCATTGACCGCCCGTTTAGGGTCACCTGACCGACCGTTATGGTTTACCTGACCAGCGATGCATACTAATTATGGAAAAATAAATTTTAAACTAACAGCACCATAACACTAAAATCTTTATTTTTTCAAGTCATTATCTGCACTTAGTCTTATAATGTTCACATCCTGTCACCGTCTATGATATTCATATTCATCAACGCTTTAACTTGAGTTGTCCACGAGGTCTGGATTCTGCCAGTGACTTTGATGAATATGATCTAATTTCAAATAATTGTAAAAAAAAAAAAAACGTAATTAAGCATATTAACTTAGATATTATATGTAAAGTATATTATATTTTTACTTTATTTCATCCGGAACAGTCCCAAAACAACTTCATGTAGGTAGTTACGAAGTGAAATGATTGCAAAAAGATGAGCATGTAATAAACGCATATTATGTAGGATGTTATAACAACATCAATAATGATGACGACGATTGCAAGCACATCCGGTTCCAATATGCAATGCTGGATTTAAAACGGACCCAGCGGACAGTTTGAATAAATACGTTGTTACGTTTACAACGTCTGGTGTCGTGTTTTTGTTGTTTTAACTTTTCAGCGGACATTTTCATATAATTTATCTTTGCACGCAAATCCCAGTGGAACAAATATTTATTAGTTGATGCTGGATTTGAAGCAGTTAAAATTGGAGTAATTAGAAGAGCATTCTCTTGAGAGTCAAAGTAAGAGTTCTTCAGAAGACGTTGTGTAAATGGAACTTATTCCTTATAAGAGGACCACCAATCGAATTGGCATGATTTACTACCATGAAAAAAGCCATGAACGGTCTTAGCTGTGAAGGTTTGAGCTGGTGTTATTAAGGAATGCAGAATCCAGAGGGATTAGAGTATACAAAAATAGCGTTTTGTGGATATGTGTTACGGGGAGGAAAATAATTCATCACCCACAAGGCCGCATAATATCTTCAAGGCTGGAGAGTAAAGATTGGGAAACATCAGCCTAGATATGGAAGTTATGGTCTCGTCTGAGAGAGCATGTCAGAGGAGTTAGGTATTTTCTGGAACGATCCAAAGAAGCGACCATTCCTCCTGTATTTTTAGTCGTTGCAGACGAATATACAAATTGAAGGCATGAACTCATCAGGGATAGATTAAATTTAGTGTCTCTTTGGTGTTAACAAAGTTCTCATAACTATGATATTAATACTTATTTTTTATAAAATTGCTTTTTTAAATATACATAAAATCAATGATAATACTATGGAATTTTGTGTATAATATTCAAATGAAGGATTATAATTCAAAGATTTTCTTTAGAAAATCAATCTATAAGCCTGCGTCAAAGATATTTCTGTCTTTGTGAGGCCTATTTTTATGACGAGCGTAACATTCTAACTAACCGTTTCTCAAATATATTTTAGACATTGATGAAAAATGCGTTACATTCGATAATGTTCAAGGCAAAATACATTAGACAGACAAGAAGAAATTTCGACAACCGACCTCAAAGGCTGAGCTCCACAGAAGAAACTGAATGCTGTGCATGAAGTAGGATCATCGGAGCGATTTTCATTTATCGTAATTTAGACGAAAATGAAACTAAATGCACAATTATGCGTCCAACAGCTGCAATTTGTCCGTAAAGTTTTAGCCGAGAAGCGTCATCCACTCGTCAACAGGAAAAATATTATTCTCCTCAATTACAACACAAGACTGCAGACAGCAAGAACAACACAGGCAATTTGGTGAGAATTTCGTTAGTCTATTCAAATCTATCCAACATATCTGACTTTGCACCAATGAATTATTAGATTTTTGATCACAGAAATACGCTTTCATGGGGAAACTTTCTATGATGAAAACCAGATTCAAGGGATTTTCGAAAACTTTTCCATATCAAAACCTTTAGAATTTTGCTCAAAATTTATAGAACAGCCGCCTGCTAAGTGGCAACGAAGTATTGTAAATAATGGTAAATTATGTAATGGAATAAAATTTAATTCTAGCATATGTTTTGAAGGATATCTTTTATAAACGAAAAACGGAAATTATTTATGAATCAACCTAATGCCCATTATGCTACTGTTCTTGTGATAAAATATTTTAGGATTTCTTCACGTCTATCATCCAGAAGAGGGAATCTCGCTTTTTGATAGAACAAAATGGCGAATGAATCTATTGGTAATATACTCAGTGGATATATTATTTTTTAACCGTGCGTCGATGATACGACTTACAGTAGTACATGTAAAACGGATGATTTTAATTCATAGAATAGATTACTGAAGAATTCCTTTCCTGTTGAGTAAGGAAAACCAAAACGCATTGAAACGTATATCCGTTGATTTCCGCAATTAGATGACAAAGTGAAGCCTGTTGTCACTTCTTGCAGGTTTCTTTCTTTTTCCTGACAATTAGCTTCGACTGTATCAAAGCAGTATGCAAAAAACAAATGATATTTTGATCTCTTTGTAAATACTTGTTGTTCGAATGCTAACAGCTGTAGTTCTTGATCGTGAATATATATTCTTATAGTCTCAGTAACTTCATTGCCTACGGAAATGCATGCAGAAATCTTAGTCTCGAAACGGTTCTCATACGACACGCAATCCTAAAATGAGAGAAGAAATAGCGTTTTATATGAGATGAGAGGCAAATGAAAAACTGGAATAAACTGAGAAATCGAAAGACTCTTTCTTGTACTTGATGAGCCTCTTCAAATATTTAACAACATCATTGAAAATATCACATTTTCAAAATTAAACATTTCTATCGATTTTTATTTATTTTCCTATCAATCAACTTAGGTGTGTGTTATGGTGTCGTTCTAGCTTCTGGTCCTTTACATACTGAGATCGCCATCTTTCTTTTTAAAAGCGATAGACATACGTACATGAATAGATAAATATACAATTTCAAAAGAAGTAGTGTTTTTTTAATTTATTAATCCGACAGATTTTATCACTTTAAACGTTATTTAAGTGGATACTCCTATTTCAATAGATGCCCCTCATATTAAATTATTTTCGTTTGCCTGTCTGAATATTCGAGACATCTTATTAAAGAAAAATATGCGCTCTCCAGCTGGATTCTAACCTGCGTGCCCCTTAGCAGGGAGAACCATCGTTAGGACCGAAGTGCTGATACCGACTTAGCCATGAACTCTTTCCGCCCTTTAGTAGTTAGTCAGTATAAGTACATCGGATTTAGTGACTGTTCTCTGTGACAAAGCAATCCTCCCGGAGTGCGCATGATTTTTGTTTTGTGTTTTTTTTTAATAAGATTTCTTTAATATTCATGCCAACGATTTTTATATCTTCCTACACACTCCTCGATATTGAAATCTATTCCTGTATGCGTCTAAAAAATATTGAAATAATATGATTATATCTGTGTTCATGTTTCTATGTGTATGCATGTATTTGTTGGTGACTTGTAAGTGTATCGAACTCAATCCGAGCCTACACAAAAAGTATCGAAAAGACGATATGCATTGTTGTTTAATGGTGAATGTCATTTCTTTGGGAAGATCTCCGTTTCGGCTTACGAGGATCACGAAGACGGACGAAAAATATCTTCAAAGACAGATATTTCAAGGGTTTTCGTAGCGGAATAGAATTTTCCAAGTGGAGACATGAGATATCCTCTCCTACTTTTTTTTAAGCCTGGGAAAAAACTTGAAAGATATTAATGAGATATTGCGTTCTCCATGATATTACGTCAGCATGGATGCCAATGGATGTATGGAAAAAAAGAGACGAAAATATGCAATTATACCTGGGAAGTATGTTAAAACAAACATTATGTCTGGTAACGCATACACGAACACACGCACACATACACACACACGCATGCACAGACGCACACACACATACATATATGTCTCTATATTTAACTATCAAGCATGAAGTCGTGTTATATATTTTTCGAAGAACATGGTACTTATAGAAAACACACTACCATACAAGCATAATTTATATATTATTTTATATACGAGAAAGACAGAAGTATTGAAAGAAAGAGATTCAGGCAAAGATAAAAAGTGCTTTTTATTCAAAGATCTTGTCTATCAGATATCGTACATTAGATATCAGTACAATTAGATTTGTATGAAGATTACTGTAAAATTCCCAGATACATATATATATATATATATATGTGTGTGTGTGTGTGTGTGTGTGTGTGTGTGTGTGTGTGTGTGTGTGAAAAATATATAGAAAATAGGAAATAACTCGTTAGGTAAATAATGTAAAGTTCTTTAGTATTTTTGTTATTATTTTTTAAAAATAGTGCTCGATACAAAAGTAGAGCTCTGTTCCATCTTCAAGCGAAATTTTTTTTATTGTTTTGGAAGAAATTCGATTGAAGATGGAACAGAGCTTAGTACTTTAATTCAATTTAATTCAAATACTTTTCGGCTCTTGTTTTGAAACATGAGAACTCTTATGTAGCGTGTTGGAATCATATTTTTAAATAAATAATTATATATATATATATATATATATATATATATATATATATATATATATATATATATATATATATATATATATATATATATATATATATATATATATATATATATATATATATATATAGAGAGAGAGAGAGAGAGGGAGAGAGAGATCGCCGCCCTGGCTCAAGAGGGTGGCTGCTGGATGAACCTATATCTTGCAACAAGACTCAGTACCATCCTACAAAAGAAGAAGAACCCGGTCATAGTGGTCAGACAATTTCTTCGATGACATCACCCCTTACATCTGGCTACCCAACTCCCGAGACTATAACCCCCTTGATTATTATGTATGGGACCAAGTTGAGTAAGAGACAAACATAACTCCTTTTAACAAGGCCGTAGTTGAAGCCAATAGTCAGTTCATTGAATAAATTTACTCCTTATTATTTCAAAATCTATTTAAGTAAATATATCTGTTAAAATGAGATTTTAGTGTTATTTTTATTTTAGACTACAATTTATACATCGCGCAATGTATTTTCGTGAAAAATTGATTGAAGAGAAGGATTTTATAAATTTCAGCCGACAATAGTACTGGTTCCACACTCAATGAATGCCGAATTTTTCCTATCAATAAAATATTATATATAATATAATAGTATCCTTACAATTGCGGATGAAGAAAGCGGGAATATATTCCAGATGATGCGAAAGATGTATGCTCTTTTACATATGCGCATATACACACGACGATATTTCATTTATGCCAATACTTTCATCTTTATTATATGACTTTCTCGCAGAACAGATTGAACTGAATAAGTAAATAAGTTCAGTTTTGGGCATTCTTTTTATCTATGTCGACTGGTTTTATCGCTGTTCATGGGCTCACATATAAACATGCAATGTTCAGATCACTATTTCAGTCTTTTACCTGACGATATCTGTAACATGCAACTCCAGTAGGTGTTTGGAATTTCACTCATTTTTGATTAATATCTGTAGGTAGGGTAATTACTTACAAATTTAGATATATAGTGCTTTTAATAATCAATTATCTATTTTCTTGTTTTGATTTATAGTTTTCTTGTTTTTTCTTTGTTTCCATGTCAGGATTTGAGTTGGCGTTAGGGTTATACATATAAGCGATATGTAATATTCTAAATATCAGTGTATCTGCAATGAGCAGGTATTTTATTACGAAATACAATTGAGTCAAGTAATTGACCTTTCCACTTCCGTCCAAAATAACTGTCCACATATGGAGTTGATGGTAATTTGACTTTAATGCAAGAAGCCGGACGGATTTCCACAAGGGAGAGGTGCGACAAAAGAAATTTTTAGCATGGAACTTGCGGTTACATCTAGCCAACACTACTGTCAATTAATTTAAATGCAGTATTAGACTGGCAAAGATTTGCCAGTCTAATACTACATTTAAATTAATAAATTTATATAACATAGGGAAACGCGATATTTATTTGTAAAATTGCAAAATGTGGCACAAGGCCAAAATGGGAAATGGGGAAAAGGACGGTCTGTATCTGTCTTAACTCACCTAACCACAAACACTGACCGCAAACATACAAACAATATTTCTAAGACTAAAACAACACATTCTTATTTACCTTTTTTTAATACAGCCACCATAATACCACATTGTCTCTATGAAAGTCCTAACTTGTCCCTATATGTACCATCCATTGTCTGTGAAGTCGGGAATAAAACAACAATCTAAAAATCTAACCCAATGAATATTTACAAAAATGAACAAAACTATTTACAAGAACCTAAACAAAATAATATTAGTCATAAAAACACCCACAATCCTTAAATGTGGCAGAAACATCAGTTAACCGGCCGAAATCAATGCTGGACTCTAATAATACAAAGCATTCATTCATCAGAAGCATTCACACAACTACACACTCATCCAGACTCAACAACAAATACGAAAATCAGATCCGAAAAGAAAGACGCACCTCATCCAACAGATAACAGGCCAACCTAACGAGGAAGGAGATGGGGAATTAAACCAAAGAAAAATGGGGGGGGGGCAGAAATAAAAGGGACCATAGCAAAGAGCTCATTTGAAAAATTATCAAGAAAGTATTTAAAGAAAAGGCACAGAAAAGCAAATTTACAGCGGTGGGAAAGTGACCGAAGCTGAGACATCAAGACGGTACCAATAATCTCTTTATCAAGAATCTCTAAATACAGGGCGTCCATAAAGTTCGTGTGCACTTTATTTGTATTTGCGGTAGAAATAATTTGTAAAAAGGATTAGAAAAAAGTAATTCTATGTTTTTTAAGGTTTTATTGAAATTCTATTTAAGTTTCCTCCATCATTAGCAATACAAAGGGTAATACAATTTTGCAGTTCACGAAAAACATTTGCCAACTGATTTACAGCAATGCCTGAAATCAAATTAGTTATTTTAGCTATACTTAAAACTAGGTACATTAAACTTTATAACATTTTTTACAGATTATTTCTATCGCAAATACAAATGAAGTTATAATTTTTTGTAAGTGCACATGAACTTTATGGACACCCTGTATATAGCAGGAGCACCGGATCATATGTGGCGTTGACGAATGTTGGTCATAGATATGTAAGATTCTGGCGAGAAAACATGAAGCAACTTTCTTAGCAATGGTTTCAATATAGCCTCTCCACTTCATGTCAGCCGAGAAGGCGCAACGATACGCTCTCTTGAAGGTTAGCATCAGCCATGCTGATGGGAAGCAGAAAGAGGTCTCTCAGGTTATTAATAGAGGGTTGTTTTGGGGACTCTATTCAACATTCTTGCTTTCCTGTCAAATAGAATCATCGAAAATTTAAATCACTCTCAATCGTCGTCTTCTTTTTGAATCCTGTTCTTTTATTGTCTTTTCTCGTCAATAGAGTTATTTCCAATTTCGTTAACTTAGTAGCTCTTTGCATCTTAGTGCCTTCCAAAAATTAAGTATAACACGGCCGGACCGGTTCGATCGTTCGTCTTTCCTACGCTGGCTAGTACTGTCGCCGGTCAACTGATGTGTACCTGTTGGATGCTTCCTTCATCCATCTGCTCTGCCCCACGTGATGTTCCTTACAGATTAGTGAAGACTGAATTTCGCCCGATCGCTGAATCCAGTTGCGGCAGAACAAAATGTCAAAAAAGCTTGTTCTGGCAAAAAATCAAATAACATAACAAAATAATTAGAAAAGTCGTTGTGTTAAATTTCACATTTGTTGATACAACAAAATTGACCCTTACCGGAAACTCTCTATCGTGACACATTATCTCTTTCTTCTAAAAACTCGGAATGGATTAAAGACATACAGCAAAGAAAGGGGCCGTTTAGGAATTCTCTTGCAGTAGGTTACTTGGAGTTCAGCAGCTCCTTCTTCCGCTACAGTCTCGTCACTTAAGCTGAGTCACTTAAGCGCTTTGTTTAAATGTATTTCGCTAGACTCCTACTTCCCCACAAGATTCATTAACATTCATATCAATTATTTTCTCCAAAAGCGGAGAAATGACAAAGCGATCAGCTATTCAAAACAACACATTCTTCGAAACATACTTTGTTTATCATTCGTCCATGTCAACAGCAAATTTACGTTAGAAAAAAATAGAAGAGTACTTAACTGTTAGGTAATACCAGTCTTACTATATGACAATGAAAGTTGGACAATCCCATCACATGTGGAGAGGAGATATGAGCAAAAAGAAATGTGGTTCTATAGACAGATACTAAACATGAAATTAATTGAACATTGTAGCAATGGCGAATTTTTAGAGAAAATGGGAACATAATGGTTACTTATACTTAACATCAGAAAGAGTGAGATGAAATTTTAGGACGCATAATGAGGGAAGAGGGCTTGGAGAATTTGACACTCACTTGACAAATTGAAGGTAAGAAGGACAGATGAAAGCAGCGCATAACCTACGTAAAAATCTTAATTAAATAGTTGGCAGAATATGACTGAAGAATTATAGCAAATAGACAACGTAGCTACAAAACAGAGGAAATGGTGTTGAACCATGATTGCCCACGTCCTAAAGAGGCATGGCAAATAGATAAAGAAGATTATTCTAAGGAATAGAGTTTATTTTAGACAAGAAATGAGACAAGAATGAAGTGGTTTTGTTTAATATTATAGAATATTTAATGTTAGATTGTTTCATCAGAATCTTCTTAGGAAAGTTAGTACAAATAAAGAATCAGCAATAACTATATTTTATAAATTATAAAAAAAAAAATAATTTCTACCAAAAACGTCATACTTGAACTGCTTAAAAATCATACATTGCATGTGAATGCTACAGGAAAATGGTAACTATAAACCTTAGAGACGATGTATGGTTGTCAATAAAAGAGATACTTCAAATTGTGAACAACGTATTGGGGACGTCGAAATCAACTGCAGAAATCCAACTGGGAAGTGTTACAACAGACGCCGGAAATGTGTCACAAGAATCACATATAGCGAAGTAAGTTTTCAATAAATTCAAATGATAGGACAATATCGAAAGAAACTGACATATAATATCTAATGTGAATTTGCGACCATTTCCTTACAAATGAATTAGAGATTTGAAGCGAAAGTGATTGGTGGTTCTACAGACGTCCGCTAAAATGTCAGGTGCAGAATATACTAACAGCGAGAAAGTCTTAAAAAAATAGGACCAACAATGAAATCTATGCTTACGTTTAGAAACAGATATTTGACGTCACACATTATGAGAAGATATGAATGTACGTGAGCGAATCATGGAAAATTGTAGTTTAAAGACAGAAGAATCAAACTTGCTAACCGAACGCTCCTCTGTGGCCCAATCGGTTAAAGACACGTCAGGCTAGATGACGGTTCCATATCCATGTCGGAGGATGAATATTTTCTGTAAAAATTTCTCGGACATTCAGGCTGGTAAATGTTGTTTAATACTGTTTATTATAAACAGAGCATTTACCTAAGTATTTGTATCTATAAAAAGAAAGTATAAACATAAAAAAATATCTTAAAACAGATATTTGTAATTAGCCTTAGGAGGGAAAGAGGGCTTGATGAATTAAAAACTCACATGATCTACTGTATGTAAGGAAAGCAACAGTACAGTGCATATAACGAGTTACTTAACGAGTTTGTGTAAACGAATGGCAGAACAGAGACAACTGATTTATTGATTCGTTTTCTGCGATTTACCAACCCTTTGTTGGTTATTTAAAGCCAGAAAATGTTTTTAGATTGTAAGGATGATTTTAGATGATAATGATTTAACGATACAAGTCTTAATAATAATTAACCCATAGTTCTGGAAGAAGTGACATATTCATAACTTTTACTACGGTATTTAGGTGTAAGTGAATATAACGAAACCAAATGGAATTCGTCTTTCCAGGTAACAACTCCGAGCCGTTATCCATTACACTGGTGTTCCCAAGCGCTTACGTATCTATCAGGTCATCCCATAAGTTCTGTCCGAACTGTTTGTTAAAATGAACGAAATTTAAAGAGTATTTTATAATGTCTAATGGAGCTGAACATTATTTTTATGTTTAGATGCATTTAAACTAATCAAATTTTATTTCAGAGAACAATAAAATTAAATTTTGTTTGATTAAAACCCTGCTAACATGGAAGTACCCAAGAATCATTTGAGGCACATAATGCTTTATGAGTTCAAGAAAGGAAACTCAGCAGCCGAAGCGGCTAGAAACATTCACTCAGTTTATGGAGAGGAATGTGTGAATGAAAGAACTTGCAGAAGATGTTTTGCAAAATTCAGAGGTGGAGATTTCATCCTTCAAGTTGAAGATCGAACCGGACGTCCAGTTGAGTTTGATGAAAAGCTTCTTGGAGCAGCCCTTGAAGAAAATCCTGTTTTATCAGTTGAGAAATTGGCAGTGGTTCTCAGTTCAAACTATACAACTGTTCATCGTCATCTTCAACAACTTGGAAAAGTTCCTAAACTTGGAAAATGGGTGCCTCATAAATTGTCTGAAAACAACCTCAAATCCCGAGTTGACATCTGCTCTTCTCTCCATTCTCGCCAACTTGTTACCCCTTTTTTGGATAGACTTGTGATTGGCGATGAAAAATGGATCTTTTATCAAAATGTTAAGCGTCGTAGACAGTGGCTTCGTAAAGGGGAAGGACCCCAACCACAGCCGAGAATGGCAAAATGTTCTTCTTTTAATCTGGTGGGATCGCCAAGGAATAATCCACTTTGAATTCTTACCACCCAATGCAACAATTAATGCTCAAATATACGGTCAGCAATTAGAGCGTTTGAACCAAGCTTTGAGGAAAAAAGACCTGCTCTAGTGAATCAAAAAGTGGTGGTGTTTCATCAGAACAATGCGCGAAACATAGAAAGAATCACGTCACAAAAGATCGAAGAACTTGGTTGGGAGAAAATTCCTCATCCACCTTATTCTCCCGATCTTGCTCCTTTAGACTACCATTTGTTTCGTAGCTTACAGAATCATTTGGAAGAAACAGGAAGAGTTTAAAACTGACATTAGTGAGTTCTTCGAATCAAAGCCAAAAGAAATTTACAGTAATGGAATTAGTAAGCTTGTTAATAGATGGAAGGAAGTCATAGATAATCAGGGAAAATAAATTGTTGATTGAATCTGTAATTAATATAACATTTGGTCACTTGTTTTCTTTATTCAAAATTCGGAGAGAACTTATGGGATGACCTGATAGTTGCTGACCAGACTCGATGATTTTTAACTATAGTGATCGCACGGGAACCTATGTTTCAACATGATATGGATGTAAGCAGATCAGAAACAATAAGAAGAATTGGTGAAGAGTGAAAAAAAACTTAAATCAGCAAAAGAAAGGCTGTTGCACAGTGACATGTTTGTTTAGAAATGACTTAGAACATAAGAGAAGATTAGAGAGGAAGCCTACTTTTAAACATTTTATGACCTTTGGTGTGTTTATTCTCGTATCACATAATTCGTTACGAATCCTTGCGAACATTGCTAGTCAATTTCATGAAGTGAAGTTATAAAGTCGAAAAATAAACTGTGTAGCGTTTATGGCATTAAAGGTCCGAACACGTTCAGACTGATAATGCTTTGCATCAACTGACTCTAATAACATGATAATTGTAGCATTTTAACGTACGCGATTAGATTGAATCTAATCTTATTGATAGTAGATTGCCGTCACTTCTAAATTTTTTTTTTAACTGTTGGATTCATGGTTTAATATTTATGGTCGTTCAATGTCTGATGGAAATTAGGGCGTTGGTAATATGTTATATCTTTGCATATGCTACTTTGCTCAGAGAGAGGACAGGTCAATATTTACGAGAGAAATGTTTCGCTATAATCTGTATATGTTCATTTTTATTATTATTATTGACAGAGACACAACTCCCAAAAGACGCGAGAACTAGTATTCAAACTAAGACCTTTGAAAAGTATGATTTTATGGAGAAATGTAGTTACTAATATCTAGTTAGGCTGGAAGTTTGTAATTTTTTATAGTATATCAACTCTGGCAATTTTTAATAAAATATATGAGTCTGCTATTTATGGAGTATATTACGTTTTCGTTTTATATAGAATACTTTCTCAAGAGTAATTCCATTACACTCTAACTAAAAACAGAAACATATTTTGAAAACATAAAAAAGCACATGCTTTTCATCCACTAGACGGCCATCTTTGTTAAAGGTCTTTTCAAAAGAAAATATAATTAATGTTTATAAAGTAGTGCAATATCCGGTAAATGTTGATCAACTCATGTTAGATCACGGTCTTTTTTTCTCTCTCTTTCAAAACAAAACCTGAATTAAGGGAATCGGGACAGTTCTGCGCATAGGGCAAAGATAAACAGAGCTACCAGTAAGTGATTTATGCAAATATTGTGACGGAATTGATAAAGGTGGAGCTCAATTGAGTTTATGTCATTTTTCAAACCGTTGGTTACCAAATTTATTTACTCCGCCTAGACATCCATCAAAGAAAAGGAATTTTACGCAAACACTCATCCAACTCACGCTTCCCAAGACAAAACAAATTTATTTTCGTAAAGATTTTCTGTTCTTCATTTTTCTTCTTATATTTCTATTTTTCCTATTTCAGATAACTTGGCTTCAAGTATGTTTTTTTCTCTTTTGATATTTTGACTTCTCCCTTCTATAAACATACCACCATTTTTTAGTTGGGGTGATGTTATTTTTACTTTATTATTCTTCCTTTCGTTTTTATAGCGCTTATTCACGTCTATCACAATATATAGTTTTTTTATAGCGCTTATTCACGTCTATCACACAGTGAAATTTCAACATGCCCAGGATGCATCACTCTTTCTGTAGAACAACTTTTAGTTATTAGCTGAAGTTTTACATTTAGTTTGCATTAAAAATTAAAACGTATTGTAATAATTTAAATATATTCACTGGAATTTAAATCATGGATTTAACTGCAAGAAAATTCTATACGGTTCATCTTTAAGAAACAAATATTAACAATTCACTTAAAGCAAGTTTTAAAGGATTTATGTTCTACAAAATACAATTTCGTATTCTTCTTATTTTGTGTGCTGTGTACCTCCAGTGCATGGAAGATCATAGCTCTCTCCTGCTTCCTTTTCTTTGTAACACTTACCAATGCTTGCCTTTTTGTTCAAATCACTGTCCTGCGAACCCATGCTGGTTAGGCAATTTATTCGCTGCTTTTCTTTGTCCTTTCTTGCCTTCATTATGCTATGTGCGTGTCAAATTTACTTAATTATTGTTATATACACATATGAAGATTTAAATGTGGGTCAGCGAATAGGGAAAAAAAAAAAACCTTTTTCTGTGTAATGTATTTTATATAATAAAATCTGTATCAGGCATTCATAGAAAATAATTTCTTCATTTTCTGAATGGTCTTCTTTAGATTGACATCTACATAATTTCTATATGCAGAAAATTTTATTTATAACGTTTTCGGGGTAGAATTTGATCTCGCCACATCAATTTCGTTGATGTGCCCCAAAACGTTTTACCCTTGGGGAACCACCACACCCTACTGCATACGATTCTTTTTATTTCTGTTTTTCCATCTTTTACGTCTTTTTTCCCTGATTTTATTTGTCTTTTCTTTGCCTCATCTATTGCATGTCAGATATTTCTTCATCGTTCTTTTTCGCTATTTTCTTCTCATTATGCATTCTTCATTTTTATTTTTCATCTTTTGCAATAATTTTCTTTGAATCTCAACAAGAAATCTCTTTAACGATTGCTTAGTTCATTATCCAAAAAGTAAATCTTTAAGTTTTACATATTATAAATTTTTAACGTCTATCTCTTAATATTTATCACATGTATATTTTCAAACTCTTACACATGTTGCTTATCAAACCTGTTAGGAGTGACGGGGAGCGTTTTCTTTTTTTTTTTTTTTTTTTTTTTTTAAGCATTTCACCCCGAGCCAGGCGTGAAGCCACTAGGACGCTAGGAGTTACAGAAAATTTAGAGCAAGATCAGATAGGAGTGATAGAAGAAAGGATGAGGGTAGTGGATAGATCAAGGCAACTGGAGATGTCGATTGACATTACACTTGAATAGCTGGAGATTATAGCTCACAGGGAAACAGGAAAAGGGAAGGGAGTTCCACAGGCGAGAGGTGCGTGAAGCTATTAGAGTAGAAGAGACGGCTACATTTAGGAGTTTCGACAGTGAAGGAGTGAGAGTGGGATGCCAGCCTCGTAGGGCGCTGGAACTCATGACATCTGGGAACCAGCGAATGCAGCTCCTCGGAGCAATTTCCATGAAAGTATTTGTAGAACAGACAGAGGGAAGAGACGATAATCATCCCTGTAGCCTATATATATATATATATATATATATATATATATATAGAGAGTCCGCGAAATCAATAGTAACATATGGCGTGAGGATGACTTGATACTTGAACTCAGATATATGGTTGATTCCTCAGTCCAAACTCTTAATGAATATAAACGCTCTATTATCTATATTGACCATTCTCCCCAGATATATTTTTTTTTTTTTTATATATATATATATATATATATATATATATATATATATATATATATATATATATATTAATGATAAATATACATGTTTTTCCTCACTGGTATCACATCTCTCAGGAAATAAATATATATTTATTATAAATATATAAGTTATAGTCCTGTTATTTTACATCGAGCACTATTTTATTAACATTAGCATTCGATATGTGATATATATATATATGTGTGTGTGTGTGTATGTGTGAGAGACACAGGATGTGTGTGTGCGTGTGTATGTGTAATTGTGGATCCTAAAAATTGTTTAATATCTAAAAAGCACTAAACTATTCAAGTTCTTCTTTCCAAGTTTTCAGATAAGATGTTGAGCCATCTTGAAACGATTTCTCGTAAGAAACACTGAAAAATCCTTTCGCCTAGAAAAGAGAGCAGATTAAAATCGTTTTGTGTTTTTCAGTTGATCAATAAATAAATGGACTTAAATTATGTAGTAATTCTCGAGTTTTTTTTTTTTTATAAAAAGTGATTGCCGGTCTGAACAATACTAGCCCAGTCAAATCCTCGGTTACGATGACTTGAAACTACGTGCTAGCACAACAAACGACGGCTCCTAAGGATTCCGTCTAGCCAATTTCCCTCACAAGACTTGGGTCAACTCGTGGTATGGTTTTTCAACATTCGCCTCCTCCAGACAAATAAAGTCTAGAATCACCTTCCTGACAAATTGACCATGGTGAGATTCGAACCCGGGTCTCATGGCTAGAATGCGAACATACTAATCACTCGGCCATGTGCCTGTATAAAAAATTGTTTTCCATCCTACAACCAATTTCCCACAGACGAAACATTGCAAGTCTCACGTTAAACTATCACTATTTCCGTGACAAATGTCCTGATCGTCTATATATAGTCTTAGTTTCACTTATTCAGTCCTTTACAGATAAGACTCTACGTGCCATGGAAACTGTAACCATCAACATTAACATCGTTTTTTTTTAGTAAGAAGAATATTTTCCTACAACTTTTTCTTCCTATGAAGCACAACTTTGTGAAAACCAGAGGAAGCGTCATCACTCACTACAATCTTTAAACCTTTATCTTTCCTATATATATCCTCATAAAGTGCATTTCTTAACTCATTATGTAATCCTGTAATGTTAGTGATTTTCAAAATTTGTATTGGGTGTGTATTATTAAAAATAATATATATATATATATATATATATATATATATATATATATATATATATATATATATATATATATATATATATATATATATATATTACTATTAAGCTACCAAAATATCCGTAGTGCATTTAGCCTGGAATTAGACACAGAGAATATAACATGAAATAAAAAAACTAATGACTTACTATATACAAGTGCTTTGTTTTGTTAGTTTAAGTACATTAGCGTCAGTGTCGAAAGCTCAAATGGAGACATTAATGAAGAATTTCCTTTAGTATTTTCTTCATGAAAATTGTTTTTGGTTGCAAGAAAATAAGTGGAGTTCACATAGGTTTACATTAATTAAAATCCGAAAAGTAACATTAGTGATTAAAAGTGGAATTTGATAATTGAATCACTGAATATTGCAGATTCTGATCTGTCTCTCGTTTCAGTAAGTTTCAGAATTCAGTCTGGTTATTCTGCATTGAAATCAGGAAGAAAGAAAATATCCGGAGTTGGCATTTTTTGATTAATTCTAAGATCAATACCTGGTATTTCATTAATTCGTTTATTAATAATTTCGCTGAAATTTCCCTTCTCTTATATTGTTCTTTCTTTCTTTCTTTCTTTCTTTCTTTCTTTCTTTCTTTCTTTCTTTCTTTTCCTTCTTTTTTTTCTTTCTTTCTTTCGTTATTTATTTATTTATTGTTCTTTCTTTCTTTCTTTCTTTTTTCTTTCTTTCTTTCTTGTCCTTCTTTCTTTTTTCTTTCTTTCTTGTTCTTATTTATTTCTTATTCTTCTTTTCTTTCTTTCTTTCTTTCTTTCTTTCTTTCTTTCTTTCTTTCTTTCTTGTTCTTCTTTCTCTTTTTCCATCCGTATCTTTTCCTTCTCTGTTTTCTTACTCTCTCTCTCTCACTCTCTGTCTCTTTTAACTTCCCTTCGTCTTTCCGACGGTGACTGATATGTGGATACAAATTGTTAACTCTTACGTCTCTTATCAAAATGGTCGCTCCAGCCATTTCTATAGTAATTAATTTTACGAATGAACATGCTTATAAATATCTAGATTGCTTATGCCTAAATTTTCGCATGAGGATGAAACAGGGCTTGATACTTTAATTCTATTTAATTATAATAATTATATTGAGGTTTTTGGTTCTTGTATTTGAAACATGAAAACTCTTATGTAACGATGGAGACATTTTTTTTTTTAAATAATTATAATTTACGGTTTACTTCTGTATGGAGCACTGTTTTATAAAAATCAAAATAAATATAATAAAGAACTCCGGATTATTTACCTAACGTATTCTATCATATTTTTCTATATATTCGCACACACACAAACACACACACACACACATATATATATATATATATATATATATATATATAAGCTCATTATGTAAAATTTCATAGAAGAGTTGTTGCTTGTTGAATAAATATATATATATATATATATATATATATATATATATATATCATATGATTGAATTTACATGCACTATATCAGTTCAATTTGGGATAACTTTTATCAATGTTGACGGATTTTATCGCTGTTCACAGACTCACTTGCATTGCTTCAACTGTTTCCAGCATGAAGGAATTAATATTTTTTTTTACTTTTAATTTTGAAGATCTGTAATTTTCATATCTAAAAAAATGCTTTAAGTACTTTCTGTCCTTATACAGATTGTTACGTCGTGAAGACCATGAAATCGAATTTCCAAAATGACCCGGGACACCCACGTTATCTGTCGGATTAATAAATAAAAATATTCATTACTTCTTTAGAAATTCCTTTTTCGCAGCCAGCTTTTGATCCGACGTGCTTAGCAACTCGGCTACAGAGAGAGTCATAATTCTCATACGAATCTAAGAAGACATGGTTCTTCCGAGAAAAATATTGCAATGAGGAAGCCAGCTTACCGTCAAAGGAAAAATAGAGGATGACTGGACTGTAACTCTTTTTGTAACGGAGGGGTAATGCACGCCGAATCAAACGTGGTTTCTCCTAGAAAAACGCACACGAATTTGATCTCTGACCTAGATAATAATTTCTTTATCGGAATTACTTAAATGCGTAGGCTGATAGATAAAATATACGGTTTAAAATAACATTTGAGCGGCTATTTAAAATACGAGTAAAGAGTAAAAAATAACTGTATTAAAAATAGAAAATTAATTCTTATATATATATATATATATATATATATATAAAAGTGAACATAGAAGTCAACACTTAGAGGCGACAGTCTGTTTCATGCTAGATGCAATCGTCAGTCCTATTTACACACGCTCTATCTCTGATATTGAGCACTTTATCCCATAAATATAGCACATCTTAAGACTATATATATATATATATATATATATATATATATATATATATATATATATAGGTAAGATGAGAACGAATACAGTACAATTCCGAAGTTCATAACTTTAAATTTAAAAGAGGTTTCAATACAAAGTAGAGCAATATTCTATATTTTAGGATATTTATACAACAGCTTAAATATATATATATATATATATATATATATATATATATATATATATATATATATATATATACACGCACAAAGATATAAACACACATACAAACACATATATATACAAACATTATTTTAGGATATTACATCGAAAAACATCAAAATCGATAGACAATTGCATTAGTGTTTCGATGCGTATACACGCATCTAATCTTGTCAATGTAAATTACAGATTTGTATATATATATATATATATATATAGTTTTAAGGAGTGCTATATATATGGGATACAGGTCTCAATATCTGCAGTAGAGCGTATGTAACTATAAAATTGAACATTGAAGTCAAATTTCAGAGGCGAGAAGCTGTTTCATGCAGACACAATCGGCGGCCTGACAATTGCGTCTACCGCATTTGATTAATGACTTCAATACACATTATTTAGTGTGGTACATATGTCAGAGTATATGTACATAATTTCGTATTTAAAAAAAAATATGAAGTTAGAAGTTGATTTCTATCTCGAAGCATCGAAATTCGTTTTATAGACACTATACCTTTCATAAACCCATCTACCCCTTTTTAAGTAATGCGTATAACTCTCTGGGACATTCGGAAATGTATATCTGCTACATTTTTACTCGGTAATTTTTAAGCAATTGATGGATGTATCTTATATTTACTGGTGCACGTGTTTGTATGAACATTTTTCAAAGCCTGATATATATTCTTACTGGCCGCGAAGCATTGGATGTTTAAATAAAAGGTACCTCTTAGTAAGGATCAAATACCATTCAGCCAGATGTGGTTTCAGTAAGGCATAAAATATTTTTTTATCGTTATTACCCCGATCTAGCCAGTAAAGCCACTAGCCGGCATGATGTTAGAGGGTGTTTAAGAATTTGGAACAAAAATATTAGTAATGGGGTGAAAGAAAAGAGAAATCAAGAGAACAGTAAATAGCGATTAACATTGCATTAAAGTTATTGCAGATTAAAATTAGCTGGGAGGCATGTAGTCGGAAGGGAGAAGTGCGAGGTAAGAAACTGCTAGCATAGAGGTTATGGGTACATCTAGCTATCTCAACTGTAAATTGATGAGTATTGCGCTTAAATTCATATCGTCTAAGTGTCATTGCGATGAGCTATATACATAAAATATGGCACAAGGACAAAATGGGGAAAAGGACAGTCTTCTTCTGTCTTAACGTTAAACTTAGCTTGCCACAGACACTGAAAAAATATGCAACAATATTCTTTGCATCCCAGCAACACATTCACACTTGCTTTTCTTACTTCAACCAGCATAATACCACATTGTCTCTATGAAAGTCCTAACTAGTCCCCATATGTACAATGTGTGTGGTTAGGATAAAACAACAAATTTAAAAATCTAACCCCAACAATTACCATGGAAATATTCATAAAAAAAAATGTACAAGAGGCAACCTTACGGCGCTAGGCAAATAACTGAAGCCGAACCGCTAGACTAGGAAATTTAATAATGCTGATTCTTCTTTAGATCTTATCATTTCACGATTTGATAGGAATAAATGAATCAGCTGAAAAACGTCCGGATATACCGTAACTTTTATTTCCTGGGGAAAAGCTCAATGTCAGATTCTGTCAAAGGCTTTCGAGATATCCAGTGCTACAGCCCGGACATCAACATTTTTATCAAGAGCATAAGAGAGTCTTTCCGCAAATATCTTTAGTACATCATCAGTTGATCTGGAAAACCGAAAGCTGTATTGTTTCTCTGAGATAAGGCCCGGTGGTGCGAGTTGATGAACCTATTCAGTACAGTTTAGGGCATCTAGGAGTTGCAAAAAAAAAAACAACAAACAAACAAACAAAAAAACTGTAGGATAATAGCCAATCGTTGGATGGGTCAGGCTGTTCAACAGAGTTATGGAACAACAGAGTATAACTTCCAGCAAGCAGGAGGCAGCGAGGCATTTATTATAGAGTTTAGAAAGAACAAGAGTTCGGGAGCACACTTCTTAATGACTATTAGAAAGGTTTCATTATGTCCACATACTTTGTGGGATCAAGGTTAGAGATGATAGCAGAAATCTTAGAAAGGCTTATATGAATATCACTCAACAAAGAATCAGTTCTATATGTGAAGTTAGGCAGGGGTACTCCAGTTGATTCAAGAGTAGAACTTCAGGAGAATTTATGTGCAAAGCATTCAGCTTTATCAGCAGAGGATGATGACACCTGAAATCGATTGAAGAGTGGGGAATAGATACCTTGCATTTATTTAGTACCCTATAACAGAATCGACAGTAGCCACGATAACCAAAGTATTAAAGACTATGTGGTGCCTCTCAACAAACAGAGACTTAGCTTCTTCGCTTACATTTGTTATGAGCAGTAGCAAATAGGCACCTATTAAAACATGATCTGTCACGCTGGTACATATATATATATATATATATATATATATATATATATATATATATATATATATATATATATATATATATGTATCGTCGACGGCGGCTTTATCTTGTGTCCAAGAAGTTAATTTCTTCTTTTCTGATCATTTCCCTTATGATGATGGCGTTGATGTCTAATTAGACCAATTCTAGCATGAAAGAGCCGATGTCATTTCCTGCATATTAATGTTGCTGGTGGACGAAGTCGATTTTGTAAAGCCTTTGTCTCTTGTCGTTTGACTTTTTTCCTTTTCTCTTCTGGTAGCTTTTGGCTCCGGCGATGATGGAACACCGCCTGCTGGAACGGTCTTATGCATGTGTTTCAAACGATTATGACTCAAGTCCAGTGACTCTCAGTATTGTTTTGAGTTGGTCCTTATATCTCCGAAAAGGCGAAGCCCGTGATCATATGAGGCAATATCAAAATCTGATAAGATGGTATTTGAGACTGGCTGTGGTTTGCTTGATATTTATTCTCAGGCCAAATAAAATTGTAGAACATGGACTTGTTCACAGACCGTTGGAGTTCTTCTTTTGAATGGCGGAGATCAGCGCTGACACCAGTATATTGAATGATCTGAGATATGTTGCGCGTGAGACGTCTAGATCTAAGTCAACTAACTTTGAAAAGACCTCCCTCATATCGACAGCTGGTGTCAGTTTCTGGATTATCGTGAGTCAGTGGAGCCAGATACAATGAGAATAAAATAAGTGCCAGGACGCATCTTATTTTTATTCCGTACTTGATTAGAAATTCTTCTGAAAGCGTACCCATTGCTTGAACCAGAGATAAGGTGCTTGAGGCATTCAAAACAATGAAGAACTCTATATATGACAGCATTTAGAAAGCCATGAAGTATTTTTCACAGCTATATAAAACAAGGAAAAGGAAGTTTTGTTGTTCTATGCTGTGTCTATTGAAATTGCCTTGCACAGAAAATCATGCCGATTGTACGACGGGAGGCACGGAATCCACTATGGAATTCTGAAACTATTTTTTCGGCGATGATATGGAGACGATTTTGAAGAATATGGTAATGATATTTCTCTATTTTCTCATAAAGATAGATAGATAGATAGATACATACATACATATATATATATATATATATATATATATATATATATATATATATATATATATATATATATATATATATATATATACATATATAAATGTATATATATGTAAATATATATATATATATATATCTATCTATCTATCTATCTATATATATATATATATATATATATATATATATATATATATATATCGATTTCCTAAGCGTAGCTTAGATGTGGCACTAGGTCAAAAGTATAGGGCACCCAGTATGGATAGAAGTCACTATTCATTCTTAATTGTTTTACTTGCTAACCATTTACACATACACACGCACACTCATATATATAAATATATATATATATATATATATATATATATATAGATAGATAGATAGATAGATAGATAGATAGATAGATAGATAGATAGATGTTAAGGAGTTTGTATTTTGTAGTATATGTTTATTCATATCCAGTTCATTCTTATTGTTAATAATGTTATTCTGTAGTTGTAAAATTTGTATGCATTCCAGTTAGAGTTGTGGATGAAATAATAATGATATTGTACGTTTTTGAAATTGTTTTCCATATATATTTTCCTCGTCGTTTAAGTATTACTAGTTTCAGATTCTTATTGAGCTTAAACACAATCCTATCATTATTCCAGAATTTATTCTGTTTCAGTGGTGAGAATAGAAATTAATAAGCTCGTTCTAGTCAACAGATCATCTGTAAAGTGATCGTTCTATGTAGCAGGGTACGGTTAATCTCTTGTTAGTCTCATATCTACGTCTTAATATTTACCATCCCCAAAATTTAGCCAATATAGATAAAATCCCTAAGACACAAGTGAGAGTGAAATAAAATTTTTTGAAGATTCAGGATTGAAATGATAGAAATGACGATTTAATTGCATGTAAATGTTTGAGGATCGTAGTTGAGTGGAAAGCAAGAAGCAGGGATATAGATCCACAGACATGAGGTGAAAGAGATAAAACATTTAGAATAGAACTTCCGGAATCTTCTAGCTTTTTCAACTGTATAATAATGAGACCTATCTGCCAATATAGTACTACGCTTCGAGAAGTCGAGTTACTAAGATATATATGCGAATTTGGCGGAAGACCAACGAAAATTCTGTAAGATTTTTCTAATTATTCTTCAGCTCGGATAATATCTCTGGATCCATAGTGAGAATTTAATCACAAATTGCCCTTAGCCATCGCAGTTCTTCCAGCTTGCCTAATTTCTTTTACCAAATCGTTTTTCTTTTGTCGATATGATAATATCTATTTTCTTTTTCATAATACATCGTTTTTCGTTACTTTTTTGTCACACGTCTGTGGTTGTCATACGGAGCTTTTCAGGCTTCGCATCCTCACCTGTATATAGTCACGTCAATCATTCTGCAGAGGAATGATAAAAAAAAGCAATTATCTTATATATAAAATATATCCGGTATAATTTCCTTTATTGTCAATATTATTTTTTCTCCTGGTACGTCTATTCATACAATACATGAAAGATAATCTATATTCACCACCACGAAGTCAAACCAATTTGTGGAATAAGGGATATGTTTGATACATTTTTATGTCCCATGCACATTCAAGACTTGCTAGATAATAAGTCTCCCCAACTTTCACTTTATCTATGCTACATTTGTCTTACTGCACAACGTAGTCTCAGCTAACAAATAATAAGATTACACACACACACACACACACATATACATATATATATATATATATATATATATATATATATATATAATCTTATAATTATAAGTAAGTATACTCGTCCGGAAAAACGGTTTTTATGTTGTAGACTATATATGTTCTGTTCTAATGTTACCTCTTTGGTCGGCGGACCCTGAAGATCCGCGCAGGTGAAACCTAGCTAAATTTGCCTGGGTCTTTAGGTTCGTAGTTATATATATATATATATATATATAATATTAAACATATATTATTAAATATAACAGAAAATGTATGTGGAGCTTGTTCTGATCATGACCGTTCTAATGTTCGAATGTTTGCTTTAATTTCTGATTGAAATAAAGAGAAAAATTGTCCTACGTTTAAATTTTTTTCGGCTCACATGAGCCATCTTCAAAATGGTTATACAGACATGAAACAAAGATATCCACCGTCAAAGATGATATTTTGTTACTTTGACAGTGTATATTTTTGTTTCATGTCGGTAAAACCACGTTGATGATGGCTCATGTGAGCGAAAACTTAGGACCAACATAATAATAAATATCCAAATTTTGGACAATTTTCGTCTTTATTTTCACCAGGAATCAAAGCATTCGAACATAAGAATGGCTCATGATCAGCAATATTAGGCATTGGCTTTCTGTTTTTAGTAAATATTTATTTGTTTATCTGTTTATGCTAATGTACGTGTGTGTGTGTGTGTGTGTGTGTGTGTGTGTGTGTGTGTGTGTGTGTGTGTGTGTGTGTGTGTGTGTGTGTGTGTGTGCATTTCAATATTCGGACTCAATGCAAAACAATTTAAGTTTTCATTTAATTTATGCAAAGGTTAATATGAGTATACACTTAATCCCCTTTCAATTTAATGAGTATGTGTTTATATGTTTAACATAATATCTAGCATTTAATAACATGTAATAAATACTGCATTTATATATATATATAATATCAGATATTTTTATAGAATATACTAGATTTTCCGCTGGGTTGAAATCGCCGATGTTTCTTAGTAAACGAGATCTAAACAGAAAAGGTTTCTAATTAAAATGATATTTAACTTATTAAACTATATCAATTTGTAACAACAACCGTATTACCCAAACGAAGCAGGATCATATTTCGCAACCAGCAAGAGAGCAAATTAATATTTGGAACAATAAAAAGAAAGCTAAAATTTTCCGACGTTAACTAAGCAGATAAATTAAAACTAAACTTAAATCAAACCTAGTCATTTTAACGTAATCTCTTTGCAAAATTGCGATAAGGCAACTTAATTCAAATTTTAGTTAAACTGTGTAAAAGCAATTACTGTTTTTTACTGAATAATTTATTTGAATTTGCAATTGTGCCGACACATAATGATTCTTATTGATTTGCTTTCGGATCCTGGAGAGTTTCACTCTTTGATATTGGACGCTATCCTCCAGAAGACCAAATCTTTGTAATATTCAAACTGTATCAAACGGGACTGTTTATTTCAGTTTCAGTTTCAGTAAGGTATTTTGTTCTCCTTCCGTGCCACACGTCAGCTCAAACTACATTATTATCTTCCACTTGAATGTTTGATTTAAGGATCGGACACAAATCGCCTAGGCTGGATATTTATGACGCTGTGTAGGTATTTCACAGGTTCGACAAATGGTCTTTTTATTGTATTATTAAAAAGAAAAAAAAAGTAAAGTCACTATTAAAATTTAGGTGATTCTTGTAAACAAAAATAACATTACGTTTCAGAACGCTAGATTTTGTTTTATTGAATTTCAGCCAAAACGAGGCTCTCGAACTACTCAAGGTAGAAAATTAAAGTCGAAATCTAAATGCTACATGAGGTGTGGTCTGGAAAAGCAGATGTTAGGAAGAGGATATTATGGAGATAAGGATGTTGGATAAACAAAATTGATTTGAAGATTTTAGGTTGATAAGGCTTTTTCGTTTCTTCAAAATGTAAACTTTACACTTAAAAAAAAAAAAAATTTTCCTGTCAGGGATGGAAACAATATATCTAATTTTAAACATTGTTTCAGCCACCACTTTTTTCCTGGAATTTATTAATTTGTAAAATTCCGAAGGAGGCTATTTTATTGCATAGATAACAATGATGAATGTTAGTTTTTTTCTTTTGTTTTTTTTTTTTTATCTGGGACACGGAACCAATTTCCTGGTGATTGTTTTAATTTTTTAATGCCACTCAATTACATTACTGAAAAAATAACCTATTCGGCTAATAATTAAATAATAAATAATTATAGCAACACAGATCTGTGAAAAAAAAAAGATAACAGCTAATGACAGGATCGATATATTTTCGTCTAAACGTTCAATAATTACGATGGATTTTTGCGGCTAGAATTATGTTTGGCAGACCAATACAGATTAGTAAAAAAATCGTCTTAGTTGCAATACTAAGTTCACTAATATTCAAATAGTCGCACCTGTCTATGCTAACTTTTAATATTCTATCATCCGTTTCGTACGATAACAAGAAATATTCAAGGCCGATGAAAAGCTAACGTAAAACGATATTGCTTTACAGTTCATTATTTACATTATTCGGACTATTGTCCTCATCTTTGTCGCCCTTATACGCTCCGGCCTTATACGCTCCGGCCTTATTTGGAATGTCGAAGTGAACACATTGAAATAATGTTTATAATAGCTCACCTCAGAAATATAGACAGAAACTGCTTTACAGTTGTGCCGCTTGCCGTTCATTTTCTGATTCGATCAATGCAGTGAATCTCTTAATTTCGTCTTTTCACTTCTGATAGAATA
>CAHIKZ030002888.1:705000-747500 GCA_903632075.3 Acanthosepion pharaonis
GGAGGGTAGGAGTGTATTTTCCAACGGATTCTGACATCCGTTAAATGGGTTTTTCTTTATTAACGGCAAAAAGTTTTTCGGCATTTATTCCGTACTCGTATACTTAAAGATTCTTTCTAAGTGTGTTTGGGTTAGAATTCGTTTTATTTAACTACAATTTTAAAATATTTTAGTCTCAATTACTTATAGACTATATATATTTTAAATATATATATATATATATATATATATATATATATATATATATATATATATATATATATATTGACAGTATTTGAGTTGGTAGAGGAATTTATCTATAACAGCTTCCTATTATTTTTTTAAATTATCTCATTTCTCTTTTATCAAACATTGTGGATTTAATACGTAAATATACAAAAGTAACCATCAGGATGCGATGTATGTACGCCACAATGCAATATCTTCTAGCCTTATTTCTCACTTTAAGTTTTTGCAGAAAGCCGAGACGTTTAATTTCACAAATAGGTCGGAACTCATTAACCTAGCAGGGATCAGCTGGAGTTCTTGGCTCGCATTTGACCCACACTGAACTGCTTCATTATTTCATAAGCCTACATTAATGCCATGCGTAATGTAACAGATTACCCTAGAAAAAACGTAACAATTATCACACAAATAAAGGACAATGAACCCACTACAGTACCCAGGATAGAAGAGAGAATCTTGACACAACTACATTGCATTGAGGCAATGATATTTTCTAATTCCAGAATAGTACAATTTCACAGCAGTGAAAAAGCAATTAAGAATCGAATTCCCTATGCGCGCAACACACACATGCTCAGATCTCGCAAAGTAAAGCGCGGGAAAGGCATTTCTGATACATTTTGTTACATTTATAAGAAGGCCACGTTCTTCCAGGTTCTCGGCGATCCTAGCCAATGACAGTCTTCTTTCCTTAATATGTGCTAATCGCGACAACTACGTGGGAAATGAGAGAGGATAATTCACTCGTTGTTTTCTCCATAGTTTTGAGTTTTCATTCTTTTAAACTGCTTGCCGCATAATGAGAGACACAACTCTGTCTTGCTATTTAACTATTGTCTTTGGGAGGGAGATCAAAGTGTAGTATCTGTTTTTATCAGCTCATTCTGACTCTCTTCTCTCTCTCCCCTCTCTCTCTCTCTCTCTCTCTCTACTTCTATGTTCCCTCCTTTCTTTCTTTAATTTTCTCACCGAGACCCAGTAGTGTCTTTTTTATTCTATCCATGTGATTAAAACGGAATAGTCCAATATCTATGAGATATTGGCAGGGCGTAACGGTCGTGTGAACTAATAAAAACAGGGAAAAGTACAATTCTAATAGGATCTGTTGAATATTTTAAATTAAAACCCAGGTAGCTTCATTATATAATTTATTTTTGATTTGCTAAAATTCCGCGAGTACCGTTCGATTGCAGAATAAAGAAAAGCAAATAGAAGCGCTCATATTTTAAAAGTTGATTTTCCTCAGATTTGAAAAGCGATGAGAATTACTCTCAAATACGAATCGATAAATCTACGACAGTTTCAATTTAATAAAGAAAATAATATCTCTCACAGATTTTAGAATTAATGGTCCTCTACTCTTTCCTTTTAACTGATATATGTGAACTGTCATAACATCTTGGATAAAACCACCCTTTTCTAACTGAATATTCACAAAATAGAAAGCACAAGAGACACTCAAGGTAGCGTTCTGGAGAATGACGTTACATGAACCTACGAGTAATAAGTAAGTACAGCTTATGAGAATAGGCAAGGTTGACCCTCGATTTAAAGTGGTTAAGAATGTTTAGATCGGGGAAACATCCTGTCAAGGGTCGCTTGTAGATGGGGAACATTTTTTGAACAGGCTGTCTTGGTATTTAGCTTATTGCTTGGGCACCGGTGGAAAAATGGTGGAAAATAGACGGATCTGTTGCCTTTCCCAGGAGACTTATTGCAAAGAAAACGCATAGGGCCGGCCGGTATATTCCGCGGCAAATCATGTCCCACCATACGTACAATGTCATACTGTCTTTAAAATATCGTTTTTTCAAGTTGTATGACGAAGTTAGAATTTTGTATTGTTGCGGATGTGCGTGTGTTTACTTATTAAAAATCTTTTTTTTTTGGAATCACATATTTTGCTCGATTTACATTCTGGCTTCAAGAAAACATCGTTATTTCGAAATTTATGTCCTACTTCCTTTTACTTCCGAAGTAAATCACCTTACTTAGGCATTTAGTGATTGTTACAATAGTAATGTCATCACTTCTTTTTTGTGCCATGAACCTTCAGGACGTGAACGATCATGGCTCTCCACAATTTCTTGTTTTTGGTACCTCTTACTAAATTTTCTCTTTTTCTCCTAAACACTGTTCTACCATCCATTTATATAAGCTCGTTAGGATATACACTGTTTTCCTTCTCTCCCGATTGCTTTCAATAAGTCCTGTGAGTATCAAATGTATTTTGTGTCCTAAAACTGTCGCTTTCTGATTTTAAGCGTCTTTTTAGTTTAAATTTTCTCTAAAACATCGCCATTGCACACTTGTTCAGTCTTTGAATTCTCAGCATTGTAGCAACATCAGTCAACTGAGGTCTTGCTAAGTCAACTTCAAAGTACAGAGCAAGAGGCTAAGACTGAGAGAAAGTTACGGAAAGAAGATAAATTAGTAAACAAGTAAGCAAATGACTCATGGGAGTTTTGCTGCTCCGTAGTGTATAAAAAAATAAAGTGTGCTAAATGCGATGCTGGTGGTTTACATTTCTTAGAAAAAAATGTTTATGCTAAATAGTAAGCAAATCGTCACACATATATTAATAAGGAATTCAGTCCCCTCGTCTATACTCAACAATCTCGACAAATCTAAACAATATATACTCTCCCCACAACACCAGTAATAAACACATCTTCGACACATACAAAACAAAATATATGGATGCATTACATACAAGCAATCATAACGTCGACCTAAAGTACATACCCAACACCAGTAAAAACAACCACAACAAATCTAAGAATAGAAAGCCCAACATCACGTGGTTCAACCCACCATTCAACAGTAACGTTAGGACCAACATAGGTAGAACTTTCCTCAGGTTAATACACAAGCACTTCAACCATATCCCTTTACTTAAAAAAACTCTTCAACAAAAACAACACCAAAGGTAGCTACAGTTGTATCAAAATCCTTGGGCAATATATAGCTGTGCATTATTACATAATCATTAACACACGCCTAAATAACACTAGTGGAAACGGTAGCTCCGATAAGAACACACACACACACACACACACACACACACACACACACATATATATATACAGGGTGCCCATAAAGTTCGTGTCCACTTTTAAAAATTATAACTTTATATTGCACAGTAAATATATGAACACCCTGTATATATATATATATATATATATATATATATATATATATATATATATATATATATATATAACTAGACTCGTTTTGAAAAACCTCGAATTTTTATTTGCTAATCAAATTAATCTCGAGGGAAAAAAAGGTTTTAAAAAAAGAAAGAGCTACAAACATGAACTTCTGCCGACAAAAAAAATCGCACAGATGCAGGTCTGAAGCCCAAAGAAAAAAACCCGATACGAGTAACAACTAACTAACAAAAGAGCTCAATACAACCGTAGAGCAGACCTAGATACACCTCGTGAGCCAGACAAACCTACCTAGGTTTCACCTAAACGGATTGTCAGGGAAAGTCTGGCTAACGAGGCAAAGAGAAACACATATTTATAGGTGATAGCTAAAATCATACCACGTGACAAAAAAAAAAAAAAAAAAAAAAAACCTAAGTGGGGGGGTAAATATTTATTCAACAACAACAAAAAAAAATAAAAATCCTCAGTGGATTGACTATATATATATATATATATATGTGTGTGTGTGTGTGTGTGTGTGTGTGTGTGTGTGTTAAAATATGTAGAAAATAGGAAAGAACTCGTTAGGTAAATAATCCAAAGTTCTTTAGTATTTTTGTTATTATTTTTAAAAAATAGTGCTCGATACAAAAGTAGAGCATGGATATAAATATTTATTTAAAAATATGTAGCGGTGGAGTCATATTCTTAAATAAATAATATATATATATATATATATATATATATATATATATATATATATATATATATATACGCCTAGTGATCAACAAAAATAGGGCATTTTAGATTTGCAATACGATAAAAGAAAATTTTTAGCGTTTAAGGTTTACTGTTACCTCAACTTCAATTCCAGAGGCGATAGATCACAGCCATACAATCCTTAAATACTGTGTTTTTATGAACTTGGAAAATATCCCTTTTGAAGTTATCCAACAGGCGTCTAGAAGTTGGCGAGACCATCTCCGTCGTTGTTCAGTTGCCCATGGAAAGCATTTTGAACAACACAACTAACATTTGGTCTTTTGTTCTCTTTTGCTTTTGTTCCAAATAAATGTAAGAAAACTCCGAACAATTAAATAAACTGTACAATATTTTTTTTTTCTTCTTTTTTTCTTGTTGGGGAACCCGTACCAAATAAAACACAAATAGAAAACATATATCAATGACAAATGATGTTTTAGATTTATTAAAGCTTTGAAACTTCAAAAACAGTGGAACATGTTCGATTGATAAACGTTTCATATTTCTTCTTTATCTCATCCTTCTGTCTGATTTCGATCCATATTTGGTCTAAAATAATACCACACGCACACACACACACACACACACACGCACACACACACAGGGAACAGTAGTATTAAATAATGCTCAAGACACGTGAGAAAAAATATAAGTAAAAATGAAAATGTAAAGCTTTTAAGTTTAATATCAGGAGGTCAATTAAAATACGCGACCATGCTTTCAACCTGGCGGTCTCTTTGGGCGATACTTTTAAAACGACAACTTTAACGCTTTATTTCCAAAAAGCACAAAGTACGCTACATAATTATCTTTAAAAAATATAACAGACGTATAATGATTGAAAGAGAGGACATTGAGTGCAATGGGAAGGGAAAGGGAAAAGTTGAAGGAAAGAATGGAAATAACGGGAATGCAAGTGTATTGTAGATGTATAGAGTAAAAGGGAAAACAAATATGTAACTCAATTGTTATGAGGATGGGGTGTCTAGCGTGTCTAAAGGATAAAAGTGAGGTTTTTATTTTAGTTTTTTTTTAAACGGCTTAATATTCAGTTAATATTTTTTTATACGACAGCTTGTGTTAATTTTCTGATTTTTGGTTTAAAAGATTTTTTGGGCCCGAGAGTGTCATCATTTCTCATATTGGTATAGTTTTCAAATGCCTGAATAATTGTTATATCTTTTTCCTTTTTTAAATTGTCCACCTTTACAGGATGAATCTTATTTTTTTCTTTTAAATTCCACATATGGCTGGCAATTTTGATTCATTATGTAAGATTTGGTAGCTTAAAAGGCGATGTGTGATTGTACCATCTGCGTTTGAATAGGCCTTTCGTACAGACTATATATGTTCTAATTTGACCATATATACTTCTGCTTTATAAATAATAGATTCCGTTTTGCAAGCTCCGTTGAATTGGCATCAATTTTATTTCTACAGTTCAATAAATTACTAGTATTATTTTGTTGCACGTTGGTTTTGAGGTTTCTGTTATTTTGTCTTTTTATTATTGTATCGAAATTAATTGTGCAGTTGTAGCTTAATTTGACTGTATTTTTATTGTATATTTTATGAATTTTAGAATATCTTATTTATTTACGAATTTTAGTTATGAGGACAAAAGTCCGAAAAATGTAAATAATGCAAACACTTTTGGAATGTCTAAATAAATCATTAATATTGAATCAATCCTTCATGGGCTTCCGATCCTTGGCCATTGTTTAATCAGCATATCATTTTCGCTTCGATTTCATCACGATTTTTCTTTTAAGCTTGGAGAGTAATTATACATTTTTATTGCTAAAAGTAGAGTAACAGACCTTGTCAATGATAAGATCTATTTCACTTAGGCAGGTACGAGACAAATATAGATAGGATAAAAAAAGCCCTGAACATCAAGTTTGTCAGCTAGGAAAAATAGTTTGACATTGATCAGAATAAGAATATAGATAATTTTAGACAAAACTATTTGTCTGTTCCTCATCATTATCACCACTCTTCGTGAGGCACCTCTGATTTACAAGAGACATCACGTCATTTCATGATTGCATGAAGGTGATTCCAGCAAGAGTCCTCGCTACAATACTGTTCGAGAAATTCTTCATCAAGCCTACTGAAGCGCTTGAAGATGAGGATTCTGTGTAATTTTGTTTTATCATAGATGACAGTGTCCCGTACACAAAAAGAAAAGATTACAAAGAGTTTGGCCATTAAATTCCTATTTGTTTGCAGTTCTGTCATAATTGTCTACACTGAGTTAAAACGTGTACGTATAACATCCACTTTTGGAATCTATTTACATTTCTGTGATTTTAACTATTACCGCTATCAACATTTCTCAAAAAGTTGTCCTCATTTTTATTGTCATATTCACGACGTTTCCACCGTTTTACGTTACAGCCTTCTTCTGGATAGATGCGTAAGGATTTCGCAGGTTTCGCGTTGAAACTCAACGTATATCACCGGAAAAAGGCCGGAGAGAAAAACGGTCGAAACGTCGTGAATATGACAATAAAGATGAGAAATGTAAATAGTGTAAACACTTTTGGAATGTCTAAAAAATCATTAGTTATGAAATAAGCCTATGGTATTTCAGTATTTTGAACCCTGACAGGTTTATCTTTATTAATCATTAGTGTACCTAAGAAGACTACAGATTTACTTATTTTTAGTGTCTTCTGACAAAAAAATAAAAAAAAAACCTGGGTATACCCATAAACTACGTCCGTTAATAAGGTTTCTGGCCATTTTTCCGTAGCATACAACCACTTCTTAATTGCAGATTTTTTACAGGTCTACCCCGACCCAGGGTGGCATCACTTGTTAGAGTCTCATGGAAAATAGTGAGTCTCCAAATAAAAATCAGAACTATTTATAATAAAAATAACAGCAATACATATTTTTTTTAAATTACTAACCACAAATATTGTTAGTTAAATTACCAGTAATACATTCTTATAAAAAGAATTATTACTGGCAGGACATTTTTATAGCAAACTGACAATAAATACAGTACAAAAAAAAAATCTAATAATATCATTCACAATCGAACTAATGTCCTCATCTTATTATGACAACGTTTCGGTAATTGTACCCTACGGCCTTCTCCAAGTGTCTGAGTAATCCTCAAAGAATTAAGAACTGAAATCTTCATGCAATCTACGTCTGGTTTGGTTTGGTCCGATTTACGGCATATCAACCTCAATGGATTATCTAATATCGACAAGATGTTATTGCTGGCAATATTCGTTTTTCAAAAATACATTGCTGATAATAATTTTTTCTTCAAAAATCAATCGATACAAATAATTTTTTTCTTCAGAAATGTATTGTTGGTAATATTTTTCCGAAATTGTGTTGCTGGTAATAATGTATCGCTAGTTATATTTTTTTTCGTTAATAATTCATTTCTGGCAATATTTTTTACAAAAATGTATTGCTGCTATTAAAACCTATTTTTACACTTTCACAGTGTTTTGACTCCAGTTAAGGGGTTAACCATTTGGCCGTGGTGGGACCAGAACAGTTGCTACTACCCCGGGTCAGGGTAGAACTGGGAGCAACAGCTTCCGGGATAGATATAATCTATGGCTACAGGAAAAAATCCTAATAAATACGTACCAAAATGCAATGAAATGAAATTATTTTCAAATGTCGACATAAAAATAAATCTAGATTATCCGAAATCATTTACTTTACGGGTAATGCACTTGTGAAATGTTTCTTTACTTGCATATGTGTACAAGCATTATGTGTGCATGTGTTTGCATAAATATATATATATATATATATATATGTGTGTGTGTGTGTGTGTGTGTGTGTGTGCGTGTGTGAGATAGTGCGTGTTTTGTGTGTATGTGTGCCTGTGTTTATGTATTTGTATGTGCGTACACACAAAGTTAACGCTTAGAGGTGACAGGCTATTTTCATACTAGATGCAATCGTGGCCTGACGATTGCATCTAGCATGAAAACAGACTGTCGCCTCTATGTGTTGTATTCAATGTTCACTTTTATATTTACAGACGCTCTATCTCTGATATTGAGCACTTTATCCCATAAAATATAGCTCACCTTAAGAGTACATTTCATCATATATATATATATATATATATATATATATATATATATATATATATATATATATATATATACATGGGTCTGTAGATGTATTTAATTATTTAGGGATTATCATTCGGATTTAATTATTTAGGGGATTATCATTCATTATTAACATTATCTTTTATTATTAGTTATACATTTTGTCATATATAGATATATATGTTTATGTGCTTGTTTATATTTATATATATATATATATATATATGTCTGTGGCTGTATGTATATATATATATATATATATATATATATATATATATATATATATATATATGTGTGTGTCTACTTGTGTATGTATATGTTTTTGTTTTGATATATATATATATATATATATATATATATATATATATATATATATATATATATATATATATGTCTGTGTGTGTATGAATATATCTAAGTAATAGGAAAAAAAACAGCCAGATTTATATTCGAAACTTCTTTCGTATTTTTTTGTTTCATTTTTAAAAGACAGTGCTCAATACAAAGCAGATCCTAATATTAAATACTTATTGTTTAAATAAATATGTCGCCATCACGACAAACAAATTACTATGTCCCGAAACTAAAACTCTAGTCCTTAAGTTCAATTTTAAAATTAAACTTAATCTTAAAATGTTAAAAGCCGAAACCCCCTGATAAAAATAGGAACTCTCAGAAGGCTGCCATTTCTATCTTATAAATACAGTAAACCGAATGCTCCGTAAGTTATTCTTAACCTCGCTTGAGAATGAAACCGTGCTTTAAACTTTAAGTTTATTTTTTAAATTGAAATTTCGGATATAATTTAATGCAGTCTGGGGTGTTTGGTAGCCAGATGAACGGGATAATGTGGTCGCAAAATTGTCTGACAGTCAAAACTGCGTTCCCCTGCTTGTGTGGCACAGTGCAGAGCCTTGCAGCCACATATAAGGTTTTCCAGCAGTCACGCTCTTGACCCAGGTAGTATTGATGTAGACCTACGTGTTGAGACTGAAGGTATATGGAAAGATCAATGGAGGCATAACGCTGCCATCATTAATGATCACTCCAAACACCGATGTAGTCACCACTGACCTCATCAAAGTCTTTGCGAATCTTCTGCACTGCATTCAGATTGATATCCAAATACACCGAAATGTTTGTATTAGAGCTTACGGCTCGAATGTCAAGCAGTACAACTTGTCGTTTCCATATTTCTCGCGGAGTGAATTGCGTTATTTTGCTCTTTTTCCCACAGACGGTTCCCAACTGACCCTACTATACGGTGTAGGCAACAAAATCAAAAATAAACAATCCGCATGCTCAAAATTTAAAAAAAAATAATCTGGCGACAATTTAAACATCGCACTCTGCATAACACACACACACATATATAAAGAGAGAGGAAAAGCGAAAGAAAGAGAATGTGATAAATAGTTAGCTTCATAAATGAACACATGAATTGCAATCGTAAATTTATTAAGCTCGAACACATGATATGAAAAACCATAGGCAATGATGTCTGCTACTCACCTGTTTTTAGCCGTACTCCCATGTCTATAACATACACTAAGTCGCTGAGGTAGTCCAATGTTATCCATAAGGCAACATATTTTCTCTGTAGTTCCCCAAATGCCGATCGGGCAACAATTAACAAGATGTTGTAAATGACGGCCATGGAGGTGACAGCTAGCCAACGATAATAGAAGTTTCCTGATGGATCAACCACAATACCGTGCCAATATCTGGAATAAGATAATTAAAATAATTAGGAAAAAGCTATCAAAATTACACAGCTAAATAGAAAGATCAAAGCATATTTTGTGTTTGATTTTTCCCCAAAATATTTCATCAATATTCTGTAGGTGTCCAATGATTTAAAATGGCCTCCATTTGAAAATTATGTAAAAATAATATATCGGAAGAGTGCGCGTGATCCTAAATTATTCTAATGATATCCTACTAAAAATAAAATTAAACTTATTTCAGCATATTTGAAGTTGTGAAATTCAAAAATTAATTGAGTTTAATATTGTGCTTTTAATTCGAATTTTTAATCTTCAAAGATTAAAAAGGACATTTATGAAAATAAATAACAGAAATTAAGAAATGTTTTGAAAGCCTCACAGTATGAATTTCCCGTGGCAATACTGACGCTGCTTTGACATGTAATGTCATTATGCCCTACGGGACCATGGCCTAAAAGATAAAAGCGTTTGTTTGCAAATTATGATATAGTGGTTGTGAGTTCAATACCTGTTTCTGGTAGTGTGTTTTTTACTTAGTAGAAATAGTCGTGAAATATAAATAATATAAAAAAAAATACATAGATATCGACATGAAACCATAACAGTGTAAACACACTACGACCGTAGATTAAAGAAGGGGTTCAGTTTTGAATTCCCTGTAGATTATCCAGATCGAAAGAAACCTGAGGAAGGCCAGAAGGCACGACCGAAACGTTGTTATAAAAAAAAATAACAATGATGAGGGCAATAGTCCGAATATAAACAGTGTTCATTCACGAAATTCAGATAAAGAAAATTATCTGACTATATTTTTTGAGATGAGGTATTGTAATTATTTCTACAGGGACAAATGGCCCAGTGGACAAAAGTGTTTGTTGAATCCAGTGATTTGACCCAAAGAGTTGTGAGTTCAAAGACTGGCTTACAGCAGAGGTGAACAAAAACTTGGGGAGTTGTGTTAAAAGGGAGATAACTGATACTAAGATATCCGGAAGAGGCACGACACGTGGAACTGGAACAATCTACCTCGGACGAAATAAAGAGTTTGGTTCGAAATTCTAATCACCCGAAGAATCCCGGAGCGCACAACGGCCGAAACCTCGTGAATATATCAACAAGCATTTAGGCTGCAATGTAAGTAGCGTTAAGTAAATAAGACAAACAAAGAGTTTGCAATCGATTCTCTACAGGGTCCGTGCTGGGTATGACGATGCATTACATCCGACAGCAAGACCTCTGATCAGGAGGTTTTGAGGAGCGTGGGTCCACTTTTTAATTGCTGGTGTTCCCAGGTCCACCCTGACCCGGGGCGGTAGCACCTGTTAGGGTCGCAGCTATGGGCAAATAGTTAACCCCCAAAATAGGGTAAAAACACTATGAAAATGTAAAAATAGGTTTTAATACCAGAAATACTTTGTAAAAAATTATAACCAGTAATACATTTTTGAAAACAAATAATATTATCAGCTCTACATTTTTGAAGAAAAAATATATTACCTGCTACACATTTTAGAAAAAGATTTTACCAGCAATACATTTTTAGAAAAAAATATTATGAGCAATACATTTTTGAAAATAAATATTACCAGCAATGAAAGTTTTTCCGGCATTAAATAACCCATTGAAGTTGATATGCCGTAAAACAAACCAAACCAAACAAAACTGTACAGGGTGATTGAAAAGTGACTCCTTATTTTATGTATGATGGACACTGACGTCTAATATTTTTACAAGACGTACAAATAAAATAGGGAGTTATTTTGCATCAGCCTGTATTCTTTAGGCTTAACGAATAGAGTGACATACCAATAACTAACCTGAAGAGAACGGGAAGAAAATTTGTAGCATTTACATGAGCACCAAGGCAAAAATAATATAAATATTTGCAATCAAATTTTGAAACCTGTTCACTGATTCTATTTCCGGCGACAGCGGTTATACAACATTGCCTCTGTATTTATGAATGACACCGATGTTTAACAAAGTGTGTGTCCCGACTCGCCAAGGACCTGCGGGATATACCGTTTTTTTTTTTGTTTTTTTTTTTCTTTTTGACGCGCAGTCACAATGCTAGGAAGCGAATTCTTGCCACCACGTCGTGGACCACGCTGCCCATCGTGTGTTGACCTACACCGTATTAATATAAAATTGGTACTTGTTCCATAGACAAGGTCGATGTTGTTGATTGTCCAAAAACTGGATCAGGCATTTTCGCTATATACTATTTCCTTATAATTGCCTGTAGATTTTCAACGGTTTTCGTACAAATTTAAATCTGGTGAATGGTGGTTTGATCAAAATATTAAATTGAAATGTTTGATCCTCTGTCAGTATTGTACAGTGTTTACCTGTGAGAAGATACATTTTTATGACTAGAAATAGTTTTGCGAATTGCTGACATGTGATGAAATCCACGCAGTGTTCGTTTGAAGTTATCGCTAACATCTTTTGTCGAGATTTGCAAACTGTACGTTTCGTTCAATAAATCTTTTAATTCTTCCAAAAAAAAATGGATGAAAATGTATTGTACTAAGCTACACTCCCTAGTAAAACCAACTGTACTTTTCACCCTCTTACATGGTTGTACATCTCCCCACAATTTGATTTCGATGTGTCAATGTATGGCTATTTTAGAGAGTTTGGGAGAGGGACGGACGGATGGATTAACTTTACCACTTTTAAAACCAACCCCGCAGGAAATTTCCACTCTGAGTGCAGAAAGGTTGGACTAATTTTGAAAGGTTCGTAGATTTAGAACAGTTTTTTTTTTCGCGATAATTTGAGCATCTTCAAAAAACAGTATAATATAAAAAAGTAGTGAAACTAAAAATTTCCTCATGAGCCATAGGAGATGAATTATCTATAACTTCAGCATCATGGTAAACATGGCTTTGGGTGGAATGTGGAGACGCTCAAAAAACTTTCCCATATAAGTTAATTAAAACTGCTTCTTCGTTTTACGCTATTTCGGATAACGGGGTAAAACGGCGATACTGTAATTTCTTCGTAAAACGAAGTGACGTAAAATGGACTTTCAAAAATTGCTATCAGTATTAGAAAGAGTACGGCTGAGTCATCGCTTGTGGTCAAAAAAAGTTGTGTATTTCCCATTTCAGCCCAGGTAGAAGCCAGGATTCGATTACGAATCCTGATTTTCAAGGCAGGCAGTCGCGGAGTTGCGAAAGGGTTAATAGACAGAAAAATGGAATCATTTTAAGAAGTCACAGAATTTTACATATACTTAAGTGAAGTCGTTTTCTTAATAACTATTGACTAGAAAAAAATTTAACTTTTAGCGATAAGAGGAGGGAAATTAGTGGAAAGTAATTGAACCTCCCCTGAAGCGAGCTGAATGTGTAATGCTCCTCATGCCAATGACACTGCCACTGAGCTTATCTACGGCATATGACTTCACTGAATTTTGATGTGTTTCTCTCGAATTTATATTTAAACTGGGGTCATCAGGAGAGAATGTGCACCGTTTCGGAGCCTTTCTCTCAACGGTTGCACACCGCCCCACCTCACTGATGTGAGGCCCCATTATAACGATATACAAGTGTTGTAGATAAACTAGTTCAAATGTGTAACGGCGAAATTAAATTTACGAAAATTCCGAAAAACGGCAAACCTCGTGTTCTGAGAATGCAACGTGAACCTCATTATGCATTCACGATCAGTCATGTCATGCCGCCATGTTCGCTGAAACACTCCACGGAGTATTTCGTTTTTTCCATATCCACATAGAGCTATTCTCAGTTACTTCTATTAGGCGTTTTATACTTTTGGTCCTATTACGCCCTTTGATTCCAATTTGGCTCAGAAATTGGTACAGAGTGCCTGAAACGAAACCCCTTGCTCCAATTTCCACTGCTCTAACAATTGCATTATACACCTCCTTTATTACCTCTGATTTTAGATTTTCATATTTATTAGTTTTATAATCAGGGCTTTGTTCCATCCGGCATTCATATGGTATGTTAATTCAACCAGGATGATTTTATAGTTCACCCTTGACAGAAGAACAATATCTGGTCACAGACCTTTACTTGATATTATTTTGGGGTAATCATTACGCCAACCAGGAAGGTCTGCAGATACCTCCCAGATGCCACCAGAACTAAGGAGATTTTTTCCGGCTATAGCATGACATTTGCTTGTTTGCTTAGAACCGACATATCTTTTTCCTTCTGCAACAAATTTCTGGGCTGAATTAGTTGACTCAGACTTCATATATTTCTTTATAATTTTGACCAGCTCATCCAAAACACTATTGTGCCTCCATGCATATCTTCCATTGACAAGGGCAGTTTTACAGGAACTAAGAACATGTTCTAATGTTTGTGGCTTTTCCTTACACAGGGGACAAGTAGGATCACTCTCTTTCTTCCATTTAACAAGATTGTTCTTAGATGGTAGAAGGTCATACGTAGAACGTATTAAATAACTCAACCTGAGTGGAGCCATCTGCCAAATGTCCTTCCAAGTAATAGATTTCTGCAGAGCCTCCACCCTGTTTGTCCATTGGCCTTGTTGGGATTGTTGCACTCCTTTTACGAGTCTTTTTTTATCTTCTTCGTTCATTACATTTTGGATGACCATGTTACGGCGATCTTTACCAGAAGTTTTCGACCACCATTGCCTTTCATTTAGTCCTAACCCTTGTTTACTAACCCTTGTTTCCCTGCTTGAGTGTATCCGATGACTTCATTGAAAGCTAGATTGTCTTTAGCACATGTTATCGTCACTCTGACTTTCCACTTTCTCCCCGTTTTTAATGTAGGCTTTAATGCTTTTATTTCTTTATCCTTGGAGTCATCCAACATCATTTGAAGTTTAATTTTTCCGGATTTATACTCTTCCATAATCGATTTAAATGGCAACTTTAGTTTTGCTTGTCTGCAGTACAATGCGATATCATACAAACCTGGAGGCAATCCCAGCCATTTTCGGATATATTTGTTCATTTTCCTTTCCATTGACTCAATTGTACTCATTCCAAATTTGTACACCAGTATGGGCCATAGTAGCTTTAGAATGAGCACATGCTCTAAGCACCATACTTTGTATTTTCCTTTTAGAGGACAAAGATCTATCTTCTTGTAATGACCTGAATGTTTCTTTTACTTGATTGGTATCTTTTAAGGATTGATCGTACCACTGACCTAAACTTTTCACTGATTTTTCTGATAAAGTAGGGATTCTTTGGCCACCTACTACAAAATTTGTGTTTTTATTCAACTTTCCTTTTCTAAGAGAAAGACTTCTGGACTTGTTTGGTTTAAATTTCATTCTACACCAACTTATCAGGTCGTCCATCAAGCTTAATATCTTGCGAGTTGAACTTACTTTGGATGAGAGGATTGTAGTGTCATCCATGAACGCTTTCACTGGTGGCATTTGACAACCTCCACCAAACTCAATAAAATCAGCCTTGTCGTTTGTCGCTTTGAGAATCAGTTCCATTGCTAGAACGAAAAGTATTGGTGACTGTACATCCCATGGCAATTCCAACTTCAAGTCTGTTCCACTTAGTCGTAAAGTCTTTTGTAGTGAAACGCATGAGGAAACCATAAAAATAAGTTCCTAGCATAATAGATATTTCCTCAGGAATATGGTACATTTGTAATGATAATTGTATCATTTGGTGAGGTACTGATCAGTAGGCATTTGCTAAATCCAACCAAATGACGTCCAAATCATTTCTTTTAATTTTTGATTTTTGAATTTCCTCCCAGATCATGTTTCCATGCTCTAAGCAACCAGCTATTCCTGGAACACCACCCTTCTGTACTGACGTATTGATATACTCATTATCGAGAAGGTATTTGGTCAACCTCGATGCCAAAACTGCGAAGGATATCTTTCATTCTACATTGAGAAGCGAAATTGGAGGAAATTGACTGATGTCCTTGGAATTCTTTTCTTTGGGTATGTACACCCCTTCCGCTATCATCCACTTATGTCTGATATGGTAATTTTTCCATGCTAATTTTAAGTCAGTATGTAACCATTTAAGGAGAGTAGGACATTTTTTGTATACAAGGAAAGGTATTCCGTTAGGGCCAGGTGCAGATTTATTCCTACTTTTGTCGACTGTGCGTTTTATTTCTTCGCGTGTGTGTGGTCTCACGTCAAACTTCACTTTAGAAACGGCTGGCCAAAATAAGTTGCTTTTATGATCTAGAGGAATATGTCGTTTAGGATCAGAGTACATACCTCTTAAATGTTCCTGGAGAACATTTTTCTCTATTTTAAGCAAATCCTGATCTTGGTTGATGAAATATATTCCTCGCATATTTGTAAGGTTCCTGGAACAAACGCTCTTGGTCTTTCCTTCGTTTCACTCGTCTCTTTTTTAAATTTTCAGCTCTGCTAAGAGCGTTGTGCTTCAATTTTAAGCAAGCCTTCTTTCTCGTCAAAATTTGCCAAACGGATTTGTTTTTTTAGATTTCTTTTTTTGTTTCTCAAATCTTGCATTAACCGTTGACGCCTGTTCTTTTTGGATGGTGGCTTATCATTTTCCTCCTTCACGCCGTAGATTTCCTTACAAACCCTGGAGATCATTCTACTATTTTCGTTCAAACGTTTGTGATGTTTCTTTCTTCCCAGCACTTTACGTAATGTTTTGCTAATGATGTTGTCTAGCATACACTACGCTTCCGAGTTGGATGCTGGCGGAAATTTGATTCTTGGCAGTTTGGGTTGCGTCCCATCCTTTAATTCAACAGCTTGGATATCCTCAGCACTTTGGTATGCATCCTGGCATTGGTTTTCCGACGTCTTATCTGTGTTGACAGAGCGCTGCTCCTGAACCGTTTTCAGAGAAGCACAACCCATTTTTGTAAGGTTAATCTTCGCTCCCTTTTGGGACCTGAATTTCCGACCACAAACACATGGGAAGTCCGTGCACTTTTCTAAATTTATGGTTTGTTTTTCATTCCGGGTTCGTTGCCGATTATTCCGTTTGGATTCATCATCCTCCCTCTCTTTCGTTGAATCCTGAGGGCATTTATATTTATAATATATAATATTTATGTGAACTATGTAGAGTTATTTGTTTATTGCAATTATAATTACATCTATCTTTCGCATATTTGAAATTTCAAAATTTCATCTTTTTTACATCGTTTTTATTTCGAGTTTTTAATAAAACAGCTTTTTTTATATACTAGATAACTTGTAAACATTCTCAAGACAATATATAAAGTGATAATTACGAAATTATATATCAATAATTTTTTTAATTAAATTTCTAAATACCTCATGGTAGTAAGGATGTGATATATTATCTTCCTAGGTTTAGACATGATTGGTTCGCTAGGCTATGAATTATTTTCAATTATTTTGTGAAAAATATTTTTGTTTTTAGAAAACAAGCTGAAATTGATCCATGATCAAGATTAGATTTCTTCTTATTTGTTCCATTTTACTTTGTACGCAATGAAATTTTGTTTTTAGCCCAATAGATTCCAGGGTAATATTTTAATAGAAATTGCTTGCAGCATTTATGAAATGAGCTACCCTCAACATGACAGTCCAAAAATTTCAAAGAAATACGGCAATTGTTTTAACCGTTTGTTATTTTCTATTTACGAGGCGTGATCAAAAAGTATCAAAATTATTGCTATGGTAATGAAGCTTGACCCGGATTGACCGTGACTTCATACACACTATATTAAAAGGTCCTCGCTTACTTCCCTTATTTATCGCAGTGCTTGGATGGAGAGTCTGTTGTCTAACATAGAGGTTCCATCATTGACCATGGTTTGTCTAGCAGTGTTTGGTCAAGCACAACATTTTTCAGCTCCGACAACCAAAATATTTCATAGATCTCGCCTCTTGTGACTTTTCCTCTTTCCAAAAATGAAACCCTGTTTAAAAAGAATCCAAGTTGTCAAGGAAACCGAAGAACTTCTGACGAAACAGGTGCTATCTCAAAGAAGAGAACTATTTCGAAAGGGGATTATATGCCCAATTGATATGCATTGTAGATTACATTTTTATAGCAACAGTCTTGATAATTTTTTTGTTCATAGAAAATATACAAGAACCGGTTTTTTTAAACAATCATTTGTTTTGCCTTTATAAAAAGTTTGACCGTAATCTGATTCGATATTGTAACTGTAAAACACTCTTACCCAAAGATTTCTTAACATTCATACGCGCTTCCCCGCAGTTAAACAGTAATTTGATTCTTTATTAAATCATCGAATTAAACAGGAAAAAAAATCGACGCCGGCATTTATCGGTAAAGCTGTATCTGTCGTTCTCGATTTAAGAGGAAATCTAATCACTTGAGATTTTCTACGCAAACAAAGAAAAAATTACGCGATAATTTTCATGTTGTTTTTGTGGTATCCACAGAATATTTATATGACACTGGTGAACTTTTCAAAACTCAAAAACATGGTGCTATTTTCAAAGAATTGAATTTTTGTTTTCTTCACGCTCATCAAAAATTAACATCAGGATCAGATAAAAAAAAAAAAAACAAACTACGTTTTAAAATATTTAATCGTGTTTTTCAGAAGTTTATCAAATATTTTTTTAAGCATTTCACCCCAAGAAAGGCGAGAGTGCCACTAGCACGCAAGGGTTTACAGTGTGTGAGAGCAAGAGCAAGGAGGTGTGTTTGAGGAAAGGGTAGATAGAAGGACGGAGATCAAGATCAAGGCATGAGAAGATGTCGATTGACATTACATTTGAATATTTGAAGATTATAGATATCAGGCAAGCAAGTAAAAGGAAGGGAGTTCCGCTGTCGGGAAGTGTGAGAGAGGAAGCTGTTGGGGTAGAAGAGACGTCTACATTTTACTGTTTGCCACTAGGACGCGGAAAGAAGGGATGTTAGAGTGAAAATGAGAGAAAAAATATGTGTATCGAGGGACTAAGGAATGCCTAAAAGAAGAACGGGGATCAAGGCAACAGAAGATGGAGACTGTCGTTGCATTTGAATTTTTGAAGATTGTAGTTATCAGAAAAGCAAGTAAGCGGAAGGGAGTTCCAGTGTCGGGAAGCACGAGAAAAGAAACTGTTGGAGTAGAAGTGGCCTTTGCATTTAACTATTTCAAGAGTAAAAGGGTGGGACCTAGATGCCAATCTAGCAACACTCTTCAATTGATGTAGTCGAGTATCAACCATTTAACACGAAGTCAGCATTTCATCTAACATTATGCAGCATTTCATTATGTCAGACAATGCTTTTAGAATGCATTCAAGCAGCTGATGTTGGTAGAATTCCGAAGATATATTTATGGAATGAATATTTCTGCGAATTTGAGATCTTCTCATGTATTATATGATAAATATTTCCAGTAACTTATTTGCTGGTGTCAAATTTTACTATAAGTTAGGGCGTGTTTCTGACCTGGCATCTTGGCTTCAGTCATTTTCCTATCGCCGTAACATTCTTTCCTGTGACCTTTCTATAAATATTTTTATTGTAATCGTTCTAATGAACTTTCCCCTTTACTAAGACTTTACGAATCTAAGCGAAGTACTAGACTGAGAGTTAAGGCTCATCATTCTATACGTAAATTTGCTAGATGTAAACGTAAGTTCTATGCTAAGAGTTCCTTCTCTCACAATTCTCTCTTCTAATTTCTTGCTTTCCAGTCAAGTTTGATCTTTAAAAATATATTTGCAATATCAATCGTTATCTGCTGTCGTCTTAATGTTCATTTATTGTTCTTTATCCTTAATAATGTTCTTTTTTATTTTCTCATATTCTTTCAAACTCAGCACCCCTCGCTTCTAAAAGTCTGTATTGCCTTGCTTGTAATTAAATAATAAACAGTATAGTAATTTACACTATTTACATTCTTCGGACTATTGTCCTCATCTTTGTTGCCATATTTATTAAAACGTTTCGGTCGTTGTACGCTCCGGCCTTCTTCAGGTGGTTGGAATGTCGAACAGAAACCTTTATTTCGAAATAAGCGAAGAAGGCAAGGGCGTACAACTCATCGCAGAAATATAGACAGATAATATAGTAATTTGTATTGTAATGTAGTTATTGATCTTTCTCTTTTTTAATTTCAAATGTATTAAGATTAACACGGTACGTAACAAATAATACATTCACAAATATACAAAAGTTAGTAAAAGTTTGTCGTCTTAAATGGCCATTCAGTTTTTAGATTGTTTTTATGTTTAATTCATTTCACCCCAAGAAAAATGATAAAGTTACTAAGACGTAAAGAGTTGATGGAAGTGAAAAAAGAATGACAAAACATTTGTATAGAGAATGGATAATAAAAAAAAAAAAAAAGGATTTAAGGAAACAAAAAATGTGGATTAAAATTTTTGAAGATTTTAGTAAGCAGGGAAGCACAAAATCCTGATCGCTGTTCCAGGGGTGGGAATTGAGAGAGAGGCAATTATTAGAATTGAACATAGCATTGCATGAAGCTAGCTATAAAGTCATTCAATGAGATCTTGGAGTAGGCTTAATGTTTTCTACCAATGCCAAAGACCGATGATCGAATTCATTTAACATCATTATATTGTTAATTTCAAGCCAGTCAAGCTAACCAAAAATGAAGAATTGCGCAACACGATCTTCCAGTTTCAATTTTCTTCAATTAGATTTATACTCCAGTTAACTTGGCTTATCGTATATCACTATAGTGAGGAGAAAGCTGTTGTAGCTACTGCTGCTTTCTTTAATCATTACGCCCCTTGCAAGACATTAATGCCACAAAGAAGTCGAGGGTTACAAGGAGTGGAAGAGAACAATAGTGAAAAGAAAGGACAAAAAAGAACAGATTTCAAGTAGACAGAAGATGGCGGTGACATTTAAATTTTTGAAGGTTTCAGGTGGCAGGGAAGAAATAAACCGGAAGAGAGTTCCACCGGTGAAGAGTAAAAGAAATGGATTAGAACAGGACATACGGGTACATCTATGAAGTTCAACAGTACTCTACTTGTCAATCTAGTACCACGTCTAAATTCATGTAGTCAGGAGAACAAGAAGGAGAACGATGCAAAACAATTTATACGAAAATATGAGATGCTACGTCACGTCACATTGATTGAAAAAGTGAGTGATGTCGAGCTGGCAGGTCAGGATTTCTTTCCATTCCTGAATTCTTTGTTTATCGTAGCATGTCATATGCCGACCTTGTCTTCTAGGGACAGACACTTGCGCTTTTCTAACAGTTTACTTCATTTCTATTTAAGCTATCTTGGGACTTTCTTCGTTTTTTTTTTCAAGCTATTAATTCGCGGGAATATATACTTTTACTACAGTCAGCAAAGAGAAAATAAACAGAATGGGTCAATTGGGCGCAGGATTTTTACCATGGCAGTTTCGGCGCTAGCTGATTTGGCGCCAGGCTTTTTAGTATAGAGCTGTGTTTTTTTTCTTTTGCTCCCAAATCCAAAATTTCAATACTGCCAGCTTTTCTTGTTTTGTCAAAGACATAGCGGAATTCATTTTGCGTAGGTTTCGTTAATTCCTTCTCTGTCATCATATTGATAAAACGATGCAATTTATTTACAAAAATATAAAAAGATGGCAATAGAATTAAATATTTGTGCGAACCTGACAGCGTGTTGAAATATTGGCATTGTGAGCTAAAAATATCGATGCAATGTACGGTTCCATACTAAAAAAGTCTGGCGCCAAATTATCTAGCACCCAGAAGCCGTGCGCAAACGCCAACGCCAAACTTACCAGACCGGAACATTAACACCCGGGCCTTAATCCCAAATCACTTTAACGATTCTTGTATCAATTGTATCGATTTACCGCATCGACGACGAGAAACACAACTGCACACACCTCCCTACACACTGGTAAACATACAAGCATAGGTGATTTTATTATGCAAATGAATATATTACACTAAATGTAATATTGGCCAACCGATGATGATATGATTTTTTCTATCTATCTATCTATCTATCTATCTATCTATCTATCTATCTATCTATCTATCTATCTCATTTTTTCTGTCCGTTGTTACCTCGCACAGGCCACATTTCTCACCCGATTTCGACGCGGTTTTCACCACAAGTGTGAAAATGACTGCCCGACATGACGGAGACCGATTCGAAAAAATCGATAATCGAAATTAGAGAAAAAATGATCGCATTTCAACCAAATTTAACACCCTCTTAGAGTCTACCATTAGAAGTGTTGTCCAGATGTTTCATGACCACGGACCCCTAAACAGCGCGGAAAATTGATAAAATCCAAAGCAGATAAGCCCAGATTGCACCTGTACCGCATGTCGGTTTTTAGCGAAAACCGACCGGATTTATAAGAAGGCCATTGGGAGTCAACATGTGAAGTTTCAATCCCATCCCCAAACAGAGTGCAATCGACAATCGGTCAACCCGATCTGTCGGCTGACCCTGAATTGTACGAAATAGTGACAACTAGCATGATTCATGGTACCTGCGGGTCGCATTACCATTACACCAGCTGTCACAACAAGGACGGCAAATGCACCCGGCAGTACCCACGAGATTTCGTGAGCGAAACCATTACAGGGAGCGATGGTTATCCACTGTACCGGCGAAGGAATCCCGCTGAGTGGATAACAGATGGGTAGTGCCATACTGTCCCCTGCTAGCAAAAGAGTTTAATGCGCACACCAATGTCGAATATTGCCATTCAGTTCGCTCCATCAAGTAAGTATGCAAGTACATCAACAAAGGGACTGATGCTGCAATATTTGGTACGAGGCAGGAAGGTTCCGTAGACGAAATCCAGGACTCCCTTGCAGGGCGCGTCATTAGCAGCACAGAGGGCCCTTGGCACATATTCAGCTTCCCCACTTCACGAACGCTTACCAGCAATCGTCCAGCTTGCTGTTCACCTAGAAAACGACGAAAGTCGTTATTTTTCTGCGGATACAGCAATAGATGTGGACGCGCCTGGAGGAACGGGAAAAACGTTCGTAACAAAACTGCTTCTTGCAGAAATTCTCTGCCATGGCGAAGTTGCGCTAGCAGTAGAGACTTCAGGCATTGCTGCCACATTACTACCGAGTCGCCGAACAGTGCACTCAACGTTTAAACTTCCACTTGACCTGATTAAGGCAGAAACAGCTGTAAGCATTATAGCCAAGCAATCAGGTCTAGCGTTGGTACTCTGTCGATGTACGCTCATCGTCTAGGATGAGTGCACTGTCAGTACCAAAACTGCACTCGAGGCTGTAAACCGCTCTCTGAAGGATATTCGAAACTCCGATGACCTTATGGGGGGTATAATTGTCCTTCTATCCGGTAACTTTCGCCAGACCCTCCCCGTTGTACCTAAGGGGACAAGGGCCGACGCTATTCGAGCGTGCTTGAAATCGACACAAATTTTGCCAACTGTTAGATCATTGCACGTTAACACCAACATGCGTGCACGCCTAACTGGCGATGTTGGGTCCGCCGAATTTTCGAATTCATTATTAGCCCTTGACGAAGGTATTATTCCAGCGGACACTAATGGATTTGTAAACGTCCAAGGGTTTTCTACAGTGGTCACAACGCCAGCAACAATCAGGGAATCAGGCTTTCCTGATTTTCAAACCAACTACAACAATATTGAGTGGCTTGCTGTGCGGGCAATTCTTGCCCCAAAAAACACCACTGTGATAACCCTTAATAGACAGCTTCTGGAAACTGTGCAAGGGATGTTGCACGTTTACAAATTCATTGTCAGAAGTCCAGACCCCGCTGATATGGCGAACTTTCCAGTGGAACTCTTAAACAGCCTCCACCCCGCTGGTCTCACTCCTCACATTCTGGAATTTAAAGTGGAGATCCCGGTTATGTTGCTTAGAAACCTGCGTCCACCGAAACTCTGTAATGGGACCAGGATGGTTATTCAGGCCCTACATTATTGAGGCCAAAATTATAACTGGCTGCGTTAAAGTGAGGCAAGTGCTTATCCTAAGGATGCATTTGTATCCATCAGATGCCGATGTACCCTTCACTTTCAGAAGATCTCAATTCCCAGTTGCACCCTCTTTTGCTATGAAAATTAATAAGGCCCAAGGACAAACGCTGTCTGTCACTGGTTTCGACTTAGAGGAGCCGTTCTTCTCACACGGCCAACTTTACGTAGCCTGCTCTCGAGTCGGCAGGCGCGAGGATGTGTTTCTTTATTCACCCTCGCAAAAAGCTAAAAAATGTGGTCGATTTTTTATTTGGGACTCAAACTTTGTAAAAAAACCGTTTAACTCACAGTTGAATGTCTCGGCTGCACAACGCGGCCCAGGACATCTAAGCTTTTCACCTCATTTTGGATTCTTTGCCGTTGACTTCGCGTTGTTAAACACTTTTGAGCTCTTTTATTTTTACTTAAAATCGGATCAATGTATGGTTTCCAAAGTACCGGGTTAACAAAACAAGGGCAACAACAACCCCGCCCAAGTAGTATGACCAGTCTCAATATTTCAGAAAACTGGGTTGGGCGTGAAAAAGTATTTGTTGTTAACATTGTTTTTTCATTCGGTTTTTCCAGTTACGAGTCCTTTTTTAAAGCTGATCGTTTTGTGTTCATTTTGTTTAGTTCTTTTTTTTTTCGTAACAGATTTAATGTTTAGTATAGAGCTTAGAAAAAATTCGCAGTATGAAATAGGCAAGAAGTAAGGAATGTAGCAACATCAGCACGGTTGCTGTATGAGTCGTACGATTTTTGAATCAAGCACGGGCAACGCCGGCCCATGCTGCTAGTATACTAATATAATAACAACGATCGCTTACGCTAGAGAAGCGATTTACGCTGCAATGAGAAAAAGGGAAATGAAGTCTTGCGGCCGAGGAGAAGCGTGATCAACGGAAAGAATAGAACAAGTCGACATCAGGAGAGAGCATCTTCACACGCATTCACTGCTGTCGACACTGTCACTTCCGTGTGGGCCTGTACAGCCATAGTAGATGCTGCACCTCTATTAGCAGATGAGGCATAACACTTGGGGAGCGGATCCAAATTTTCTCAAGTCTGACAGATACCACACACAATAATAAGATATTGGGACTTGATTCTGGGAGCAAAACGCCTGCATATAGAACGAAAATGAATTACAAAGCTATACAAAAATAGACAAAAGTTCTTTACATCCTTTGATTTATTTAACTTTACAGTGAGGCGATCGGTACAGAATTACTAGTCCCATCAGGATTCATGATTAGTGGGCACACCCAACAGAAGATGCACAGATGACATCGTGTTGATAGCCGAAAGCGAAAACATTTGGTTTGGGTTTTTTTTTTTTTTTACGGCATATCAACCACAATGTGTAATTTAATGCTGACAAGTTTTTTATTGCTGGTAATATTTTTTCTTTCAAAAATGTATTGCTACTAATTTTTTTTCGCAAATGTATTGCTGGTAACATTTTTTTTCTTCAAAAATCTATTGCTTGTAATAATATTTTTTTTTCAAAAAATCTATTACTGGTAATAATATTTCTATTCAAAAATTTATTGCTGGTAATAATCATTTACAAAAATGTATTGCTGGTATTAAAACCTATTTTTACATTTTCATATTGTTTTCACCCAAGTTTGTTGGTTAACTATTTGCCCATAGATGCGACCCTACAGGTGGGTCAGGGTCGATCTGGGAGCACCAGCAATTAAGAGGTGGTTCCACACTCTTCAAGACCTCCTGATCAGAGGTCTAGCTGTCGGATGTAGTTTATCACCTTACCCTGGAGGCAAAGCGAAAAGAATACTGCAGGATGACATAACAAGTAACCTTCTGAACAAGCTTATGTAAATGGATACGAAGAAAATAAGTTTGAAGAGACCGTATGGAGATAAATATTATTCAGAGCTACGAATGATAGGAATTTGTGTAGAGGCATGATCATCTTTGTAGGGTAAATGTTAATTATGTACAGTGGATTAGCGTAGGGTCCCTAGATATTTATCGAGTCAGTGTGGTAATGACATGGTATTGCTTGGTCGAGGACTTTCTAGACAGATAGTAATGGTCAGGGAGGCGGGTTCTTCCAATAGCGAAAGCACCATAAGGAACCCTTTTTGCCTCTTATAAGACTGGCTGATGCCCAACTCCACGAGAGCGCCTCTCTGCGCTTGTTTGGTCTCACTTTTTCCACTGACCTGAGGTGTAACAACTACATTGAATCAATAGCTTCATCTAGGGAATTTGGTTCTCTGTGTCGTGCCAAAACGTTTTTCTCGCCTGATTCCATCCTTCAAATCTACCATTCGTCCTTGCATTAAATACTTCTGCCATATATGGTCTGGTGCCCCGGCTGTTCATCTCGAGGTCCTAGACAAAATCCAGAGACGAATATGCAATGTGATAGGTCTTGGTCTTGCATCTTGTCTACAGTCTCACAGACATTCTGTGGCTTCCCCCTGTCTTGTCTACAAATAGTTTCATGTCACCTGCTCTGGCGAGCTACTTTCACTGGTTCCCAAACTGCATGAATTTACTCGTGGTACTAGTTTGGGATCTAGGTCCCACACTATCACTGTCGAAACGATTAAATATAGCCATCTGTTCTACTTCAACAGCATTCTCTCTTGCACTTTCCGACACTGGATCTCCCTTCCTCTTACGTGCTTCCCGGATAGCTATAATCTTCAAATATTCAAATGTAATGTTAATCGACATCTTCTGATGCCTTCATCTTCATACCCTCCCTTCAGTATATCCTTTCCTCAAACACCACTATTTACTCGTGCTCTCACTCTGTGTAACCCCCTGTGTGTCAGCGGCACTCTCACCTTGTTTGAAGTGAGATGGTTTAAAAAAATGCAATTAACAGCCACATGTCCTCGACCAAAGCGATTCGTCAAGATGATGACATCAGCTATGACTTGGATGGGGGCGATCTCTGACAGATATATTTGTTTCAGAAACGCTCCGCATGACTGAACAATTTTTCAGCATTCAACTCAGATATGAGAAGTAAACTGCACAGAGACCTTACGCCTAGACCTGGTCATGAGACCAATGCTGCTGATGATGTAATAGTTATTTTAATTCTATATTGCTGTCACTTATAGCATTAGGAAAATGTCTGAACCTTTGATTTAAAATATGGTGTTAGTTGCTGAGTTAGAAAAAGAAGTATTATTTTTAGGAGCAAAAGAAGCCTGACCAGTCGAGGATTTGTTATTCGATCCTCGAGTTTCGAGATTGACAGATGACATTTGATACGGAATCCTGGCTTTTGTAAAACAAGATAGCACGGCAAACAGACCCCGAAGGATGATTTTTCTCACACCTACGACATATCAAAGTGCCTTCTTATTCATGTAAACAAATAAGAATTTGAAGTATATTTTTACGTGGTTATGTATCTGCTAAGGCACTATATTCCTAGTTACCTCATATATATATATATATATATATATATATATATATATATATGCGATGGAAAAATTGACGTCTAAATTACACAAAAATGAAAATAACACTGGCATAACATTTTAATATTTACCAAAATGACACAGAAATATCTTTACATACTAAAAAGTAGATTGTTTTCAATAAAATCACTGTTGGATTCAACCACAGACTCCAGAGGAATTTGGAATCTCCTGCTACTCTTCTGGACGGTCCCGTTGCTTACGTTGGTGAATGCTGCCATAATCCTTGCCTTCATTTAATAGTTGGTGTTACAAGGAGATTTATCTGCACCCTACACATAACAATGAAGAAATTAGCAGACTGAGGAGTTAAGTGGCACAATTTTAAGGGGTGACGCGGTCGCAGAAATTGTCTGACAGCCATGACTGGTTATTTCTGTTTGTCTGGTATCATGGCGATTCCACATGTCAGATATAAGGTCTTCCAACAGCTACCCTCTTGACCCAGGGCGGTACTACCTCCTCAAGGCACGTGATGAAGGCTTCAGCGTTGAGTCTGAAGACCTAAGTATCAAGTGTGGGAATTCTTTCCTTATAGGAACAATCAGAGTGTGTTTTCTGAGCTGCCGTACATTCCTAATCATAATTAGACTGAGCCAACAAATTCCTAATCCTTTGCGTATACCAAGAAATTCAGTATGCTCATTCCAAATTGCTTGATTGTGCTCTTTTCTCACGGCGCACAACTAACACTACTATAGTGGGCAGTCAAAAAAAAAAAAAAAAAACTAACGTGGATGCACGAAAGTAAAAATATTAAATGGCGCCATTTCACCCATCGCAGCATATATATATATATATATATATATATATATATATATATATATATATATATATATATATATATTAAGCATTTCACCACTAGCAAGGCGGGAAGCCACTAGCACGCAAGGGGTTATAGAGGATTTGGAGCGAGAGCAGATAGGAATGATAGAGGAAAGGATGAGGAGAAGGATAGTGGATAGATCAACTGGAGATGTCGATTGACATTACATTTGAACAGTTGGAGATTATAGCTATCAGGGAAACAGGAATAGGGAAGGGAGTTCCACAGGTGAGAGGTGCGTGATATGAAGCTATTGGAGTAGAAGAGACGGCTACATTTAACAGTTTCAACAGTGAAAGGGTGAGAGCGGTTGCCAGCCTCGTAGAACGCTTGAATTCGCGAAGTCTTGGAACCAGCAAAAGCAGCTCATCGGAGCAATTATCATGAAAGTATTTGTAAAAAAGACAGAGAGAGGCGACGGCACATCTGTGAGAGAGCGACTGCAGACGAGATGCCAGATCAGCGCCAATTACATTGCATATCCGTCTCTGGATCTTATCAAGAACTCCGAGGCAAACAGAAGGGGCTCCAGACCATATATGGCAGCAGTACTCCATGCAAGGACGAATGGTTGATTTGTAGATCTGAAGGATCGATTCAGGGGAGAATAATTTTCTGGCGCGGCACAAGGATTCAACTTTCCTTGCGGTAGACGAAGCAATTGACTCAATGTATTTGTTCCATCTCAGGTCAGCAGTCAACGTGAGACGGAGCAGTCGCAGAGAGGTGCTCTCGGGAAGTTGAGCGTCAGACATTTTAATGGTGTCCAGGGAAGGATTTCTGTGGTAATTAATAGAGATCAGTTTTGTTTTGGAGGCGTTAAAGTTAACCAGTCAATTACTGTCCCAGTTCACAACAGATTGGAGGCCTTTTTCGAGACGAACGGCCAGGTTTGTTTTGTCAGCGACACTCGATTTGTTTTTGAGGCAGGAGTAAATTGTAGTGTCGTCCGCGTAGATGCCAACTTGCCAATCAGTGGCGTCCGGAAGATCGTTGATGAAGATAAGGAACATAGTAGGGACTAGGATGGAGCCTTGAGGAATACCTGCGTTCATAGGATAGAAGCTGGGTGAGAATCCGTTGAGAACGACATTCAAATTGCGGTTAGACAGAAATGATTGTATTAAGTGAAACAATCGACCTGTAATAGCATAGAGCCATGGAGCTTGCGAAGAAGGCCAGCATGACAAACCATATCAAACAATTTGGAGATGTCTAGGGCCACGGCACGAGCTTTTCCGTTATCCTGAAGAGCTTGGTAGACAATTTCAGTGATGGCCGTAAGCACATCAACTGTAGATCAGGCAAAGCGGATGCCATATTGCTTGTCTGATAGCAGATTATGTGATGTAAAGTGGTTAGATTAAAGCTTCGAAGACTTTGCCGAATAGGAGAAAGAGACTGATAGAACGGTAATTAGAAGGGTTAGAGCGGTCGCCGGAGTTCTTAAAGACAGGAACAATCGAAGAGGACTTCCAGCAGTCTAGAAAACAAGATTCCCTGAGACAGTAGTTGTATAATTTGGAGAGGGCAGACGCCAGATTTTTCAGAAAATATGTTAAGAAATAATAAATAAATAAATAGTTGTGTATATGCGTTTGTTCTTCATTTAAGATAAATAATTATTAACCCGATGTATGCAAATACTTCCGAAGAAACGCTCCATGAGAAGTTTAAACTAATAAAGAAGTTTAAAAGTTAATATTGAAAAAAAAGTCAGACTCAGATGTCCACAACTGCCGCGCAAATAAGACATAATGAGGAAAAAACAGAGAATGTTAATTATCAATAAAACAGCAAATAAAATAAAAAGATTTAAAATCTCGAATAAGCGTCAATATTCCAATTAACTGAAGTGTCAAGTCAGTTTATGATTGCTTAAAAATCGAAGCACAAATTTAGGTGACAGAATTATTAGCTGCTTTAATTGGCATGCCTAGTTAATTTGAGTTTATTTACTGCACTTATTGTGCTACAGTTTGTAACAAGCAGTTTGTTCCGTGTACATTCAAGTGCTAATTGATTGAGTTAAGAGTTCAGATTCACTAAGATGTAAATGAAGGTTGACATATCGAAAGTAAAATGTGTATTTGACAGATTTTTTTACGGCATATCAACCTCAAAGGTTTATTTAATGGTGACAAGACTCATATGAGAGGTTCGTACGAATAAAATATCTATTCTTTGTAAGAAAACAGGTTGCAAATCAGGTTTCATTGACATAGAAAAAAGGGTTCTTTTGTTGAGAGACAAATGTATTGCTGGTAATAGTATTTTCTCCCCCAAAAAGTATTGCTGGTATTTTTATTATAAAAACGAATTTTATACTTTCATGGTGTTTTGACTCTATATTGTGTGTTAAATATTTGCCCATAACTGGGACCCTAATAGGTTCTACCGCACCGGACCGGGGTGAACCTGGGAACAACAGGAATTAAGAAGTGATTTCCCGTTCCTCAAAACCCTCGATCAAAGGCCTTGCTGTTGGATATAGTTCATCGTCCTACTCAGGATGTTACAGATTTGGTTTGAACACATAGCTTAGGTGACAAGTTCTTTCTATAGTATACAAATAAATTATTTTATTATAAAATATATAATAGAGAACATTTTATTATAAACTGAAATTATACAGTAACGGGGAGAATATCCGTTTCCACACTGAAAATATTCAGGATTCACTGACCGACCTGTTAGCATTATGGTCGCTTGAAAATTATATAATCTCTTTTTTGGGAACCTCGGTGTGGTGTAACGGTTAGCAGTCTTGCTTCCCTAGGACAATTACGAGTGAGGAGTTCGATCCGAATTGTGTGCCCCGCAACTTTCGAATATCACTATGCAATGTTTCTCTTAAAACTGTTTTTCAGGGGAAACGGAGGATTCTCATGTACAATAACTGATATTGATAGGAATTTCCTTCCTATCGTTTTGTCGAAGGTCGCGTGAAAAATCAACATCTTGGGTATATCTTTATTTTCCTTTCTAGCTATACATGCTTCTTATTATATTCGTGGCAGGTTTTGACAATCTTTTCTTTCTCATATTTTTAGTTGCTGAAGTTCATTGTCACTCTCAAATGCCAGTCTATATAAAGCTTTGTCTTTAATACCTGAGAGGATTCATTCGCTTGAAGCTATTTTTAATGACTGATTCGATTATATATAATGCACAGAGAGATCATTTATTGTATACTATACAGTAGAGATCAGTAAATTTTACTTTATGTAGCGGAAAGTAGAGATATTTTTACTATACAAAATAAGTTACAGAGCATTTTATTATACAGTACAGAGAACGTATTATGATGTACTAACAACCATACCCAGCTAGTGGATCACAAAAAGCGTTCAATTAGAATGGAGCAAAAACAGCATCATGTTTAGATGTAACAGAGTCTACATTCTTCAATTACGTTAAAATACTTTCATTATAAAAAAAATCAAATTAATGCAGTTACTTATATAGCACAATCTATATTTATTCAATCGATGTTAGTCGAGGACATGAAGGGATAAAACAGGCAGCATGAAGACCCACTTCAGACAACAATTATTTTGAAGTTTTGTTATTCAATTTGCCAGTGTGCTACACAAATGTAAAAGAGGATACATTTCTAAAGCAATTGTTAAGTTCGATAAAAATTGGTTGAAATATCAACGAAAAATCCGAAAACTATAAAAATCGCCATTTTTTTGCTATTTACGCGGGTTTTCGCTATATGGGTGGCCACGGTTATCAAGTTAAATTACTGTTAAACAATCAACTTATTGTTGGCTACAATTGAGTGAAATGTGTGTTAGAGTTTTTTTTTTATTAAAATTTATGATGAAATCGAGTTTTCGTTTTTCGCTAAACGCAGAGACGTAGACATAAAAATGAGTTATCTTTGAGCTGAACATGGTGCAAGTAACCTAAATACCAAATTTTGAACAAAATCTGTTGAATTTTTCGATTTTTGACCGGCTTTATCGATTACTGATTTTTTTTTTAAATTATCGATATTTTACGCTAAGAACATATCTCTTACATGGCACAATGTACATGTCAAATATGTTTAAAATCGGTTGGATGGATCTCGAGTGAAAATTATCACACAGACAGACACACATACATGCACAGAGATATCTGTTTTATTTATATAGATTATCCAACCAAAGCAATGTTATTACAGAGTATACATTAAAGAACTAAAAATTGTTAATCACTTCTATTTATATTAATGCATTTCTCTTATATCTATATATCACTAATTAATACATACAATGCAGATAGGATATTCATTTCACGTGAACACATAGATCAAAATTCCTGCGAAGGTAGAAATAGAGGGGAAAACAATCTCTGTGTTGTGACAGAAAGTTTTTCTCATCTGAGTCCATCCTTCAATTCTATATATATTCTTTGCATGGAATATTGCTGTTATATATGGTGGGGTGCCTCCGCTGTAAGTCTCGAGGTCTTCGACAAAATCCAAAGACGAATATGCAAAACGATATGTCCTGATCTGGCATCTCGTCAACAGTAGCTTTCTCACAGACTTGCCATCCATAGCTTTCCTCTGTCTTTTCTACAATTAATTTCACAGCAAATGTTCCGACGAGCTACGTTCCCTGGTTACCAGACAGCATGAATTTAAGGTAGCTAATAGGCTGGAATCTCGGCTTCACTCTTTCATTGTCGAAACGGTTACATGTAACCGTCACTTCTACACAAACAGCTTCACTCGCACTTCCCATCTGTGAAACTCCCTTCCTCTTGACTGCATCCCTGATAACTATAATCTTCAAACATTCAAGAGTAATGTCGGTCGTCATCCGCTGATACCTTGCTCTTGTTTCCCGTCTTTTTCTGTATCCTTTTCTCAAACGCACCTCTTTACTCTTGTTCTCAATCCTCTGTAACCCCTTGCGTGCTAGTGGCACTCCTGCCATGCTTGGGCTGAATTGCTTAAAGAAAGAAAATACGTTGACAAGATTAAAACCTACTTGGTAAGCATTCAGACTTTTCTATCTAAAGTTCTAACATTTTATACACTTTGACTTTATGGCTGAGAGAGTAGTTATCACAACTTTTATTCAGCAGTAAAGAAACTATACATGATTCTATTATAATTTTGAGAGAGTATATTAAAGTGAATATATATATATATATATATATATATATATATATATATATATATATATATGAACCAATATATATATAAAATGTTAAATGCATTAATACGGATAGATTATCAAAAAATAACTGTATAAATGATTAACTAAAAGAGTTGAAAAATATTAAAGATTAACAATTGATATTTAAATAATTATACATTATAGACATATTATTATATATATATATATATATATATATATATATATATATATATATATATATATATATATATATATATATATTAGAAGGCGTCCGAGATAAAAGTAAAGACCAGTTTGATCAAAATTCGGTTCTTTGTGGTGACAAATCGGGGGAATTGGCTTGGTCGAGGGGATACGTAGGTCTTCTTCTGTCTAGACTACACGCCCACCTCTCGACATTTACCGACAAGATGCGAAACAATACATTTGGGGCCAACTTAGCCGGAGGAGTTGTCAGAAAACTGTAATTGGTGACAGCCAGCCACATTTAGGCATCCTTACCGCGTTTTGTGCTAGGATTTACTTCGATAGCATTTTTGTGTATTTAGTAGGATGTGCTCAATATCAGGGAAAGAGCTAACATATTCACTTGTATGGATATGAGTTTGTAACCATGGGTTTCACGCATTTGCGATCATCAGACATCAGTTTTTCTGATGCTCGCAAAAGTGTGAAACCCATGCTCGCAAACTAATATCCATACAAGTGAATATGTTTCACCCTCCAAGTAAGCACTGCATATAACACACACACACACACACACACACACACACACACACACATATATATATATATATATATATATATATATATATATATATATATATATGGATATAATGGATATAATAATGCCAATAACGGGAGAAATATAAACAGGAGAATAAATCCTTTCCTAGCTCTCCTCCCATATATATATATATATATATATATATATATATATACATATATATATATATATATATATTTTGTTCAGTTATGACTAGATGTAAATAGCAAGCACACTATTTACATTATTCGGACTATTGTCCACATCTTTGTCGGAATATTTATCACAACGTTTCGGCCGTTGTACACTCCGGCCTTCTTTGGAATGTCGAACTGCACCATTTATTTCGCTCGCTCGGATAGACTGTACTAGTTCCACGTGCCATGTCTAATGGATGTCAGTTATCTCCTGTTAATTCCCCTCTGAAAGTTCTCCACCGCTTTAACTCACACCCTTTGGGTCCTGTCACTGGATCTAACTAACGCTTTTGTCAACTGTTCCATGTGTCCTTGAGAATATTTGTGTATGAATTTCTGGGTATTATAAAACTATTGTCTTCAGCACCGTTTTTTCCAGTGCCCATATTGCATTTTTTTTTCTGTTATCAAATATGTTTTTACCATAGCTCATATTGCTATTTTTGTTGTCATTATTGCTTTTCTCTGGCACTCTTTATTACAGGTTCCCATATTGTATTCATTTCTATGCTTGGTCGTCTCAGGAGATTTTTGTGGCCCAGCATATGTTCTGATTCCTTAAGTTTACGAACTTTCCAATGATGTTCTTTGTCTATGATCTCAACTTGATCTCACAGAGGGTGATGATCTCCCTTTTATCTCCATATGTGGTCAGCCACGCCTGCCTTTTCCACTTCCCCTCGTGTTGTGATAAACATGACCACAAATATGAGGACAATAGTCCGAATAATGTAAATAGTGTACATAATACCTCATCTCAGAAATATAGACAGTAAATAGCAAGATTTTAATTTAAGGTTGATACGATAACCGTACAGTAACGGTTCAAATGTTTACCAAATTTTCACATCTTTCCTTTTTTAATCAATTCCATCCAAACCTTCTCATTGTTTACAATATCTGGATCTTATCATCTGCGTTGCAAGGACGGCTTTGAATTTAAACCTTCTACGAAATATATCATTGTTCCTGAGCTGACATCACGGCGCTTTTTGTCAGTTCTATGTACCTTTTCTATAAATACATTCATGGTAATTTTTCTGGATGAATTTAAGCGCAGTAATAGGTTAATTACTATATCCATAGTTATATATATATATATATATATATGTGTGTGTGTGTGTGTGTGTGTGTGTGTGTCTGTTTGTCTCTCTGTGTGTGTGTGTGTGTCGAATTCGATGTATGTGGACCAAAAGAACCGTTACTAGATATGATTATTCGAATTCAGTGTTGTCCTCCTAGAACAAGGTTATAGAATCCAGTCTGCGCTGTTATTTACACATAGCTGGGGGGAGAAGACGACGATTCATAACTTTCTCAAGGCTATTAGCACATAAGTGAATGCAATGTGACTGGAATTCGAACTCGAAAATAGAGATGTAATCCGAAAAAATGCTATGAGAAATGTGTTATTGTTTATTATTTTCATTGTCCTCTAATTACCGAGAAACAAATCTATTTCCATACCTGAGGATGTCTGTAGGAACAGACGAAAGCTTGTAAAAATTAAAAGACCTTATGCGACTGGAATTTATGAACAGGGATCATATCATTCTTATACTGGTTCGGTGTTGTTGTATCTTATTTATATTGTTTGCGAAGATGTATTCTCGCCATTTAAATCATTAACCTCTATATTTGTTTTTTGTATGAATGATTCATGAATTTATATATATATATATATATATATATATATATATTAAAAAGTTTTGCCTAGACGTAAATAGCAAGATTAAAGTTTATGATTGACAATATAACGGTTCAAATATTCAACAAATTTTTACATCTTTCCCTTTTTCTTAATCAATTCCGTCCATACAATTGTTTACAATACCTGGATCTTATCTTCTTCTATGCGGGGACCGGTTTGAATTTAAACCTTCTACGAAATATGAATTTCTCTCTTTGTCAGTAAATCCCAGGTTGGCGTTTACTACTTATTGTGAGACCGGAAACTACCTGCACAATAGACTCTTCCAGACCTATATTAAGTAGGCGACATAGCACTCTACAGAGTGACAGAGAGTGACATAGAGAGTGACAGTGTGAGTCTAGTACGACTACCAGTGTTGGACACTAATTTATATTAAGCTCTGCTTACACTATCTCTGTAACCTGTTGTTAATATATCTTTCTTACATCTAATCCGTGTTCCGTGTTTTTCTTTCTGTGGTCCCAACTTTGGCCCCACATCAGTGGCGACGAGGATTCGAGAAACGCACTCACGGCGAAACCTAAATACCTTACCAATCCCACATCTGGGTCGACAAAGAATTCTAGAAACGCATTCGCGTCGAAAAACCACAATACTTTGTCTGTCCCACAACAGTGACGACAGAAAGGATTCGAGAATTTCGTTCTCACCATATCAATAGCGACAGTACTCGAAAAATACACAAACTCCACACGTTCCCACGGCAATGTTGAACGTGAATTTAAGTTGGTATTAATACATTAGCGATTTAAAAGCTAAACACCCAGCGTCTACATATATTCCAATACCAAACAGCAATGACGAACTAGCGATTCGACATCTATGGAATATTAAAGTCTGTCCAATACGAGAACGATTTCTACACACCCAAACAAACTGACAATACAAGAGCAAGTACTACCATTGTACTCAAGTTTTCGAAAAAAAACTATCGAAATTTTTTTTTTTTTATGTAACTGAGTTGAACTCGGGCATAAAATTATTCTCCCCTCAAATTCACTGAGGTGAGTTTTCTCTTTTTTTTGTAGCTTTCTAAAAAATATACATAAGTGTGGTAAAAAAATTATTCAATTACGTTAAAATTAACGGAACCACGGGAAAAAAAATCTAAACACATAATTAGTTTAGTTTAGCTATTGTCTGTCCATATTTTTTCTGTAAAAGAAAACAAAAAAGAACAAAAATCTATCAAGAGTTTTTTGTGTACCTCCTCTTAGTACACGTGTTTCAAAGCAACCAAAAAAGCGCTGTCATTTTTAAATATGGAAGATTTGCAAAAAGTAGTTGCCCAAATCTTAAAACTAAATTTGGATCAGCAACAAAAATCAGAAGAAAGACAACAACTATTTTTGGAATTACATAAACAACAAATGGAATTCCAAAAAATTACGCTTCAGAATGTTGAACTACAACAGAAACTACTTAAAGAATTACTCGTAAATGCATTAAAAGGCTCAAACTCTGAAAAAGATACAATATTCTCCCACAGTACAATATACAATTCAATGGAAACCTTTGAATACGTACCAGAGGAAGACAAAACGTTCCAGGCTTTTTACAGGCGCTGCGAAGATATTTTCAACGTAGACTGTGAACAATGGCCCAGTAAAAAAAAGGTACGTCTACTATTGAGAAAACTGGGAACTACAGAACATAGTAGGTTCGTAGACTTCATACTACCCAAGAAAACAACTGACTTGGATTTTTCAGAGATTATTAAGCTCCTATCGGAACTATTCGGGCCTAACACAACCTTGTTCCACAAACGTTGGAAATTCCTGAACACGGTCAAAGACAACCAGCAAGATTTCCAAACGTTTACAGCATCGGTAAACAATCTCTGTAATGATTTTAAACTAGCCGAACTGACAGCCGATGATTTTAAGTGCTTAATTTTCGCACAAGGTCTAGTATCAGCAGAAGACGCCGAAATCAGACGACGGGTACTGACCAAGCTTGAGAACGAACAAGGATTGACTTTCCAAAAACTGGCAGAGGACTGTCAAAGAGTAATATCTGTAAAGTGTGACTCAGACACTATCGAGGAATCAGGTGTGGCTCAGATTAATAAAATCAGAAGTAAGTCTACCTCCTATTCCCCTCAAAAAGACAAAAGGCAAATCTCATGTCCTAAATTCTGCAGTAACCAAAACCCAAATAGGTTAAAGAAACCGCCCGGACCATGTTACTATTGTGGTAAATGGCATTGGATGAAATTCTGTCCAGTTAAGAACAAAAATATTGCAAAAATTGCAATAAAAGTGGTCATACTTTAACTTCGTGCTGGTACGCCAACAGAACGAGAAAACCCAAAAATAAAATTAGGCAAGCTCAATCTGACAATATTGTCGATAGGAATTTAAGAAAATGTGTAACTGTGGATATTTTCAATAAGTCCATAAATTCCAGCTTGACTCGGGTTCCGATCTTTCAACCATTAACTGGCGTACTTGGCGAAAATTGAACAAGCCGACCTTATTAAAAACGGATAAAACATCAAAATCCGTAACTGGCGAAAAGATTAACATTTTAGGCGAGGTAATACTTACAGTAACACTAAATGGAGTTACCAAAAAACTCAAAGCCTACGTATTGAAAACTTCAGATAACTTATTTGGAACAGATTGGATGGAAAAATTCAATCTTTGGGATTACCCAATGAGTACATTTTGTCGCAAGATACAAATTACAACGTCCACTTTGGTAAATCTAAAAAAGGAACTCAAACAAAAATTTCTCCAGGTTTTTTTCTGGCGGCCTTGGGAAATGTACTAAAATGAAAGCTAAGTTCAAGGTGAAGGACGGTGCACAACCGGTATTCAAAAAGAAACGGAATGTCCCTTTCACTGCTCTAGAGCAAATTAACAAAGAGTTAGATAGACTCGAACAAGCAGGTATTCTGTCAAAAACAGATTTCAGCGAGTGGGCAGCACCTACGGTCTACGTAAAAAAGAAGTCCAATCAAATACGAGTATGCGAAGATTTTTCCACAGGGTTAAACGATGCCTTGCAAGATCACCACTATCCTCTCCCAAGCCCTGAAGAAATTTTCAATAAACTCAATGGTGGAAATTTTTTTTCTAAAATTGACTTCTCGGACGCATACCTTCAGATAGAGGTGGAAGAAGAAAGTTCCAAATTGCTCTGCATAAACACCTATAGAGGATTGTACAAATACAACAGGCTGACGTTTAGAGTAATGTTTGCGCCTGCAATTTTCCAGCAGGTCATGGACGCCATGCTGGGTGACCTTGACTACGCAAAAGCCTATTTGCATGATATACTAGTTACTAACGGAACCCTATAAAAATGTATTCGAAAAGATACAAGAATACGGATTTAAGGTTAAGGTAGCAAAGTGTGACATTTTCTTACCAGAGATTAAATACTTAGGGCACGTCATAAATAAAGACGGTTGTCGGCCGAATCCAGAAAGAGCCGACGCGATCAGAAACATGCCGGCCCCAGATAACGTTTAAGCTTTACAAAGCTTCCTCGGCCTCGCTAACTTTTACCAAGGGTCCATTAAGAACATGCAACATTTGAGAGGGCCTCTCAACCAACTTTTAAAAAAGGACAAACCATGGTCATGGACCCCGGAATGCCAAGACGCATTCGAGAAGATCAATAAAACTCTTACTTCAGACCTCTCCCTCACACATTTCGACCCTAGTCTCGACATCACAGTCGCAAGTGATGCAAGCTCGTACGGCATTGGTGCTTGCATTTTACATAAACTGCCAGATGGTTCGCGAAAATCTGTGGCTCACGCATCAAGATCACTAGTTCGATCTCGACATGCCCCAAGTGTCACCTGAAGTGCGACGCTCAGGAAAGAAAAGTAAATTTACTCAACCGCTCGAGGAAAATCCCAAGAGGAAAAAGTATTAAGTTTTATTTTTTTTTCTCTCCTTTTCAAAAAAAAGAAAACTCTTTGGAAGGGGAGTATTGTGAGATCGGAAACTACCTACCTAATAGACTCTTCCAGGCCTATATTAAGTAGGCGACATAGCACTCTAGAGAGGGACACAGAGAGATAGATAGACAGTGAGAGTCGCGTACAACCACCACTATTGGACACTAACATATAGTAAGCTCCGCTTACACTATCTCTGTAAACTGTTGTCAATATATCTTTCTTACCTCTAATCCATGTTCCGTGTTTTCCTTCTGTGGTTCCAACTTTGACCCCACATCACTAGTATGACTTGTGCCCATTGAGCAATAACTGACAGTTTTATTTAATGTAGAATAAGTGACAGCAAGTCTTTCGAATGCTCTAATACTCTCATTATTATAAGTGAATTAACACGGAACAGAGTCCTTGGCATGACGATAAGCTACATCTCCCAACAAGACCTCTGATCGGGAGATTGGAAGTTTTGTCAAGCATGGAACCATCTAGTAAGAGATTTTATTCCCACTTACTCTGAACAAGGGTGGTAGTACCTGTTAGCGCCCCAGCCAGTGGCAAATAGTGAATCCCCAAACAAAAAACAAAACACAATGAATTTATAAATATATTTTATTCTAAGAATATCAGCAATACATTTTTATAGTAAAATTACCAACAATACCTATTTGTAGTAAAATGATCATCAAAACATATTTATATTAAAAATCACCAAAATGCAAATTCATAGTAAAAATGAACAACAATAACTATGTTATTGGACCTTACCCATAATAACATAATGGAATGCGATACGTAATAAACTCTGCACCTCAAGAGGAAGCAGTGAGTTCAGTCCGAAGTCGGGCGACCGGCTGATTGGCTGATCGTTTGAACTCTCTGCCTTTGGGCGTGGAGGAACCCGAACGAGGCTACGCCGAAGGGCGGAGTCTCTTTCGGGTTTATCGTTTATACGGGTTCAAAGGGCATATTTTTGGCCGACCTTATGGGCTGGGAGATCCCACGTTAAATCGGCCTTGTGCCACATGATGCCCTCGTGGTGGGGGTGACTAAATACTGTTCAGCCTGAAGTCTGGAGTGAGGTCCGTCAGGAGTCTGTCAGTCAGTCAGAGCGAGCAAGGCAGTCAGTCGAGTCAGAGGCAGTCCGAAACAGAGTCGCGTTCAGACAATTACTACAAGTCATTGGAATATTGATACTGGTCGAGACTACATTGTTCTCCCTACTAAACCTGATTGTCCGTACTAACACTTTTCTACTTCTCTGTATATATTCCTGTTTTTAATATATCTGTGTTATTCCATATCCGTGTTCGAGTTTTTCTTTATTGCTTCTACCTTGGACTATCACCGTGGTACAAGGAACTGGACCATAACAAACTATTTACATCAAAATGTCCAGCAATAAATTCTAATATCAAAATGGGCAACGATACATTTTATTTGTTGTTAAAGGCATTCAATTATATATTTATTTGAAGCCATGAAGGTATTTTCAAAATATTTAGATTTCGGAATTAAATAACCCATAGATGCTTGCCATATCCGTTAAACAAAATCAGTCAAACAACCAACATGAAAGAACTCTTTGATGACATTAATTCATATAATATTCTACAATTTCTTAAACGACCAAACTATATTCCAAAATATAATTTATTTAAAACTACAACATAAAAAACACGTATCACCGCTTCTAGTAATAATGTCTACACAAGCACATATATGCACAAAAGCTGAGTATCATCTACCATGTATTCAACTGTGAAAGCAGAATAACATATATCACATTTTATTAGTAAAAATTACCAATAATACCTGTTTTTATCAAAATGACCATGAATAAATTTTTATATCAAACTAAGCAACAAGAAATTTCATTTGTAGCTGAAGGCATGCAATCATATATTTAGTTAAAGCCATAAATGTGTGTTTAATATATGTAGATTTCGGCATTAAATAAGCCATAGGTGTTGCTATATCCGTTAAACAAAATCAGCCAAACAAATCTTTCATGACATTAATCCATATACTATCTTCCAATTTCTTAAGGGATCAAGCTATATTCCAAAATAACTTCATCATAACTGCAACATAAACACACATACCCCTACCTCTAGTAAACATGTCCACACAAAAGCTGAGTATCATCTACCACGTATTCAATTGTGAAAGTAGAATAATATATAACACATTTTCATTATTTCAAAGCACCCCACAAAATTAAATTTCGGTATCAAATGACGGATATTATGGAGTTGATATCCCGTTAAACAAGCAAAACAAACACGGAAAGTTTTGAATAACTTTCTATAATAATGTAAATCCGTAGATGAGAAATTGAGGAAACGAATTAAAATTTTGTGTTAAATGGCATGGCTTGATTTCCCCATGTGACCTGCTACATGGTCAAATATGTGACAAAACTTACTTTATCGGATTAACCATACGAGTTAACTAATCTCTTTTCATTAAATAACTGTACCATATCTAACCATTCTGTTTAGGCAATAAAAGATAATTTTGTCATTTCTGATACGCCAAACACATATAGGAATATAAACAGGAAGGCATGAAGAAAAGGCTGATAATGTTAAAGAAAAGTGAGATTATTTTTGT
>CAHIKZ030002888.1:752500-770000 GCA_903632075.3 Acanthosepion pharaonis
GAAGGTCTGTGACAGTAACAGGAGTTAGATTCTCTTATAATTATTATATGCTAAATAGTTACCATGAATGTAATACTTCTTCTCCGTGATGAATTTGTCATAATTAGCCAGGTTTTCATGCTGAAGTATGCTATTCGTTGAATAAAATTGAGGAAAGAAGGGAGGGCTATGATGTCCAAGGAAAAAGTTTATATTCCAGTTTCTTTCAAATTTTATTAGTTGCGCCTAATGCCTCGGCGCGTCTTATAAGCAGCGAAATACAGTATTTATTTATTTTTCATTTTATTTATTTATTGAAGTAGAAATTTCTTACTTGCAGCAAGAATAATATTTAACTTTAATTTAGCAACAAAAAATACGCCAAAAAAACTTCTTGATATAAGAAAGTATTAAACAGAAAATGGCATTGTTTCATCAGATTGACTAGCTTCAATTTTAATTATATTATTCACAGGTTTGAAGCTATTTTCAACATTTAAAAAAAATCTTAGCTTAACAGTAAGATTGATATTGATTCCTTTTTTTTTTTCAAATCAAATTATGTGTGTAAATTTATGTAAAGTCTTCCATATATTATAGTCTCTCCCATTGATTTCAACGGATGAGTATTCGACAACCTCATTCAATTTTTATGTGCCGTATGTAATACTTCCGTCCCGCTAGTAACCTGCATACAGGTCCACATATTGTACAACAACGTGTATCTCGGGGCATAGCATCAGGAATATTTGCAATGTTTTCGCCTTTGTCTTTCGTCTCTTAGTCGATAAATACTATTGGTTTTTTATCTATCTATCTATCTATCTATCTATCTATCTATCTATCTATCTCTCTCTCTCTCTCTCTCTCTCTCTATATATATATATATATATATATATATATATATATATATATATATATATAGGTGGGGGGGTGAAACGGTACTTAAATGTCTTAATGTCACTGCCGTCCTCGACTGAAAGTTTTATGGTTACGTAAATGTGTTAATTTTACTGTCACACAACTTCTAGGCTGTATATTGAGCACTGTATCTGCCCTGTCTACAAATCTTGCTTTTTCTATAGTATATGTAGCTTAATTGGTTGAACACTTTCGGTAAGATCCTATATTTCAAAACATACTTTAGATCCTATATTTCAAAACATACTTTAGGTATACTGCAACATGGGGATTGCGTGACATTACTACCTTTACACTCACATGAAACGTTTACTCGTGGGCGGCAGTAACTCTTAAATAGATATACACTACATTTCAAAATTTTGAAGCCACCCCAAGAATGTCCATTGGAAGAATTTGACAAAAGAGTGAAAGCTTTTCCTTCAAAAATTAAAAAAAAAACCTCTTGGAGTCATTGAAAACAGAATGGAATCAATTATAAAAATTATGCTTTGAGAAATTTTTTTCAACGTATGCAAAAATTTGTGCTCCAGTAATCAAAAAGGATATTTTGGCGAGGGTAAAATTTAATCATAATTTTTTTAATAAAATTTCTAATAAAATATCAGGCCACACTGTTTTTAACCATGTATATATATTTTTTCTTATTTAAAGTACAGCACATGTAATTTTTGACCCAATTTAAAAAAAATTACCAGTTGTATCCTCAAACTTTTGACTTGAAGTGTATATCTATATATCAGAGATTATAAGATAAATAATCTTAACATTCTACAGTTATCCCTGTGTTGAAAACGATTAATCTATAATCGAATTAAGCCAAACTAAATTAGCAACTAATTAGAAAATGAATGCCATACTTATACTTTAAATGTGTAGATCAATATGTTTTAACATTAAGCCAATATGAGAAAATTCCAATGAGCTTACAAAGAAACTTAATGAATTCTCAAGGACAAATGATGAAGTTAAAAATCAATTACATCTCTTCCTCCTTGAATGACGCTTTTAATAAGTCAATTCACCAAAGTTAGCGTAATTAATCACGATTTTCAACCATATTTTTCTTCCATAGTTTTATTCTAACTTTATTCAAGATTCTACTATAACGATAGAATTTGAGGCTTCTCTGATGTAGATAAAAGCTGTTGCTGTTTGTGTATCTTTTTTGTTTTGTTTTGTCTTTTTGTTACTTTTATTTTGTATATCTGTAGGTCAGTCCGGAAGCTTAAATGGGCGGTGAATAATGATAACAATTTATTATACAAAAAAATAACTCATAAATACGGATTTTCTTCGCAGATTGACGTTTGGATATTAAGATAAACCTGATAATTGATGTTCGAACAGTAGAATTAGTATTAGTGTTTAATTGTGCTGCTTTACGATTCTGACAAATAAACCAAATTCCATTGATTTTCAGAGTTTACTATCAGAGAACATTTTAGTTTTAAGATCATCCATAACAACACATTTATTTTGAATAAACGGTTTATCCAAGAAATATATAACCATAGAAGGAAGAACAATAATGAAGTGTAATAGTATATAAGAATCGGCATTCATGTCGGCTTATAGCATAAAGACGAATACTATGTTAGATCCTGATTAAACAAGAAGTTCCAACCAGCTTCTTGGCAAGAACTTTCGTTTTGTGGAACAGACACTTGGCAAAATGTTTTCTCAATCATTATAATCTTCAGGTCTAGGGTCAACCGTTATCTTTTCTGCGTAACCTCAGGAATTTCACATCTTGTCTTTTCTTACGTTCATGCAACACTACACAGTATTCTCTACCCAGAGTGCCTGTTCGCTCTTGTATAGGGTGAAAATTAGTATAATAAAATTAATCGAAATCGATCTTCTAAATTTTTTTGCTCAAATCGAACGTCACTCTTCTTCAAGGGATATATCAACGAAAAAGATGTATCTTTGGGTCAGTCACTGTAGTCAGATGTATGGTGTTTGTTCCCAACATTGCAAGTGGACATCGATCTAAGATTTGATTGGTGCTTAGGTTCGACTGTCAGCTGAAGGAAGTGTTTCATCCAGTTAGACTCAGTTAAGTAAAGTAGAATACAGGATTCGCGTTGCTCGCAATGGATGTAGTAATCAATATATTAAAAGCAGTGAGGTTGTCGGGTTATTCTCAAGAGGAAAAAATACGAGAAATGTGTGTGGCAGACATTGGGATAAACACTTAAGATTTGACCTCATTTCCTCGATGAGAACGAACGGAAATATGAAAGGTAAAAGCCTTACTGAAGCGTTCTGTTTTGCTGTTACGCAAAATATGCATACTTCCATCTCCGTAATGTTATCATATATATATATATATATATATATATATATATATATATATATATATACTTTTGTGTGTTTTGAGGCAGCATCTTTTCATTCATACACGTTTCATTAAATAATCACAGACTATCATCAATGTCTTGCTCTTAATATGTTGGTAATTGACATCTTTGATAATGGCTTATGTAAGCCGAAAGTTTAGATTGTATTAAAAAAAATGGATCAATATTGTGAATTTCTTTCTTCGTTCAATGATAAAGTTATTAAACTTATCAGACGTTATGAAAAGAATTTACATAAAATAAATAGATAACACTTGTCTATATTATTTAATGAAACGTGTATATATATATATATATATATATATATATATATATATATATATATATATATATATTAAGACAAAAAGGAAATATTGTATTTTGTCTTTTTTCATATTGTCTATTTATAGATACACTCTATCTGATATTTATGTTTATATACATGTAGTGGACTCTCCCGCTGTATTCGACGTATGAGAGTGAAGCAGCTCAGTTCCTAGGAACCGACAGCCCAGACACCAGTAGATATGATTTGATTAGAGTGGTGAAGGCTTTGTGCAGAACCAACTACATTTTTTGAAGGGCCGAATACAGAGACCTGGTTCACTACGTGCCACAAGTTCCCCCAAATGTCCCTTCGCAGGTTTTGAATTCAGAGTTGTCCTTCTCCTAGACCAATTGCCATACAAGGCCAGAGAACCCAGCCTGTTCTGCTGCTTACCCATAGACGAAGGGGAAGAAGAGGATTAATACTTTTCCCAAGGGGTTTAGCAGGTAAATGAATGTAATGAATTCCACTGATTTTCAAACTCGGCTCTCCGATTCCTCAATCTGAGCCGCTATTCAATACTCTTTTATATATATATATATATATATATATATATATATATATATATATATATATATATATATTGTCCATCCTTATATATATATATATATATATATTATGAATTAATTGATTTAAAATATGTTTTTTTCGCTACACAGTTCTAACCATGTTTCAAAAAATGGAAGCTAAGAACCCGATTTTAATTTTGTGATTAAATTAAAGACATTAGTTCCATTTCATCCTCAAGCGAATTTTGGAGTAACTTTTTTAAAATTACTGGGTTTTAAATACACAGCTAAAACAAAATTCATGTTTCCAAGGTTACAGATAAATCTATTTTTCTAGACAGGGGTGACTGGGTTTTCAATATGTCTATAATTTAATGTATCAGTTATTGCTATGTTTGGGTCGTGGGAAGGGATGTATTTTTCAATGAAATCTAACTTCTGTTAAAGCCTGTCGTCTAGATTTTTTTACAATTATATTGTTAACGGCTAAAATTCTTACGGCATTTTTTTCTTTCGTATATTTAAAGTTTTTTTTGGGGGCGGGTTGTTTAGGTCAGAATACATTTTAATTAAGTAAGATTTGAAATATTTTTACTTTTAATTTTTAAAATACTATATTTCTTTCAAGAACAATTAAATGTAATTAGAATCCCTTATAGCTTGTAGAATAATTATCACATCAAGTATATTACGATTTTTTTAAAATTTTATATTTAAATATTACGAAAAAAAAATTTTCATTTCTCTGATTTAATTTCAATTATTTTTCTATATCAAGCATATTTATATTTCGATTTTTTAAAAATTTTATGTTTATAAATATTTCTTAAGTATTTTTTAAGTATTTTTTTTTATATTTGATATAGAAAAGTAATTTTACTGACTATTAGTAACTCTGACACATTTTACTTCTATTAAATGAAATATAGTCTATAAAAACTAATAATGAAAATATTTTAAAGTTGTAATTAAAATTGTAGTTAATTAAAATGAATTCTAACCTAAACTTCTTTTAAATTGTAATTAAATAAATAAATAAAGTTTACTAAATCAGAGAAATGAAGTAGCTTTTTTTTGCCGTAAAGAAAAAAATTTTACTTAAAAAAAATATTTAAATATAAATTTTTTTAAAAATCGAAATTATACTTGATGTAGAAAAATAATTTTACTGACTGTTAGTAATTCTGACATATTTTACTTCTATTAAATGAAATATAGTCTCTAAAAACTAATAATGAAAAAATTTTAAAGTGTTAATAAAAAATTGTAGTTAATTAAAATGTATTCTAACCTAAACTTCGTTTAAATTGTAATTAAATAAATAAATAAAGTTTACTAAATCAGAGAAATGAAAATTTTTTTTTCGTAATATTTAAATATAAAATTTTAAAAAAATCGTAATATACTTGATGTGATAATTATTCTACAAGATATAAGGGATTCTAATTACATTTAATTGTTCTTGAAAGAAATATAGTATTTTAAAAATTAAAAGTAAAAATATTTCAAATCTTACTTAAATAAAATGTATTCTGACCTAAACAAGCGGCCCAAAAAAAAAACTTTAAATATACGAAAGAAAAAAATGCCGTAAGAATTTTAGCCGTTAACAATATAATTGTAAAAAAATCTAGACGACAGGCTTTAACAGAAGTTAGATTTCATTGAAAAATACATCCCTTCCCACGACCCAAACATAGCAATAACTGATACATTAAATTATAGACATATTGAAAACCCAGTCACCCCTGTCTAGAAAAATAGATTTATCTGTAACCTTGGAAACATGAATTTTATTTTAGCTGTGTATTTAAAACCCAGTAATTTTAAAAAGTTACTCCAAAATTCGCTTGAGGATGAAATGGAACTAATGTCTTTAATTTAATCACAAAATTAAAATCGGGGTTCTTAGCTTCCATTTTTGAAACATGGTTAGAACTGTGTAGCGAAAAAAACCATATTTTAAATCAATTCATTTATAATATTAATGCTCTGTAAATTTACATTGAGCACTATTTTGTAAAAATAAAAATATCTATAAGAACACCGTATTATATATCTTGCTGTTCTTTTTATATATATATATATATATATATATATATATATATATATATATATATATATATATATATATATGCAGGAGACGGGCAGTGGGAGAAAAAGAGAAACTACAGAGTGAAATGCTTATTTATAAAAACATGGACGATATATCTTAAATAATTTACAGCCATATAAACGTTCTATGGCTGTCTCATATGAGAAGACACCGACTATCACAAATTGTAAGCTACATATTGGGAGTCAGAATGATTTAAATCCAGATATTTTATTATCTGGTTAGTACCAATACAAACGAGAGAAGTAACACAGAAAATTGAAGTCGACTTAGAGTAACGATTGACTCCTTCGCGAATGGAATCAAACAATTAAGTTCTAGAAAATGTCAATTGAAAAAAAGATACGTTTTGAACTGCAAACTAATATATATCTATCTATACACCGGTGAACGCTGGACAATATTCTAGCTGACTTGATGGAACTGTGATAAGATTCTAAAGAAGGATGATGAGAATACCATCGGCTGAACATGGGAACAACGAGAAAATTTTAAGATAAATAAAAAAGAAAAAAAATCAATTATATTTACAATTAGAAAACATGTTTGTAACTTCTGAGACATAATGAGGAAGGGTAACCTTGCGAATTTGACACTGAAATCAACAAAGGTTGAAAAGAAATGTGATTAACCCACCTAACAAATGCGGGTATAGGGAAAGGGGTTACGGAAAATATTACTGATAATTAATAATGACAGGAAGCTGGGAAGAGCCATGGTTCTGAAAGTGTGAAGCATATAAAAAGTAAAAGAAACTAATGGGTCAGATAACAACTTAAACGGTGCTCCTACTGAGGCATTTGCGACCTACCGTAAATGGCGATGCACTCTACCAAACAACACACTTATGGCCTACAACAGTTAATTCCTCAAATTACATACAGTGTCGTTTGAACCTGAAGAGTGATTTGTATTCATAATAGAGATATTTATGTAAATCCGTTACAAAATAAACAAGCGAACATCAGACAATAATAATCTTATCTGAAGATGAAGCGGTGTCCATTTTTAAGATGTAGGTTTTTTCTTAATATATTTCATATTTCTAACAGTTGGTAAATATCATAAAATATTCGAAAATGAATTTTAGACATAACATTATAGTAGAAAATGGACGCTAGATACCATACTATAGTAGTACCTTTTGTTCTTATAGTCTGTTTATTTTGACATGACATTCTCGTTTATCTTTCACTGTACTCTTGACTGTCAGCAATCGAACAACTGGCAAAAATACGGAATGCCAGCTGAGTAACAAAAGTTTCAAGCAACAGAAGTTAGATTTAAACTATAAACTCACAGGCCAGCATATATTCCTTTTTTACTATTAATATCAATAACTTTAAATATCTAATTTTCAGCAAATTGATATTAAATTGTAACCTGTAGAGTGTGTAGTTTAAATTAAGTAATTCGGTGTTACTCTAGTATATTTACCTAGGAATTTGCGACATACCGTAAATGACACTGCACTCTACCAAACAACCCACTTACGGCCTACAACAATTAATTCCTCAAATTACATACAGTGTCGTTTTAACCTAAAGAGTGAGGTATTGGTTTAATTTGTATTTATAATGGAGGTATTTATGTAAATCCGTTACAAAATAATCAAGCTAACGTGAAACAAAATAATTCTAACCCATTTACTTAATCACACTAGCACCATGTTGGTCAGAGACTTATATAAAATAATTTCAATTAAAGATGAATCAGTGTTCTTTCTAAGATTTTGGGTTAGGGTTTGTAACATATTTCAGACTTCCAAAAGTTGGTAAATATCATAGCATGGTAGAAACTGAATAGGTAGATATCATACTATCGTAGAAAATGGACGGTAGATATCATAATATATTATCTCCACATTATTCTGAAGAAGGCGTGTTTCACTGGCCAGTCATCCATTTTTACATCTAATACAAGTTATATTTTCAAATTACGTCTGGCCATGTACTCGAAGACAGTTATTGGGTAACATGGCTACTTTCATGAGCATGCGCATTTCCAAAATCAACAGCGTTAGAATCTTGGTTCTCATTGTTTGGCAGTTTTCAGATCTCTGGTTATATGTGAACCGCCTTGGACATTATTCTGGGTTTTGCTGACAATTAAAATAAACTGTGACATTATCACATTATATGTGTTCTACGTAGACTTATCAAAAGTACTTTGGTGCTATCAGTCATTCTCCTGTAATAGATCTAGTCATTTGCATAGTTACATTAGTTTACACAGCTTTCTTGAATCTAACAATCCAAGGGTTGACTGCTTCTGCCTGTTACTGAAATCAGATCAGCGGTCGTTTCACTAGGATATTTTTCTCTTGGTGTTAAATAGCACAATGCATATGGAGTGTATTGGAAACTTTTATTGTCCTTATTAAAGTAAATGGACTAAATAATTTGCAGTTAAGAAGAGAGAAGGACTCATCATTCGTTTTACTTATATAGCAGTTTTGGTCAGTGTGTTTTCGATATTACGCACAAATATTTACTGAAATGTTTTGGAGGGAGAAACATTTTTTTTTTTAAATAGGAAATCTCGCCGTTTCACGAATTATTGAATCGTTATTTCAAGGGTGAGTAAAAGGTACCCACTCCAGGACATATTTTTTTTTCCTTTTTTTCTTGTTTGATATTTTTTTTTGACTCTCTACTTGTAACCGCCAATTAACCCTATCAAAAATAGTATATTTCAGATATACGATATATTTCTAATATGTTTGTCATTAATTTTATTTTCTTTGATTTCTGGCGTTTACACATTTCTTTCCAAGTCCCGCCTAGCGACCTAAGGTTACAAATGGCATCATGACACATTCCACTGACAAAAAAAAAAAATACATAGATAAAGCCCTTCGTAAAGTGTGGTCTGTACTTGTCAGAACAATTTTTTGTATCTCTTTGAAGCATGGACTTCCAGGGATCCCTTCAATTAGTCTACTGGAATCTTTTCCTACCAATCCTAGGGCTCCAACTACAACAAGGATTGTTGATGTTCCCATAAGCCACATTTTCGAGATATCGATTTCAAGGTCCTTGTAATTTGACAGCTTTTTGAATATCTTCAAAGATACATTGCAGTCAGAAGGGACTGCCATATCAATAAGGAAGCACCTTTTTTGTTTGTGGTCTTTAATAACAATGTCTGGGCGGTTGGCTTTGATTGTTCTGTCAGTGTGTATTGTGTAATCCCAGAGAATTGTAAAAGGTCCTATCTCCGTAACCGGATCAGTGTGGTGTCCATACCAGTTTATTTCAGTTTCCTTCCCGTAGAAGTTGCAGATTTTCCAGTGCAGATATTCTCCCACTATGTCTTGTCGGGTTTTATACTCAGTGGGTGCCAACACCGTACAACCTGATACAAGATGATCAATCGTTTCTGGATATTTATCACAGAATCTGCATTTTGGGCTAACACAATATTTTAGTATATGTGCCTGATAATTCCTAGTTAACAAGCATTGGTCCTGTGCAACAAGGATAAAACCTTCAGTTTCAGCTTTCAACCCTGAACTACGTAGCTACTGATGGGTACGGGTTTTGTCTACGTCAGCTTGTTTGGTACGGGCAGAGTATTAACCATGAAGCGGTTTATCTTGCCGTCGCTTCTGTATGTGGTCGGTTGTCTTTTTTAAGTATTTTGCAGTTTCAGCCGGTGTATTGTGGTGTACTTGCATCTCTACGCCCAATTGAAACTCCATTTTGAATTTGTTGGCTTCTTTCATTACGGAGTAAAGACGCTTACCACTTTCATATTCCTTGACGTATACCATCATCCAGTCTTCTGTAGTTTCCAAATATATTTGGAGACCAATTGCTGTAAGTTTGTAGGACATTTCTAGTTGAACTAATCCTCTGCCTCCTTCGGGTCTGGGCACATACAAACGATCAACATCCGCTTTGTGATGATGCATGCGATAGCAAGTGAGAAGCTTTCTCGTTTTGCCGCCCATTCGCTTAATTTCAGCTATGGTCCAGTTAATTCATAGAATATAGGATACCGGCCACATCAAGTTGAAACACCGGTTCCCGTACACTCAACGATGTCAATCAACGTCGATTATGGTCAGTACCGAGATGAGTGACCGCTTGCGAATACAAGGTGCTGTAAGTTTTGATGTGAGGTGGTGTAATGATTAATAGCTAGAAACTGTTAATCGGCGAGCTGAGTTCCAATTCCAATTGGGTTCGTTATATTAAATGAGGCGCAAATACCCTTCTGGAAAGTTATGATTTCGCCTCTTCTCCCCGAGCTATGGGTTAATTAGTAAAACTTGCATCAATAAAATATTATTATCTAAAAAAATTAGTATCTAAAAATATTTTCTGGTTTTAATTAACCTGCAAAGGGTAGATAAGCCGTAAAAACGAATACATCAATCAAACTCTTATTATGTGTCTAGCAGATATCGTTGGGCATCGTTAAATAATTCCACAATCTTTTTAGTATTTCAGCTGTTTCCAGAATTGGTGCCGATTGTATGTATTTTGGTTTGTCGGATTTCCAGTCTAGTTGAGACTATTCCAAACGCTCAAAAACTGATAGTCAAAATTGATATGTTTAGTTTTCCCCAATATTTCAGTTCTTAAGCGACGTTACGATATCTGTCCAGTAATTTCTTTTATTATTAACTTATAATTATTTCAAATTATGTTTTATGTCCGCCATCTGTGATTGCTGGAGATTATCTATGCATCGTCGAGAGTGATGAATCGAATTAACATCAAATCTTGTTGACTAATTTAGCATAAGTTCAATCCCTGTTGGATTATTGCATCATGATGTAGGCATCGTTTGGCTTCATGCTAGTGTCAAAAAGCGACACGTAGATCCGATTTACACTATAGTCAGAAAGCGAGACAAACTCTGGGTTTTTACTAATGTCAATAGGTTTATATTAGTGTCATTAGTTATTAATTTGTTCAGTTTATATTCATGTCAAAAATGGTTCATATGGGTTGTTTATAGAGGATTTTTAAAAAGATGAAAATTTCCATTTATACTTTTCTTTTTATGTGCCGTTTGTTTTCAGAACGTAGGCGATCATGACCCTCCACTTCTTCCTATCGATTGTGACTCTACTTGTAGGATCTCCAGTTCCCTTGGTAATTCTGGTCCTACCAGGGTTCATCATTGGCGGCCATAACCTTGACAGCATAAGATATGCAGATGACACGGTACTGATAGCAGACACGGAAAAGAAACTACAAAACCTCCTACAGAAGGTATCGCGGGAGAGCGAGAAGAAAGGACTAACCATAAACTACGAGAAGACAGAATGCAAGGTCATCATCTTTAACACTTACAGAATGCATTCGCATGAACCAATTTTTAATCGAGAGTTGGTTGTATATGTTTGATAGATTATGCATGCGTAAAGGTGCTGAACTCCGTGCATGACATCCGTATTAGAGTCTACATCTGATGTGGCCATTTAAGACTATGACTCGAGTTCTTACGTTAATATTTTGATTTTGTAGCATCGTGTGGTATTGGGCGAAACTACCCGAAACGCAACCTGTCATATGCCCACTTACCTTATCTCTCAGACTAAATTCTTATGATATGAGTCATTATTATTATTTTCTTTCTTTTCATGTTTTGCTTTTCGTTTTTTAAACCTGTAAATTATTTGATTCTTTATTTGTTGTTGTCATTTCTTCCTATGTCTTCCTTTCTTTGAAATTTAAATTTTTTCTTCTCCCCGCTTTTTCTTTCTTTGAAATTCCAACTGTATTTGATTTTTTACTTCATTCTTGTTGACATCAATCCTTAATTCCTTTCATCGTTACTTTTTCTGGCTCGAAGAAATTTATATTCCTTGTGATTTCTACAATTATTTTTTTTTGTTTTTTCTTCCTTTATTTTTTTTCTTTCCTTCATGATTTTTCTTAATTTATTCAAACATGATAAGGGAAGCAGGAATCATTAATTCCGAAAAATCTTCATAATTTGAGACTTCTCCAAGCATCCTGACAATCGATAATTCTTCATCCATATGTATTTCGCCCTATATTCTGTGAAACGGTAATAATTATACGACTTTTATATATTCAGATAATTACATAATTATAATTCCAATCAGGCCAACGTCCTTAATTTGAATGTACTGCTAAACAAAATGTCTGCTTTTAATGAATGGGAATTAAGTAAAATACTCTTTTCTTTATGAGTACTTATTATGCATTTTTAATCTGATTAAATTCATTCAAAAGATTTTCAATGTAGATCATTTTTATCGGTGTAAGTAAAATGGGTAATCAATTTCACTCCATAGGAGACCGATACATTTAAGATAAACTACGATGCTGTGGGGAAAGCCAGGAAGGGCTGTACAGTATCGGAGGCGGTTTACTAGTATAATGTCGCCCCGAAAGATAACGTTTCACCGTCCACAGCACCGGCTGATGCAATGCACAAGTATCATGTCCGAGTGAAAGGCATTGAAGCCAACCCGCTGCCTGAACTAGAAGTGACCGGAGGGAGATTGAAAAAAGGAGATGTTGTTTGGGTCAAAAACCCACGCGGCAAGTGTACGACAAAATACGGCACTAGAAATGTTACGGAGGTGATTAGCCCCCAATGTGTGAGAGTTGCGACCGGTGATGCAACCGCTACAGTTACTGAGCGATGAAAGCGATTCCAAGTCTGAGAGTAGTGAGCGTTCGATCTGCTTGGAGTTAGACCTGCAGGACAGTGATTCCGATATCAGCAGCCTCCCGGCGGACACAGTGTTGACCGACACTCAAACCAAAGACGAGAGCACGCATGAGGATGAAGCTTGTGTTGTCCCCCTTCGGAGGTGATCATGAGATCAGGTGGGGGATTGTGAAAATGGCCTACCTCGGAAACGCCTGCGAATCTGTGCGTCGTGCAAACTTCGTTTGCTCAACAATGAAAGAACCAAAATGGCTGGGCCCATGTTTTATGCCGGGCGGTCTCGGACAGTTCACGCGAAATCTCGTTGTCTCGTCATTCGCATGCAAATCATGGTCGGTCCTCGGCTGTATAAAGCAGGCACGTTTTTGTTTCTGGGGACTGTGTTTTTTGCTCGTGAGAAGGTTGGACGTGTGACACTATTTTGTCGGTTACCCTCCTCGCGTTTCTTATCTGCTACTATCAGTTGAGTCGTTGCTTTACCACCACAGATGCCAAACCCCAAAATAGGACCACGTTGTGCCATATGAGTCTAACGTTTTCCACTGTCTAAGCAAATGATTTAATATAATCAGTGTACTTCATACACTGATTATCTTAAATCAATTGCTAGGTCTGCTGTTAGGTAAGTTGGTTCACTGAGGTGCTCGATATTTTTCTCGCCAGAATTTAACTTGCATCTTTATACGTCTATCGTTCGTCTCTGCATCGAAGATAGCTACCACATCTATTCTTGTGCTCGTGATATATATCCTGAGAATCCAAAGAAAGATCTGCAGGGTTAGCGGTGCTGATCTGACATCTCGGCTTCAGTTACTTTACCACCGTCGTAGCGGGCTTCCATGTAGATATTTTAAAAATATTTTCATGGCAACTGTTTAGATGAGCTTTCCTCGTTTTGTACCTCGACTAAATGAATTTAAAATCAGCAGCCAGGTTTCATCATTTTACTCTTAAAATAGCTAGATATATCAGTAAGTTCTATTCGAATAATTTCTTCTCTCGCACTTCTCGACTGCGGATTCCGCATTTCCTGCATCATGGTTTCATCACAAATACGATTTTCAGAAAATGGAATATAACGTCTGTCGCTATCTTCTGTTGTTTTTAATCTGTTTTTTTTATTGTCCTTTCTCCACACTAAATTTATAATTCTTTTCACTCCCAGTAACCTCTTGCATCTTACTGGCTATACATTCTTACTTGTTGGTAAATGATTTAAAAATACCTACGTTTTAGGAAAATACTATTTTTATTGCTGAGGTAGAGAGCAAGGGCTGTAGAATTGATAAACTTTGCAAGATTTATGGAAGTTTTTTTACGCATAGCTTAAATGTGGCACCTTTTTGCATTCATTGCAAAAGTTTCTTAAAGTATAAGTTTGATTATTGTTTCCATTTTTTTCAATGATGCTAAGAGACTTTTCACCTTATTTTCTTTTTCTTTCTTCTGTCAAATTCTGGGGATGGCTTGAAATTTTTCATCTGTAGTGCATACATACATATATATTTAAACTTCAATCTTCCATGAATCTCTCAAGTACATTCCTATCTGCTCATGGCGTATCAAATGTAAACAAATGACGTCACACATTATGAAATGGATAAAGTCCGACAATTATCAATTATCCGTCAATACATATATATATATATATATATATATATATAGAAGTGAACATTGAAGTCAGCACTTATAGGCGAGGGGCTGTTTCATGCTACACTAAGTGTTGACTTCAATGTTCACTTCTATATTTACACACGCTCTATCTCTGATTTTGAGCACTTTATCCGATAAATATAGCACACATTAAGAGTATATTTCTTCATACACATACACACACACACATATATATATATATATATATATATATATATATATATATATATATATATATATATATAAGAGAGAGAGAGAGAGAGAGAGAGTGAGAGATTGTATACTTGGATATAAACCAAACGTATTTTTCTGCACTCAATGGCTGTCTATTCAAATTTATATACAGTCTTTTCAATAACAGTGTGTTGTCTTAATTTTATGCTGTTAGGATTCAACCATTGATAGTCAATATAAGCAATATTAATATTTTCAATTAAATATATTGATATTTTTCTTTACAAACATTATGATTCTATGTGACATTTTACTTCTACTTTGATACACGTCCATTTGAATTGAAATCCTAACGTTCCCAAGATGAATTCACCGAAAAATCAATAGTTTTTCTTAATTATCTGATAATTGAACGTTGTTGATAATGACTAGTCATGCTAAAAATAGTTTATATAATTATAATCCCTTTCTTTATAAATTTCATATTAATACGCGGCAACACGACTAGAAAGATGAAAGAGGAGTGATTGAATAATATAAGGGGTTTGTCTTTCAGAAGAACAATTTTTTCCCATTTCTCCAAAACAAATTTATAAAATATAGTCTATAAGCCCGGTCATTGAGCATACATATCCACTCAGTGGAAGAATGGAAGACATTAATATTGCAAGTCATAATCCAAATGTTAACATTATCATTTCTCTTAGAGACTTATCGAGAGCATTAACATGGCAATTCCGAATATGATTCAGTAAATGAAAAGGAATGTTATTTTCGCGTTAAGAGCCACCACCAACAGCGGCTTCTAGGCAGTAACTCGAGAAACAAGAGGAACGCCAGTTAGCTCTGCCTAGTCAGCGAGACCATGCATACCAGGAGGCACATCCCATTCATGTCATTTGTGAGGAATCTGGGGTCGCGAACAACGACGAATATGTCAGGCCGCCCATCATCTTGCAGGGCGTTGCGTTCAATTCTACCCCCGTACATGAAAATTTAAATCAAGCTCTCGATAGGTGGGGAGGACGCAAGTTTTTCGTTAGTACTCTGCTGCTTTTTACACGATACACTTGGACAAGGATAGGTTAACTGATCATTTTCATGATCATTTCATCTCCAATATATGACATCCGATATAAATGCAATACATTTCTATTTCTCCTAGCGATTCATCAAGAAGAAGTCTGACCAGTGGCCACACAATACCAGATCTTCATGAATGCATCCATGTTAGACGTGATGGCCAACGCAAAAATAACCCCGTAATTTAGACTTACAGTCCATTCCAAATTTGTCTGTGACGCTGAGGTTGGACTTATTGAATGAGTTATTTTTTACGCCTTGTATAGGTTGAAAAACACTGAAAAAATGAAGGTAATTCTACAAAACCTACAGGTCAATGGTGTCTTGGATTAAAGCGTTAGTTTGTGAATTTGCTGACATAGAGAGTGTGAGTTTAATTCCTGGATCGGCTAGTGTATACTTGCATTCAGTAAAATTTACTTATTTTATGGCCGTGTCTTTCAGGATGTAGGTAATCATAGTCCTCCACGCCTTTTAGGTCTTCATATATATTTTTTACTTCTCCCAAGCCCTTTTCTACCATCCATTTACTCCAGTTCCTCAACTAAGTTACGCGCTATGTTCCTCTGTCTGTCTTCCCTTCAATCTGTCCTGTGAGTATCAGATTTTCCAAGCCTTCCTTCCTCATTACGTTCCTCGGAAATTTCAGCTGTCTCTTCCTGATGTTAAGTATAAGTTTCCTTTAATGTTTCCATTTTTTCTAAAACCCCGTTGTTGCTGACATGTTCGGTCTATGATATTCTCAGTATCCTTCTGTAGAACCAAATTTCTGTTCCTTCAACTTTGTTCTTCTTCTTTGAGAAGATTGTTCAGAATTCTCTGCCATTCAGGAGAATAGATTGATAACAGTTCACTAATCTTTTCTGCGATTTTAACCAAATAAGAACTCGACGATATACCTTGACATGAGTATTGGGAAGAGAAATGTTTAGCCCAATAGATTAAATAAAAGGTTTTAGTTAAGAATTCCCTGTAGGTTACCCAGATCGATATAGACCTGAGGCTAACCAGAAGGCACAACAGCCAAAGCGTTATGACAACAATAAAAATGAGACAATAGTCCAAATATAAACTGTAAATAATGAACAATTCTCATCCCACGAATTCAGAGGGAATTTCAGCAAAAGTTTTAAATAAAAATTGTAGTAAAAAAAGAAAAAAAAACAACAACTTTAAACTTATAGTAGCAACAAACGCCTGCAATAGGCTTCTTCTGTCTTTCGTCCACAGCACTTGTAGCCAAATCACAGTTCAAACAATATTCCGTCGTAACAGTCCAACAGGCAACGTAGAAACGACAGAATGGGGTCCCAAATTAAACCTTCACTTCTCACCAGCAAAAACGCGTGTTTATCCACCAACCTCAGAAAAAATCCTGCCCTCGTAAGTGAAAAACAACGGCTTTTATTTACCGAGCGATATCTCTCTGATTGGCGACGTGATTCAGGGGAGGAAAGAACATTAGCATAGATTCTGATACTTAAAGTGATAGATTTTTGCTAACTAGTCTCGGTTATTTTTTTCTTCAGCAGATCGCACACAAAACATGAACTCTTTTTCGAGGGAGGTGATTATCTTTTTCACTACATTACCTGCTATAGAGGAATTCTTATTAATCTCCAGACGCAGAACTTTGTTAATGCCATAAATAAAGCCCTCACTACGTTTCCCGTCCTTGCGAAAATGCCTCACACGATGGTTGTTTCAGAGTGATTATTACAAACTTGGA
>CAHIKZ030002888.1:772500-785000 GCA_903632075.3 Acanthosepion pharaonis
GTTCCATATGATGCACGAATGGACTGTAAAAAAAAAACAAAGATTAGAGAAGAACTGGATTTGACAAGGGAGTTGGAAAAGCTATGAAACATGAGTGTTGATCTAATTCCTCTAGGAATGGCTGATAAACCACCCAGACAATTAAAAGAGCGCTTACTGAGAAATTAAAATAAGGTCAATGTTGTAGGCATCAGGAATAATAGCAAAATTAATTCTACGAGGATTATCTCAAAGGTTCTTGTGAGGAGTTAACAGAAGAATTTCCATTGACTACGTCAATGTACGACACCAATTTAATAATAAAAATTGAAATACGTCAATGTACGACACCAACTTAATAATCATAATAATTGTAATTAAAGACAACAAAGAAATATACTTTCTCCGAGATATGGTAGTGTTATTAGATAGAAAAATATATATCCGTGGAAGAATATAACAAAATAACTAAAGATAAGGATTTATGAACTGAAACTGGAAAAAATGTCGCTCTCCTTCTGTACATATAATAATGAGGACTGTACATTATTTATATTATTCAGACTATTGTCCTCATCTTCGCCATATTTATTATAACGTTTCGGCCGTTGTACGCTCCGGCGTTCTTCAGGTGGTTGAAATGTCGAACTGAACCCATTATTTCGCTCACTCGTGTAGACTGTTCTAGTTCCACATGCAATGTCTAATTGATGTCAGTAATCAGTTATCTCCTGTTAATTCCCCCCTCTACGTTCTCCACTGCCTTAAACAGGTACTGAGGTCATATTCTTTGGGTCCTGTCACTGGATCAAACTAACACCTTTATCCACTGTGCCATGTGTCCTTGAAGACATCAGTGTATCAATTTCTGGGTATTATAAACCTAATGTCTTCAGCAACCCACAGAGGGCGGTAATCTCTTTTCTCTCCATATGTGGTCAGCCATGCCTGATTTTTCCACTTCCCCTCGTATTACAGCTTTCTGGTATTCTTGAAGCCTTACATTAAGAGGACCGCCTGTATCCCCCTTATACTTATTTCCGCAGCTGCACGCGATGAGGACAATAGTCCAAATAATGTAAATAGTATACATAATACCTCACCTCAGAAATATAGACAGATATAGAACTGTACATATCATCCACAAAAACCCTCTCCATCTAAATGAAATGTTCCAAAGGGACATAGATAATTCACAGTGCTTTTTTTATTCCAAGACCCTGAAAGGAACTTGGTAAATAGGTGCTTGAAATTTTATTACAAATAATAATAATAATAATAATAATAATAATAATAATAATAATAATAAAAACAACGTATTTATGTGTTGCTACAAATCAAGAAAGAAGTTAATGCAAAAAGTAGTATTAGGTATCTGTTAATAACATAATATAAAATGTATCTCCCAACTTTTAATACGAATGAGAAAATCATGTGATCGGCTGCCTCTCATAATACGCAAAGAATACAGATTTTCAAAGAATGATTCGAAAAATCTACTGTACATAGTGTGGGTATGTTAATGAACTTTAGTATCGAGCAATACATAATTGTATCTTGGCGAAAGAGAATGCCTGTAACAAGAGATAAACTGAATGGCTGATTAATAAGTCCCACAGAACATTAAATCCGAATGACAGCAAAAATATCTTGGTGTCATTGAATTAAATTACATAAAATGAGGGGAAATCTTAAAAAATATAAACAACGAAAAGAATAATTCTAGCAGATTAATATCATTTTAGAGACGAAAATGTATGTTTGACAAAAGGTATAAATATATGAACAGTGTCTGTTGTAGAATAGGCTCAACTATTTATAATCTGGAACTAGTTTAACCGATGGGTCTACTGATCAGGAAATAAATCGTGGACGGAAAAGTTAGATACTCTTAAATATTATTGATTGGTTCTATGAGAAGCGCGAAAGTTGGAATTGGCTAATCCTTATGAAAACAGATTAGCTATATCGATAAAAGTACTAATCAGAACAGTAAAGAAACAATGAACAAAATAAAGTCACTAAACGATTTAGTAGCCAGAGAATATTTCCAATGAAAACATTCAACGGAAATGTATTGGAACTAATTACCTGAAAAAGAAAACACAGTCAAATATCAAGTCTCGTCTTTGCAACTAAAGAAGAAAGTCTCTCAACCATATCCTAAATGAATACCGCCAATCGATTCGAAGAGAAAATAGAAACGGGTATAAAATGTTATGGTCAATGATAAATTGGAAATAGTGAAAATATCTTGGTGTTTAACATATAGGCAATTGATAGGAGTAAAGATATTAAAATGTTTTGGGACAGTGAAATCAAGGCAAATTATTCCGTTCAAAAACGAATGCGGTCTTAGATGTATAGGTCGAATAAATTAGTCTATGGAATTGCAGCTGTGGCTGTTTTAAAGGCACATAACATAAAAAATAGTGCGCAGTTCCTTTACGGATTAATCCACCAGTTATTAAATAAAAATGAATCCAAATTTCCATTTTCTCTTTTTAAACATTTTTCTTTTTAAAAAAAGAATTAACCATTCCAATGATAATTATTATTATTTCCAGTACAAGAAACTGGCACATTCCATTTGCAAAAAGAGTCTTTAAATCGTGTATCTATCGGAATATCAATGGGATTAGAATGCAGAGCCTCATTAATTTTATTCGAGACCTTTAGCATATCCTACAAATGACCTTACATTAACAAGTGCACATAAATTTTAAATCATTAATTATGCCGCAGCTTGGGGTTAGAGCTTATAAATCTGGTAAATATTTAACTTGTATCACCATAATAAATTCAGTCCAGAAAAATAGGATGGTTGGTTTGTTTGTTTTCTTTTGTGGCATACCAACCTCGCTGGGTCATTTAACGCCAACAAAATGTTTGAAATAGATTCATAGCGATTGTCTGGTAAAAACAGATGTATATGTATACATATATATTTGAACCATTTTTCAATTACTCATATTTTTTTTAGTACAATCCAACTTCTTTTTGGAAATTTACAATCTTGGCTGGTTTTATTTTCATATTTTTTTTAAATTACTCACTTGGTAATATTTTGGTTCGCACAAATTTTTCTTGCGTGTTCCATTCTCCATTATTTTTTTCAAATAATGTTTAGCCTTTTTTATTACTGATATTTTTTTGCTGATAATAATCTTTCATTCAAAAAATATTGCTGGTAATATTTTTTTTATTACAAAGTATTTCTGGTATTAAAACCTAGTTTTACACAAGTTTGTGTGTTATCTATGTGCCCAGAGCTGAGACCCTAACAGGTGCTACTACCCCGGGTCAGAGTGGACCTGGGAATATCAGCAATTAAGAGGTTCCTCCACGCTCCTCAAAACCTCCTCATCAGAGGCCTTGCTGTTGGACGTAGTTTATCGTCGCGGATGTAGTTTGTCGTCATACCCAAGATGGAGAAAAATATGAGCTTGACGATTTATTTCAATAGATTTATTGAACTCGATATAATATGACGTGAAATGGGGAATAGTTAAATATGCAGTGTTCCTATCATGTAAAAATTAAGATTGCAAGATATTATAAATAATATATGTTGAAAGTATTTAATGCGGCATAAGTACATCCTATCTCCCATCCTGCTTGTAACCATCCATCAAATTAAAATAAACTTCTTTTCAGCTCTAAAGATTAATTAGTAAAATAAAGCTTAAACTTAGAATTGTTATTACATTACACAGAGATTTGCGGGACCCGTAGCATTTACTATTTTTATGATGAGTTTAATTTGTCACTATTAGCATGGCGACCCAAATGTCAATTGTAATATCTTGTCTGACGTTGGAATTTCAAGTCAGAAAAAAAAGAAGTAGCAGTCTTCAAAATAAGTTCAGTCTTTCGAGAATTTAATGTCCATATTGCTAAAAATATCTATCATGATGTATTCAGTCAGAAACGAGACAGTCAAAAAATATCTTAAGAACGGCTTGTAAACATTGATAATGAGAAAGTGAGGACTTCAGATGCGTCTGATCCGTATCAGATACACAGGATGTTTGCATTAACAGACAGCAAAGTCGATATATATATATATATATATATATATATATATATATATATATATATATATATATATATATATATATATTTGCAGCTGCTCTGTAACGGAAGAAAATGCACACAATTGAAATTTGTTGCCCATGAACTCAATAATGATAACAAAGAGAAAGATCACATTGACATTAATGTTAGTTAAGACAAACTGATTATTGGTGTAATATTCGTCTACTAAATTCAACTATTTTCTGCAAAGACACAGTGGAAACGAGATTTATGTAAAAATTGCTTAATTCCCTATTATACACATCTCCTTTGCAAATCACTTTCTCAAGGGAATGCTGCCACATATGGTCCGCTGACCCTGCCATTTACCTTGAGCTCCTTGATAAGATCTAAAGAAGAATCAGCAATATTATTGGTCATGATCTGGCGGCTCGGCTTTAGTCACTTTCTCACCGCTGTAATCTTGCCTGCTAATTACTTAATGGTGGTTGTTCGAATGAGTTCATCGCTATGGTACGAAGACTTATTAAATTTAAGCGCAGTACTAGACTGGAGTCGAGATCTTAACATTTTATATTTGAGCTGTCTAAATGTTATGCTAACAGTTTCTTTTTTCCCGCGCTTCTCGCTTGTGAATATTCCTTCCGGTTTAAGACTTTCCAGACAACTTTAATCTGTAAAAATTTAAATAGAATGTCAATCGCTACCTACTGTCCTGATTTCTGTTTCCACTTCCCGCTCATTCTTAACGATTCTGATCCTAATTCGTCCGCACCTTTTAACTCTTTGTGTCTTAGTGGCTTTACTACAGTGCATGGAGTGATATCCATTAACAAATGAAAAAACAAAAGAAAACAAAAAACAGAAAAACGCTATAGCCTTCGATGCGATCACAACATCAAATTGATAGTTGTTGTTGCTGTAGCTTACGTTTTCAGGAAGCAGGGATCTAAAGTCAGCATCAAACCTTGTTCTAATTCAGAGTTGATTTCCTCTTAAAATAGAAGACAAGCAAAACTAGGGAGCTCATTCTAACGTCTTATTAACACTTGATTAGTATGGAGACGAGCATCTTCCCTAAAGCGAACGCTATATCCTTGGGTGAAACATTCCAACATACCCCATCGATACAAGCTACGCTACACGCATATCCTTATAAGGTGAATGACGTTGATAAAAAGTCAAAAACGAGTTACAGTAAATAAAAATGTTGTCATGAACAGTGATTAATTTTTTGTTTTGTTTTCTTGAATACGTGAAAGATAGTACTTCTTAATGTTATTCCCACTGTCTCATTAAAAGGGAAATCAAGTATTAATATTCATCTTTAGTAAAAAAAAAAATGTTTTCAGAGAAATAACAAATTCGTTTCATATTTTTGAAATCACTTTTATTTTCATGAAATCTACAATAAAGTTTTCTTTATTCTGAAAACAACTTAACAGAAACAGTTTTTCCGTTTCGTATCCTTTCTAAAGCTTTTTCCTTCTCATTTTTATTTTTTGCTCCTTGGTAAACGTTAAATCTATAATTTTTCAACTTTTCTAAATTCCTTACGCATAATGAATATATTTTTCTTATATATTATTACTCAAATACATTGTTTATAAAATTATTTATCCATTTACATTCTGAGATCCAAAACAAAAAATTAATTTCACTCTGTTTTATTTACCCTATTTACATTATTCGAACTATTGTCCTCATCTTTGTCGCCATATTTATTACAACGTGTCGACCCTTCAATATCTGTCTATATTTCTGAGGTGAGGTATTATGTACATTATTTAAATTATTCGGACTATTGTCCTCATCTTTGTCGCCATATTTATTACAACATTTCATCCGTTGTACGTTCCGGTCTTACGGTCTTCTTCAGGTGGTTGGATTCGCTCACTGGGGTAGACTGTTGTAGTTCCACTTTTGTTTGTCTCTGAAGAAATTTTACTTCTTAATACTTTGCTCAGATTTGTCAAGGCATATTTGCTACTCCAATGTCCCTTCTGATTTCTGAGTAGCACTTTCCGTCCTTTGATAAAAGACTTCCAAGATATTTAAATATTTAAACTTCGTATCTCCAGTTTGTAATTCATATGTTGAGATGTCCCTTTTGCTGACAGCCATACCATATCTTATAACAATTTCTTTCACGACACTTTATTTTACGACCATCTGTAGGAATTCCTATAATCTCCTTTATGTTTCCGTTATCAACATTGTGCAATATCCAGCGTTATGACTTCCGTTACTGAATGCTGGTAGTACTTTTTTATTTTCTCAGTGTACTGTACAAAATGGCAACACTTTAACCATCGCACTCTGAAGGCTGAATTAATTCGATGAAAAAACAAATCCTTTTCGTACACGCATTTCTTTTTTTGTATATTGACTGAATTCATTTTCTATCCGTATGTAGGCGGTGTGTTCCCAGTAATATGTTTCGGATTATTCTAATATCCTTTCCATATATATCAAGGTTACCTAACAGTTTCTAGAGGTTTTTTTTTTGTGACGTTGTTGCGTAATCTATAAAACATATGTATACATCTTTTTGCATTTCTATTGGCCTAAATTTGAGCATCAATTTCGTATTCTTTAAATCCAGTGTCTTATTCTATTTCCGGTCAAATTCTGAAGTTCATTTTATTCCATTCATCAGAATTCAGATGATATTTTTGTTATATTTGCTCATTAGACTGATTTTCTGATTGAGTTCGAATTCATTTTCATCTGGATTCTTAGGCAAGTCCTATGAAAATGGACTTTATTTATGTCTTCCGTTATATCAACGCTGTTGTAGATTCCATTTGCTTATTTATGTACTGGTAGCATCTCATTTACAATTCTATCAGATTTGTCTCCCTTACTTAATAGATTAAATAATAGAACTCGTCACAAATATCCAGTTAAGGTGGGGCTTGAATAATTAGTATGAAGATTTTAAAATATCCAAGCCAGAGAGGTGATGAGATCGGGAAGAAACTAAAGACAAATTTTGGAAATTTGTGAAAAATCATTGATTATTATTATTTCCAGTGAAATCCAATAAATCTCGCTTGCGTGCAGATACTTAAAAATCAATAATGATGATGATGATTATGATGATGTTGATGACGACGATGATAATAATAATAATAATAATTCCTGTGGTATTAAAGTTTATTATTTTGTCGATAATTTCAAGAACAGAAAATAAATTAAAATGCTTTACCTGAACCAGAGTTTTCAATTGAAGACATCGTAAGATCCAACGGGATTAAAATGTAACAAACAAAAATTATTAAATTCACGCTATCGAAATATTCTTCTCCATTCTTTTAAAATATCTTCAGCGATTATGGATTATTTGCATCACAGTTAATTGAATTTCTAAAATCTTTATATAACCGAATGCATTTCAGTAAGGGATTCTATAGAAAATTTGTAGATAGATAGATAGATAGATATTAACAGATTTAGACAGTAGGCACCTCGAGGTGGTGTATGTAATGGCTAGCAAGATTGTCTCGCTAGAACAATTACGATTGAGTAGTGAGTTCGATCCTCACGGGGTACCCCCTACTTTCAGCCTTGTGCCACATCTAAGCTACGCTTGGAAAATCCCCTTAACATATTTAGACAGAGAGAAATAAGTGGATAAATTAAATTGATAAATAGAGCCAATAGGTTCTGTTAACAGACATATGCAATTTGATAGATAGATAGATAGATAGATAGATAGATAGATAGATAGATAGATAGATAGATAGATAGATAAATAGATTTAGTAGAGAGAGGTAGTAAAAAGAGATAGGTAAACGAAATTGAGAAATAGAAGTGATAGGTTATATTAAGAAATATATATGCAAATTTAGATGTAGATAGATAGATTTACAAGAAAACATTGGAGAGAGATGTATAAATAAAATTGAGAAATAGAGGTAATATGTTATATTAGCAGATATACATGCAATTTGTTAGCTAGCTTGCTAGATAGATAGATTTGGTATAGAGAGATAGTAGAAAGAGATAGATTAAATGAAGTTGAGAAAGAGAAGTGATAGGTTTTATTAACAAACACACATGCCAATTTAAAAATAGATAAATAAATAAATTGATTTAGTAGTAAACAGAAGAGAGAGATGGATGGATAAATGAAATTCAGAAATAGAAGCAATAGGTTATATTAACAGACATATGTGCAGTTTTCTAGATAGATAGATAGATAGATAGATAGATAGATAGATAGATAGATCATAAACATTTTAAGATAGATAGATAGATAGATAGAGAGATAGATAGATCATAAACAGTTTAAGATAGATAGATAGATAGATAGATAGATAGATAGATAGATAGATAGATCATAAACAGTTTACGATAGATAGATAGAGATAGATAGATAGATAGATAGATAGATAGATAGATAGATCATAAACAGTTTAAGATAGATAGATAGATAGATAGATAGATAGATAGATAGATAGATAGATAGATAGATAGATTCAAATGCAGGAATAGAATGACACATGAAGTGCTACTGAAAGGTTATCGGGTCGACATGCTTTGAAAGAATAACAAAAAGTAAATGCCAGAATAAAAATGAATCCATTTTGAATGCTTTCTTGGTCGTGCCAAGAACTATTCAGCACTTCCTTGGAAATTCTCCGTAATTAAAACGATAATTATAAAAAAGTTATAATAGAAATGACGAGATTGTGGAAATAAATCAAGAGATATACGATTATTCAGTTCATCGAATGATAACAATAGATTGTGGATTGAAGCATTTGAATTCAAGATGCCGAGGAACAAGTCGTTTCATTGAGAAAGGATTAAGAAAAAACATTGATAATGAACTATCTTCAGTGAAAATTAACAACGAAGAAAACAAAAGAGTTTATTTGAAAGAAATACATTGTTCATGTCTATGACAAACATGCAATCAGCTATTAAGATGCTTGTCAGACAGACGAGACTGTAAACCTATCTAATATATCAATTTTCAAATCTTGAAAATTCTTTGGAATTGTTTTTCTGTCTACATGTTTGAATGAGGAAATTTTACAAAACTTACGATATCAAATAAATACGGCGCTATAATCTATATTTATCTTGTATATCTTGTTCAGCTTTGACTATAGTGACCGTCATATCCAACTGATCGATCAGAAAAAAAGCGTTCAATTAGAATGGAGCAAAAACAGCATCATATTTAGATGTAACACAGTCTATCTTCAATTACCTTAATGTAATTTCTTTAAAAAACATTTTAATTACCTTAATGTAATTTCTTTAAAAAACATTTTGAATTAATGCAGTTACTGATAAAACAGATATAGTTTGTATTTATTCAATCAAAGTAAACCAAGGATATGAAGGGATAAAACAGGCAACAAGACCCACTTCAGACCACAATTATTTTTGACTTTGTTTTTGTTTTTTAATTTAGTCAGTATGCTACCATGGAAGTAAAATAGGATAGATTTATAAAGCAATTTTTAAGTTTGATGAAAATTTGTTGAAAGATCAATGAAAAATAAAGATATCAATAAAAGTCGCCACGTTTCGCTATTTACGCGTGTTTTCCTTATATGGGTGGACTCAATTATCAAGTTAAATGACTGTCCAAAAATCAACTTATTGTTGCCTACCACTGAGTGAAGTTTATAATAGATTGCTTGAAAATCGACGGACATTTTAGTTTAAAATTTGTTTTGAAATCGATTTCTATTGAAATCGATTTTTTGTTTTTCGAGGTTCCTCGCGAAACTCAGTGGCGTAGAAATAAAAATGAGGTATCGTTGAGCTCGTCTTAAGTAACCTACATACCAAATTCGAACGAAATCGGAGGAAAAAAAGCTGAATTTATCGACTTTTGTCGGCTGTATTGATTATAGATTGAGAATTATCGATATTCTACCCTAAGAATCTTCTTCTTTCATTGTATAATGTATGTTCCAAGTTTAGTTAAAATCGGTTGGATGGATCTTGTGTGAAAAGTTATCAAAGAGGGAGACAGACAAACATCCCCAGTTTCATATATATAGATTGCTTAATAAAAAATAACTTCGTTTTACACTTCTCCTCATTCTTTTGATGAACAGTAGAAGTTTATCTCTTGTTATCTGTTTAGGATTTGGTTTCCGGTTTCTTGTAAAGTCTTCTCATTCTCTTCAGACAAAAAACTATAAGTTATAATAAACTATGACAGAACAAAAACGATAAGTGAAATATTTAAAACACACGAATTGCTGTGATTATGACATACAATTTTACAGCGCACACACACGTTTCTCAAACAGTCTTTATAATACAGTGGCGCATTGGAACACGTCTTAGCCTGGGCAACGCCAGGTAACATTGCACGTATAAGAATAAAAGAAAGGAAGGCTTAAAATATGACTTAATTTAATATTCGTTTCGCGTAGAGCTTCACATATATTTCAGTTAATTATATTCATGGATACATGGAGAGTGAAGCTAGGATACGGAAGTACAGATAATATATTAGTTATTAGAACATAAAATAGAATGGGCGAGCTGAATTCGCTGACAAAGCCAGATTCGTTTATTCCTGCTCTAATGCTCTTCGAAAACTGGTACGAAACAATCTTTCTCCGGCAACAAGTTAAAAACCAGAACAGTCCGTATTATCTTGCCTTGTGTGACAGCCAGTCTAGAAATAAGAAAATCGTTAATCGAAACTTGGAAAAAATTGGAAAATTATATGGAAGTAATTGCAGAGCCAAAAAATGACTTGAATCCCTAAGGCTGACAGCAACAACTCCGCAATCACAGCGGCCAAAAGCGCAATGATTTGCAGTTTCTTGGATTGTATCGGTTTGGGAAATAGTGGAATACCAGGTTTGGTCAGCACAAGGCCTCCGCATACAATTGCCAAGGTCAGGACAATTTCACTGTGAAAATGATCGACCAATGTGCTGACATTATTCCACAAGCTATAGAGATCTAATTGTCTACGCCCGTGTAACCATAGCAACAAAATATGTTTCACAGGAGTAGATTATTAAAGAGTTTGTTCGTTAATTGGGTGGTATAAAAATTGAGATTTTAATCCCTGAGCCGCGTAATACAGAGTCAGTGAAAACAGAACCGGCAATAACTGAACTGTACAAGAAAAAAGTACGAAGAGCTAGACATCAACACTAAACGAGAATACACTGACCTGGAAGATGAAATAAAGATTGTAAGATCGACAGACATCTTAAGAAGACTCAATGTCTGAGAATTTGTTATAATAACAACAAAGACGAAGACAGTAGTCCGACATTAAATAAAATAATTCACAGTACAATTCTTTACGAAATCTGAACCAGAAATACAAGTTTGCTTAGTAGGTAACAGATCATCATCAGGCATCTATCATCAAATGATGATCCAGCTATAAGGCATGAATTTGATGAAATTGCTAAACCCCAAAGATAGCCAAGATTCAACAAACTACAAGTTACTCAAAACGCTCTGTTCTCTTCACCTTTATATCACCACATAATTCTTCCTTTCTCAACAGTCAGGAAAAATTCATTTAAAAAAATTACTATAACGAGGCAATATAAGTATACTCTTTACACAAACACACACACATACTTGTTATTTCTTTTTTGAGCAAATCCTCTTTTTTATGTGACAGATCAAAAAAATGTGGTAAGATACTTCAAAATTACTAAACATTAGAAACAAGAACAATATTTACTAGTGATCAACTCACCTTTTATTGATTTGGTTTCTTTTGTTCTACTGCATGTAAGCCTCAATGGGTTATTTAATGCCAACAAGATTTTTATTGCTGCTAATATTTTTTCTCAAAAATGTATTGTTGGTAATATTTCTCCAAAAATATCTGCTGATAATATATATTTTTCCAAAAATCTATTGCTGGTAATATTTGTTTTTCAAAAATTCATTGCTAGTAATAATTATTTACAAAAATGTATTGCTGGTATTAAAACCTATTTTTACAGTTTTCATAGTGTTTTGACATCAGTTTGGGTGTTAAGTATTTCCCCATAGCTGGGACACTACCACCACGGGTCAGGGTGAACCTGGGAATATCAGCAATTAAGAGGTGACTCTACGCTCCTCGAAACCTCCCGATCGGACGCCTTGCTGTTGGATGTAGTTTATTGTCTTACCCAGGACGAACTCTTTTTTGATTCACGACATTAATTTTCATATAGTATAATTTACTATGCATTTCATTTTTATTAAAGTTGTTGAGGTTTAACCCGAAAGTTTTTATATTTTATTATTTCACCGTCAAGTAAGACTATAATACCACTAAGATGCAGCAAGTTACTGGGAATTAGAGAATAAAGAGTCTTTAATGTGAATAAAGTACAATAGAAGAATATCTTTCGGGAATAAAGACGAAGGCCTTTGAAGATAGCATTACAATTTTTGACAACTGTATGTGCCAGGAAGCTAGGAACCTGCAGAGAGATCAACAGGTCAGGAGTGCGAGAAAAGAAACTATCCAAATT
>CAHIKZ030002888.1:790000-800000 GCA_903632075.3 Acanthosepion pharaonis
CGACTTCACCACCGTTGTTTCTTACTATGTAAAAAAGTGTGATCTTATTTCATGTGCTATTTCACTTCAGGATTTTGACGATCATGGCTCTCCACAGTTTCCTCTATTCTGTAGCATTAAGCAATGTTTTTCCCCTTATACCTATTAGCTATATCCAAGCTCGGGAGGTAGTTTAGTCGCTATTTCCATCTCCACTCTTTTCATCAGTATACCTTGGGCGTTTTCAGTTCTACAAGCCCGATTTCTTCATTATGCCTCTCCAGAAGTTTTCAACTATCTCTTATTTAATATATTTAAAAGTGTTCGTTTTGGTCTCAGTTTTCCTTAAAATTCTATTGATGCTTATATGCTTCGACCACGTTCTAAGCAGCCTTCTGTATATCGTCTGATCTGTTGTCGTGAATCTTATCTTCATCTTTGTGGAAATTGTCCCCGCCAAATACAAGGTGGATTAATAATACATAACACTTCAGTACTATTTTCTAATTAATTTGTTCTTCTTTCTTATACTTTAATTAACTTTTAGAAATTATTTTTCGCTATTCTGATGCTACTTTGTGTGTCCTTTTGCTGTCGTCTGCTATGACACTTCCAAGAGAGTTACATCTCTGTATTTGCTTATTGACGTCTCCAATCTGGCATTCTGGGCTGTTCCTATTGATCTTTTTTTTATGTGCCGTATCAGGGCGTAGGCGATCATGGCTCTCCACAACTTCCTCTCTCTTGTAGTTCGTAATAATCTTTGTATTTCTGTTATTTCTCTTAAGCCCAGTTCTGTCATTCCTTTACTCAAGCTCACTAAGTATGCTCTGGGTTGACTTCCTCTGACCCCTTTGACCTCTATCTGCCTCGTGAGTATCAGATTTTTCATGCCCTCTTTCCTCGTTATATTCCCTAAAAACATGAACTGTCTCTTTCTGATGTCAACCGATATCTTCTATCCATTTGTTCTTTTATTGCCCTCTCACCTTAATAGTATTTTTACTATATTGTCTAACACTCAGTAACCCCTTGCGTATTAGTGGCTTCATTGCCTTACTTGGTGGGGTGGAGTGATTAAAATAAATCCTTAAATATTCCAGTTATATAGGAAAGTATATATATCACATAAAAGTTCATCAGTACTGTTACAGTAAACCATTACATATTGGTGTTTCCAGATATGAATTCTGAGATAAAGGTCTCTGATGTATGTAGCCTGCTGTTATGGTAAATTAACCACGCATGCATGGACTCTACCAGCTATAAATAGGAGCAGGTACTGCCTTTTTGGAGATGGAAGTTTCCAACAGTCAGCTGTGACAATCGAACCGAATATTCTTGCCGTAACACTCTCGTTTGTATAAGTTTGAATTACTGTTTATGTTAATATATTTGTTTAACTCAATTCATCTCGTTGTGTTTTTTTATTTCTGGCCCTAACAAGGCCACAATAAATACAATTCAGACCTCTTGTATTCCCTGGTGTCAATCCCATGCTACAAAATTATGAATATGTTTTAATCGTTTCATCACAATGAACGTGAGAAAGGAACTAAGTGTAGTTGCAACCAGTAATTACTGCATATCACAATATGGCATCTATCATTTATTTACATAATCTCGTTAGGTAGGTTACTTGTTGTTTCTCTCTTCAATCTTATATTCAACTTGAGTACACGTGACGAGTCAGGTTATAAATCATTGAAGTTGATTTCAACATTAAATTATTGTCTGTTTGAAGAAATTCGAATAAAAATACTTACTGAATAAACAATTCGTATTTTTAAACATTATTCACTTAAAATATATTTTTTTAAATCAGATGAGCTTAAGAAATAATTTTCAATACGCAAACAAAATATTTGTGTCTGTCTTTGATTTATAAATATTTTAATTAAAAAAAATGTCTGTTTGAAGAAAGTTAAAATAAAAATACTGTATAAACAACTCGTATTTTTAAATCTTATTCACTTAAATCAGATTAAATTATCTTACGCCGTACAGACGTACTAACAGCGCAATCACACACATGTGGAAAGAGAGAGATGGAAAGAGAGTGGTAAAAAGAGAGAGAGAGAGAGGTGGAAAAATAGAGGTGGAAAGAGAGGTGGAAAGTGAGTGGTATAAAGAGAGAGAGGTGGAAAAAGAGACGTGGGAAGAGAGAGGTGGAAATAGAGTGGTATAAAGGGAGAGAGGTGGAAAAAGAGAGGTGGAAAGAGAGTGGTATAAAGATAGAGATGTGGAAAAAGAGAGGTGGAAACAGAGAGATGGAAAGCGACAGAGAGATTAAAATAAACTTAAATCATAATTATGCCCCGGACTGATGACACAACACGCAAGCACGAATCATAGATGTTTATTATTATATGGATATATCCTCTAAGTGTTTAATTCTCCGATTCTTCTTTCTGCATTATGTGACCAAAACATTTCAATTGTCACTTTCTGATTCTATATATAACTGTCCATTTCGTCCCCATTTTCTTTAATATTTGCTTCTATTCAAGGCATTCTCACCATTTTTTTCTGTAGATGCACATTTCTCTTGCCTCAAGTCTCCTATACTTCTATAAAGAAATAATCTAGAATTCAGGGTCTTATAGGAGAATTGCTAGTACTTTGCAGTTCAGTATTAATTCCTTCGTTTCCAAAGAAAAAGTCCGAGGTCTAAATAGTTTGTTTAGTTACGTGAAGACATGTTATTCTTTTCCGATGTGATTTCCGATGACAGTGTCACATTTTCTGTCGTAATCAAGATGTTGACATTCCACATTACTAGAGGTAGCTTGTTACCGGGAGTAAAAGAAAGTCAGAAGACGTTAAGGGGAGAGAGAGGAGGTGGACAATAAAAATTTGACAGAAGATAACGATTGAAGTTGCATTTAAAGTTTTGAATATCGTAGTTGAAAGAAAAGCATAAGACCGGAAGGGAATTCCGTGTCGTGAAGAGAACCAAAAATCATTAGCATAGAATTTAGGGTGGTACGTAGCAATTTCATCAGTGAGGTGACGACAAATATTTGCCATTCTAGTACTGTGCTTAAATTCCTCAAGTTGATGTACCAACGAGGAAAGCTCATCAGAACAATTACAATAAAAATTTTAGTAGAAAAGGTAATTTTTTTTTCTAAAGCTGTACGAAGGTGACTGAAGCCGCGTTGCCAGATCAGGGCCGATGATATTGCAGATTCTTCTTTGAATTTTATCAATAGATACATGTCAGATACACTAGAGTGGATAGACTTACGGAACTGTTATTTTAGGAAGCACTTTAACCAAAAGGTATGTCCACGAATTCAGTATACGTAAGGTTTGAAATGAATTTTTACAAATGAAAAAGCCTTCCCGAAGTTTTCAATTTAGCTTTAAATGAAAGCTTAAGGATGAAATTTACTATATACTTTGGCTTATTTCAGACAGAAATTATATTTATTAGAATAGGGTTGCATATTTTTAAAGTGAAAACGACAATGTCAGCCAATTTTCTGACAAACAAAAACTTATTTTTCAATTTTAAAAATCTTGCAAAAATAAAATGTTTATTTCTGAAACGTTATTTGAGGAAAATTAGCAAATTTAAAGTTCATCTGATTTGAAACAAATATTACTTACTCATAGCATAAAATGTCATATGTCTACGGCCATACGACGGCGGATTGCTAATGCATACTTGTTCAGCACTAATTTCTTTGTTTCTAATGAAAGAGTACTATGTCTAATTAGTTTGTTTAGTTAAGTGAAGGCATCTTATGCTCTTCTGATGTGCTTTCCGATGCCTAGGTACCTCCACGAAATTGGTACGCATAAGGTTCAAAACGCAACCACGGTAGGGTGGATAAGAGACAGGTTTTTCGAGAATATATTAACATTTATTGTGCGTCTTCTCTAAGAGTTCAAAGCCTGTGTATACTTAGTCAATATAAAAGCAGATGTGCAAAATTGTCATGTAATTGCTGAATATCGTATTATGAAGACACATTATGCTTCACAAATCGTTGACAAAGTGCTAATGACACACATCGTCTTCGCCTTCCTGGATATATCTACACTTACTAATAGAACGCATTATACTGCTAAAATTGCTGGCTGATAGACACATTATTGTCAGTAATGAAATACGCCTCTGACAAATTTCTCTGTGGCGTCTGTATTGAAAAATTTCAAGGCCCGAAGAATTCGTGTTACGTTTGCAGATTCCGAATTTGTTTCCGTCAAATCAGAGATAGATAGGAATTTAGTCCTGCCCGATATTGGAAGTCTTCGTACTCCCACAGAAATTGACTTCAAGAAATATAATTCGCGTGTAGCAAATGACGTGTCAACGATTGAAATGTCGTAACTTTTAGATGGAGATTTTAATTAGGTTTCATTTCTAAGATGCGTTCAACAAGAAGAGAAATAAAATGACACGAAACACATCAGATGCTATTTCAGGCAAGTTGGTAAGATATGCGTTCCTCTGATAACAAAGAGATAATTACCCCTATATAAACTACCTATAAGTATTATATACGAGGTCTATTTGAAAAGTAACGGGACTGGATATGCTGTGTGGGCTATGAGAGAAAGAGGGATAAGCGGATTGTGTTAACATCTAAAATAATATATTGGGATTATATAACTATAATCATAGCTATCAGGAGCCATTTCACTTTTTCACATGCAAGAGTTGTGGCAGGATAAATGGTGGCTACTTCACCAAGACAATGCACCTGCTCAAAAAAATGCCCTGAGCATCCGACAGTTCATGGTCGCGAAGAACATCACCGTACTGGGTCAAGGTCACCGATCTTGTGCAGTGTGACATTATTATTTTCCCTAAGCTCAAAGGGATCATCAAATGGGACGCGTTTTGAAGACATGGAGGCCACCAAGTGAGCCGTAACGACAGTGCTGGGGGACATCCAAGAAGCATTTTTCCAGGATTGCATAGAAGCTTGGCAGAGAAGGATGGAAAAGTGCATTAGACTTGAGGTGGATTATTTGTAGTGGAAACCATGTATTTTGTTGTTTGGAATTCAAATAAATTGATTGTGACACAGATACAGTTACCTTTTACACAGGATAACACGCACACATAGACATTTAGTATTCTAGTGTCTCTATGGCAGATTCAGAAAGAAAACTGCCAGACTTCCTAGACAAGGTAGTAACAGAAAGCAAGAAGAAAGGTCTTATTCCGCGTAATTAGACAGAGTGTAACATCGTCAGTAATGGGAATAGCCTAATATGTGAAGTATGAATCTGATTAGTGACGTAACATGGGAGTGATAATACTAGCTGTTTCCTTATATTTAAAAATTTAGTATTAACTGACGGAGCAGACAGGGAATTGGACGTTCCGGCGTAACCCCTTTGGCGTTGCTGATTCGGCGTCGGTGATACGGCGTAGCCGATTCGACGTCGAAATTTTTCAGCAGAGGGACAATTAGACGCAAGATTACTAATTCGTCGTTAGACTCAAATTTGGTCTTTCTCTCTTTCTCTCTCTCTCTCTCTCTCTCTCTCTCTTTCTCTCTCTCTCTCTCGTTTGGGAGTCAAATTAGTACTTCGTCGTTATATGCTCAAATAGTCCAATTTAATAAAAAAGAAGTAATTGAAGACATTTTTATATTTAAGAAAAGGAGAAGTTGGAGGTATTTTTTTAGATTTAAGGAAAAGAGTGTTTCTATATTATATTACCTTCAGTGCAGTTTCATATTTTTCAGTCGTAAAAGCCCTTTTATTCAAAATGGAATATACAGATGCTGACGAACGAATCAAAAAAGTCATAATGGAAGTTGAATCATTAGATCATATTGAGTTCCTGAAGGGTGTTGCTCATAATTACGAAATAAAGGATTTCTAAGATTAGTAGTCAAATTAGTACTTCGACCAATTTAAGAAAAAGATTAGTTGGAAGTATTTTTATATTATATTTCCTTCAGTTCAGCTTCATATTTTTCAATCATCAAAGCCATTTTATTCCAAATGAAGGCAAATAATTTATGAAAACGTGGAAGAAATAAAGTGATACACGATTGCCTCTAGTCAAAGATAGTGACATCAAAACAGTCCGCCGCGTAAACCGCTATGCCGAATAGTCCATTTATTATTCTCACGCTGAATCAGCCACGCGAAATGGGCTACGCCAAAACGTGGAAAACTTAAAAAAGAGATCGGTTTTAAGAATATCTTCATTAGTAACCTCCAATGTTTGAACCCTGTTAAAACCAAGTCACAGAGAATATGTATCTAAAATATACAATCGCTATCCTCAAGAAAACGCAGAAAGGGAACTTTACATGATCTCCTAAAGAAAAGCGAGAAGAAAGGACTATTCATTAATTACAAGTAGACAGAATGCATTGATGTCAGCAAAAGGGACAGGACAAGGTGTAAATTACAAATTGGAGATACCAAAATCAAACAGGTACCAAAATTTAAATATCTGGGAAGTGCTTTAACAGAGAATGGAAAGTACAAGACTGAAATCCGAAGGCGTATTGGGATAGCAAAAGATATCTTCTAAATGCTAAGCAAAGTTTTAAGAAACAAATTTCGTCATTATATGCTCAAATAGTAAATTTAAGAAAAAAAAGTAGTTGGAGATAGTTTTATATTATATTACCTTCAATGCGGCTTCATATTTTTCAGTCGTCAAAGCCCTTTTATTCCAAATGGAAGCAAATATTTTATCAAAACGTGGTAGACACAAAGTGATACACAATGAATACCTTTTTTTTTAATTTTTGACTCAAAAGGGATTCTGAATTAATGTTTTGACGATGTGAAGATCAAGATCGATGTAAAGTGAGATTACATATGAAGGATGGAAAAGTGAATGGCCAGCTGAATGAACACACCCGTAAAGCATCTGCTGCAAAAACAAAAGGGGGAAAGAATTAAAAACAACTCCAGTCTAAGACGGTAACATCAAAACAGTCCGACGCCTAAACCGCTGTGCTGAATAGTCCAATTATTTTTCTGACGCCGAATCAGCCACGCCAAATGGACTACGCCGAATCGTATCAAACTTGATAAGTCAATTATCGTAATAATCTGTTTAAAAAATAAGTTAACTTTATTATTTCTACTGCTGTAGTAGGCGGAAGAATCCACCATAGTCTCTTTAAACGGAGGACGCTACAACATTACTTATCTGAGGTCGACTCAGATTTTCGTGATCCCTGAATCCTCAGGACATGGAAAGACATTCAGATTGTTCTCTGATAATAAATAGATAATTATCCCTCTATAAGCTACCTATAAATATGTCACGTGCCCACACAAATACTATATTATTATAGCAGCTTTGTGGCAACCTCAGAAAAGAAAACTGAAATATTTCCGCGATAAAGTAGTAAATGAAAGTGGGAAGAGGGCTATTACAAGATTCATTAATTTATTTGTATTTTTACGGCTTATCAACCTTTATCAGGTTATTCAAAACCAGAAACATTTTTTATTGTAATAATGTTTTAGAGGTAATCATATTTTTCTTATAAAAGACCTACGAATTAACACATAGGTTGGGGAGTAAATGTATATTTATAGCTTTCCGAATGGTATTTGCGGGCAAGTCAATATGACGAACCCGACTTCTTCGTAATACTTTGTGTGAACGTGAAACTGTCATCAATGACAAAATAAAATTACACTGCATCCTCATCTTCAAGCGCTTCTGTAGGCTGTTAAAGTGGCTTAATGAAGAATTTCAAGATCAGTGTTGTAGCGAGGACGCTTGCTAGAATCACGTTCATTTAATCATAGAATGACGTGATGTCTCTTGTAAATCAGATGTGACTCACGAATAGTAGTGATAATGATGAGGAATAGATAAATAGCTTTGTCTAACATTATCTATATTTTCCTCCTGATCTATGTCAAACTTTTTCCTTGTTAACAAACTTGATGTTCAGGGCTTTATTTACCCTTTCTATATTTGTCTTATATCTGGCTAATTGAAGTAGATTTTACCATTGACATGGTCTCTTGTTAAAACGTGCTGGTTTCGAGTAAGATACATTCACGTTTGTCGATTCAGTAGAACCTCTCAAAGATGTTGGACAAATATTGAAACCTTATGATACACTTGTACTTTGAAACGACTAATATATCCTGCTCCTTCTTTATTGCCGTAGACTCTGCTGAGTAGTATGGCACCATGACTCTCAAATAAATCTAGACATTCCTGCTGTGTTTTCTATAGCTACTGAGATTTTACGCGATGAAAGTGGTAGGAGGCTCCGAACACAGTTCCATAGGTTTTGTATTGAGAGTTTCATTCTCGGTGGAACTCGACTCTCCGATTAACAATTCCCAGCAATTATCCATTACACCACCCGCACATTCAAGCTTACAGCACCAGGTATTCCCAAGAGGACTAGGTACTGACCACAATCGAAGTGGCTTAACAATTAAGAAAAAAAAACAGAATATACGGTTTTCAGCAATAGGAATAACCCCCCTCCCAAATAAGCTAATAAATGTTGACATAGATAAATGGAAGCCGTTAAATGATTAGTGGCACATGGTTGGATGATCGCTTGAAGGATGAAAGTGATTGTATTAATTATTAGAGAAAATATGTTACAGAATATACGAGAAATGAATTCAGATTGACATTCCGTATAATTAAATCAAGTAAACGCTGTTTCAAATATCTCAATCAATAATTAAAATCACATATTATGTTTCGGTTAGTCTGGATGTCCCTTACTCGGAGCTGAACCGTTATATATTCATATCAGGAGGAAGCTGGGAGAGACCATCATATATGACGGGAACAGGAATGCGATTTAAACAAATTGATCCATGAAAAATTAAAGATGTTCGTCTACGTAATTATATAATGCGTCAGTTGAAGAATAACATAAATATTTATGTTATCATCAATAAATAGATCAAGATACTTGTGTCAATTGATATTTGCATCGTTCGAACTGCTTAAATCCCGCTAAATTCTACCGACCGAATGGGAGACATTTTAATAATTGTCTCTGCTTTCGTTTTGCTCCGAGCTAAAATAGAATCACTGCTGTACGCGACAAAGTGTTCTTTGACATTTAAATATTCTGTGCAAAATGATCGTGAAAGTCTGAGCGCAACTAGTTCAAAAGACACTTATGCTTCATTGGCTCTTCCATACATTTTGCCAGACAGAAATTGCCTTCCATGTTTGCATTTATTGTGACCTTATTCAGAATGCAATTTTCTCATGGCGACAGCAGGTCAAGGCTTCACTATTTAATTTACTGTTGCTCTTAGAATATGCGTTAAAACTTATGTGATTTGAGATAGATAGATAGATAGATTATCTATCTATTTATCGTAGATAGATAGCGGACATAGATAAACATGAATGGTTTATATGTATGTTGGTAGACAGACAGACAGACTGAAAGAAAATGTATTTCTGTTGCATTTTATAAACGGAAAAAGTTCACTAGGTATACTTACCAATTTTCTGAAAATGTCACGGAGAAATTTTGCAGACGATATCTATCTATCTATCTATCTATCTATCTATCTATCTATCTATCTATCTATCTATCAAGATCGATAGATATGTAAAGGTTGAAGCATAGCAGATATAAAATCTATCAATTTTCATCATTAACAAGTGATATCTTACAAAACATAATGAAATCAACGAAATATGGTTAATAATTAATTTAGAGCAGTTGCCAAAGAATCATATTTACATATTTTTTAATTAGCTCGTTTTTCATTGTTTATTTTGTAGGTATCCTTTGATTAATCTAAGATGTAAGACCTTTCTTGATCAAGGAGATAATGGTATTCTCCAACATACTGTAACATTTCCCCTATTTTTTTTTGTTCTACCATCTATATCTCTACACAGATTTATTATCTTATTCGCTGTATTCCGAACCCCGTTTCTATTATTGAGAGGGGAGATGCAGGATGGGGAGGAAAAATAACCCAAATCAAAACGATTTGCTTTAATTTTGAAGGAACTGAAGAAAAATGGTTACGCATAATTAATACTCGCTTAGTTATTCACTGTTTACAT
>CAHIKZ030002888.1:805000-902500 GCA_903632075.3 Acanthosepion pharaonis
AGAGAAAGATTTTATGATTTTAAACCGGGAGAAGCACTGATTCGTCGGTTAATGAAAGTCAAATGTTTCCTTATAAGGAAACGACTAATATTATCATTAGAATTATAGTTCATACTATACATTTCTTTCTGCTTAATCTGCTCACAGCATATTGGCTGTCTATATTAAACATTTCTAAATGATTTTTTTTTTTATTCCCAATGCCACCATATATGTGTGTAAGAGTAAGTTGTGTTTGAAATTAAAATATAAATCTACCAGAAAATCATTAGAGCACGGTTGAGTTATGGTTGCTTTTAACCTCCTAAGCAGGACCTTTATTAGGATTCGAACGTCTATTTCTGAGCGAACGTAAATATATGCTGGGATGTTTATAAATATATAATTACGTTTGTATCTTATTCTCATGGTGAAATACTAAATTCGTCATATATTCATTTACTAAATTAAAAGTCGCCCTATCGAGGGCCATTTCAGTTAGCTCATGCGGAAAGCACTTGATTGGGCCTACGGCTTGTTCAGGACTTTGTATATTCTCAGCACTGGAAGTTATCCTGGCTGCTGTTTGATCTGTGTTTTCATATTCATGGTACTTTCTTTTCTTCAGTACAACCGAGACTCTTTTGATTACAATTTGATTCTCTGATTTTCTTTTGCGAGGCATATTGCTGCCGGAAGCGGTTGACAACAATAAACAACATAATAACTAGAAATTGATAGCTACTTTGAAGTATTCCATTAATACTTCAGCATACCTTTTAAAAGTTTAACGATAATTCTTCTGCCGCCACTTTATTTAAAGACAATTACGTAGGTCCTTACTTTCCGGACAAACAATTATTTTTATTTCATGGGTGACTTTCGCTAGATTTCGCAATTAATTTTAATTGTTTCAAAATTTATTTCCAAGTTATAAAATTTGTTATCGTACAAAAAATTTCGTCGCAAAAAATCACGTAAAAATCCGCCGAAAAATATCGCAGTAATGAAAATTATGGATTACAGGTCCCGATCCAACGGAGAATGTTTGCTCAAGGATTCGGCCTGATTCCAAAATGTCATGATATTTTGGGCTGGAAGTCAAGTTGAAAAGGTGTGACACACTGACATTTGCATTTATATAGATTATTTAAACTCTGGATAAGTTATAAAAAGTTTATCTATTCTGTTCACATACTTATTATATTAAGTGCTTACTGTTTCCATTTGCAGCTAAGTTTATCGATATACTCAGAGATGTCAGATGTATATTTCGTGGCATCTATCCAAGAGTTCTCAAATAGTTGGAAGGATCCAATTTCAGACTGTTTTCAAACTTCCAACGCATTATATGACAACAGATAAACTGAGAATTGTTTGGCAAAATTTCGAGGTTAATTACTGTTTTTCCGCGGGACGCTAAAGTAAATATTTTATCTTTCGTGTTTTGACGACTTTAAGATCTTATCGCGTTAAATATTTAAATTAGTCACAACATTCGCAATACATTTCCAACGCAGTAGCGCTTTTTAACTCACATTTACGTTAGAGTTAGCAAGCTGTAGCATAATAGCAATGAGGTGATCAAATCCCAAATCATAAGTACGGAATAGGGGAAGGTCGTAATTCCAAACGTCCTACTATTTTTTAATTGCTGTGGTAAAACGGAGAAGGGTGTTGTTAAAACATAAGAAAGTGTTATGACATGTTGACAAGAAGAGTAAATACCAACAATCCTTGAGAAAAACTGAAAGATTAAATTCACATATAAACAGGCGTGATAAAAATGACCCAGGCTTGAGATTGACGTACAGCTTCAAAGCAAGAAAAATACTTTTCGCTAAACAATAGATTTGAAATTGATTGAAGACAGGAGGGTGTGGTTAGCACCAACCCACCCCACCCGCTCATTGAAAAGGTTAGTGAAGAGGGAATTCACCAAAGTTATGACGTAAATCGGACGGGATTCACAGAAATGTTCTTACCTCGCCATATCCCCATGCCAGTTTTGGGCAAATGTTTACAAATACGAGTGCGCGAAGCGAATTCGCCAGACGAGAGAGAAACGGTCCGGAGACGAGACGGAGCAGAGGCCACGTGATTGCCTGCCAAAGATAAGCTCCGAATTTAGCCTTGTGTCGAACTTTACCAAAAAAAAACAACAAACAAACCAGATTTGTGCCAGGTCGACGATAGTATCACTTTCGATTTAGATGCCGGCTGGGCCGATAAGAAATTGCATGCGAATTCTGATATAAACCAATTATTGTATGGAGACTGTTATAAAGTCATTATTTACTTTTGTTCAATTTATTCGAATGTTATTTTTTCTTTGGATGTCATTGCACTTCTTGGACGATCCCAACACGAAATTACCTGCGACGATTCGATCTTGGCTACTTTATGATCTAAAAATTCACAACATGGGATACGGTTACTTCTGGATTGAAGCGATCAATTCAGCGACTAGCTGTGGTCTTGGAAGTCTTGGACGACAGACTTGGGTTTGTGCACGTTTACGAATATCATTAATCAATCTCACAAATCCAAAGTAAAAACTAGCAGGGGCGTAAATCAAAAGGTTAGTCAAAAATCCATACCCACAACTCGCAGCCATCCTCAACCTCGAAACATTTAAGAACAAAAAGGCTGTGATTTAATGAAGCTGCAGGAAGCGCAAATTTTACCCTATTTTAAATAAAACCCGATGTAGATGTTGATTATATTTTTCGACAAACAACACGAATTCTACATTATTTACAATATTCGGACTATCCTCATCTTTGTTACCACGTTTATTAAAAAGTTTCGGTCGTTGTACGCTCCGGCCTTCTTCGAAATGGAATGTCGAACTGAACCCTTTATTTCGCTCACTGGGGTAGACTGTTATAGTTACACGTGCTATGTCTAATGGATGTCAGTTATCACCTGTTAATTCCCCTCTGAAAGTTCTTGCATGTTTCTTACCAGAGCTCATATTGCATTTTTTGTTGTTATTATCGCTTTTCTCTGGCACTCTTTATTACTGGTTCCCATATTGTATTCATTTCTATGCTTGGTCGACTCAGCATTTTTGCTCTTGCAGGCAGCACATTACTTTGTTTTCCACGTTGAAACTACTCAGTCATCTGTTGATCAGCCTCAGTATTAAACAAAATGGCGCGACAGGAAATGAAGCTGTCTATATTTCTGAGATGTGGTATTTACACTATTTACATTATTTGGACTATTGTTCTCATCTTTGTCGCCATATTTATTACAACGTTTCGGCAGTTGTACACTCCGGCCTTCTTCAGGTGATTGGAATGTCGAAATGAACTCTTTATTTCGCTCACTGGGGTAGACTATTTTAGTTCCACGTGTCATGTCTAATCGATGTCAGTTATTTCCTGTTAATTTCTCTCCGAAACCTCTTCACTACCTTAACCAGGTATTGAACTCACACTCTTTGGGTGCTGTCACTGGATCTAACTAACGCCTTTATCCACTGCGCCATGTGTCTTTGAGATAAACATGGTGACAAAGATGATGACAATAGTCCGTATAATTTAAATAATGTACATAATACCTCATCTCAGAAATATAGACAAACACGAATTCTTTTTTGAGGTAATACGTTGTGTTCTCCGTCGATAAACGAATTAGTCTAACTACTGTGCAAAGCTCTTTTGTCGTTATACGAGAAAACACCCGGTAAATATTTATCACACTGCAAATTTTGCAAAGGAGTGAATGGTATTTACATTGTTCAGACTATTGTATATTCACTGTACGCCCCGGCCTTTTTCAGGTGATATATTTGGGATTTTCAACAGCGGCGGATTGTTCTAATTCCACGTGCCATTCCCTCTCCAATGTTCCATGTAATGTTAACCTCTGCTGTGACAAGATATTGAACTCACAACTCTACGGGTCAAGTCACTGAATTACTTCAACCAACACATTTATCCACTGGGCAATATGTATGAGGTTTTTTGAGACTTATAAACCTAATGTCTCAGTAATTATTTTATTTTACCAGACCTCATATTACATTTTTTTATTGTAGTTTTTTTCTCTAGCTCTATGTATTACTGCTTCCCATATTGTATTCATGTATTTCTGTGGCCTAGCATATATGCTGATTCCTTAAGTTTACGTATTTTCTAATGATGTTTCTCTGTCTATTATTTCAACATCATCCTTTATCCTCGATGTATGGGCAAAGGGGAGCAAAATCTTTGGGAATAAAGTTACTAAAGGGAATTAACTGAAACGGAGATATCCAGGAAAGGCACGGCACGTGAATCTAGAACAATTTAGTAGACTAAATAAAGGGTTCGATTCGAAATTTAAACGTGTATCTCCTGAAGAAGACCGAAGTGTACAGCGGCCGAAACATCGTGAATATTACAATAAAGATAAGAACAGCAGCCCGATTAATTAAAATAGTGTAAATTAACTACAATAACTCATCTTAGAAATATAGTTGTGGATAGCGAGTTTATAAGATTATTGATTTAGTATCATCAGAACGATGCTGATTATGCGTAACCCATTTCCAGACACGAACCTGATAAGAAAGATACATATGGATTTAACGTTCAAGTAGCATTTTAAATACTTAATTTATACGTAATCAGAATAGCAAAAACTGTAGAGCTTCGGCTTAAGCGAGCTCAACATATATATATGATGTAAGTGCATTAAACCAAAGATCTTCTTCTATGTACCGTGTCTCTCCCGAACGTGACTCTCCGCAATTTCTTTGGCCTTTGTAGTCTTTAATTAAAGTATTTCTTTTTATATATTTCGTGATACCTGTTCTGCCAACCATTTCCAAATGCTCCTTAGGCAGCTAATGCACTGCTTTCCCCTGTCCATCTTTCATTCAATATGTCCTGTGAGTGTCAAATTTTCCAAGCCCACTTTCTTCATAGTAATAGATATTTCAGCTGCGTCTTTCTGACACTGCATATGTATTATTTTTGTCCCCATTTTTCCTAAAACATCGTCGTTGCTCACATGTTCTGCCCATAATATTCTCAGCATACTTCTCTAGAATCACAGTTCTGTTTCCTCAAATTTCCTCTTCTTCTGTAGTTAGATTGTCTAGCGTTCACTGTCTTATAAGAGTATCGATATTATATAAGCGTTCAGAACTCTTTTTTTTCTAATTGTTCCCCCATTTTTAATTAGTCCGCAACGCACTTGGCTTGTCATGGAATCGTTGAAAATCACTTAGTAACGAACCACTCTGTATAGTATTTTTTTTTTTTGTAAGTTGATGTGGTGAAGATTGGATTCTACTTCGCCACGTGGGCAAAAGCATAACATTTGCAAAAGAACATGCTGGACTATATCTCTTGTAATATCTGCTAGCCTTGCTTTTTTTTTTTTTGTTTAAGAGAATGTTTGTAAAATCATTTTAGATTTTTGTTAGCATTTTTCCTTTGTTAAAACATAAAAAATATAAATGGAAGCTTTCACTTACGTTCATCCGACTTCACCGCAGCCGTTTTTTTTATTTTGAATGTTTGATTAAATAGATGCGCTTACGGTTAAATGGTTGTTAATACTGTTAAATAGCTCCGAAAAATAGATTTAAAGTCCGGCTAAATAATTATATCTATGGCTAAATTGCTGTACTTATTGTTAAATGGCTGTTAAATACAGTTAAATAGCTGGGAAAATTAGCTGAAAATTACGATTAAATAGCTTTATCTACGATTAAATACATGTACTTACGTTTAAATGGCTGTTAAATACAGATAAATAGCTGGGAAAATATATAACTGTAAAGTATGGTTTAAATAGCTATATCTACGGTTAAATAGCCTTACCTACGGTTAAATGGCTGTTAAATACATTTAAATAGCTGCGAAAAAATAGCTGTAAAGTACGGTCAAATAACTGTATCTACGATAAAAAAGCTGTACCTACAGTTACATGGCTGTTAAATACTGTTCAATAGCTGTGAACAAAATAGCTGTAAAATAAGATTAATTAGTTGTATCTATAATTAAATAACTGTACTTATGTACTGTTGAGGTGACACATATATATTTGGTATTAACCAACACGGTAATATCACTAAAACTAAACTTCATATAAGTTTAGTCTGTCTTTCAGCCACATTGATAAAAAGAAATACAATGGATAATGATTTAATATGAATAATAAAATCAATATTTGTTTATGAGATGTATCAAATAAAATGAATGTTGTGATTATGAAATCTGTACCACACTATCGTACATCTAATCTTGTAAATATACTATGTTAAGCATTAGTATTCTATTATTAAATATATATAGGCACACACACACACACACACACACACACACACACACACACATATATATATATATATATATATATATATATATATATATATATATATGTGTGTATATGTGTGTGTGATTGATTGAGAGTGATGTGAAATATGTAAACTAATAGATTATAAAGGAACGTGTTTTGTCAATGTCGTTCAAGGCTGACAGTCTATTAAACGTTACAATACAAACCGAGGACCGATCTATTCACATATATTATGATATTTGAATTAGTATCATTTATACAAGGCCGGCACGCACTACCACAGAACCCGCTGAATGTCGGGGGCGGGTGCTGATAGGGGATTTCAGCGATTACCAACATTTGCGTTATTTCTATCAATAATGTGTAAACAAAGCTAAATATAAACATAAGAAGCTTTATTTAGCAAAAGTGAATCGTTAATAATTAAATGGTTTTTTTATTAAGGATGATTAATATTGAAATGGGTAGGTTCATTATTATCAGACTACTTAGAGCTATATATGTTAGAAATTAAACTAAGCAAAACTGAGAATTAAAGGCTTGTCCACTTCGTAATTTTTTTTTGACCATGCTATGTTTCGAAAAACACTGCATAAAATTCACTATTATTTATCCATAGTGTTGAATTATTCAACTTTTTAACAAGAAAAATCTCCTGTTGATCTTCAAAACATTGGTGTTTCATTTAAGATGGAATGATTATGACGTGTTTCTAATTTGCAATTAGATACATTGTATTTATTTTCAATTTCTCTTGCTGTCCTGGGTATCACTATAAATTACATCCGCGTCCTGGTTAAGACGATAAACTGCATCCGCGTCCTGGTTAAGACGATAAACTGCATCCACGTCATGGGTAAAACGATAAACTGCATCCACGTCCTGGGTAGGACGATAAACTACATCCGCGTCCTGGGTAAGACGATAAACTGCATCCGCGTCCTGGTTAAGACGATAAACTGCATCCGCGTCCTGGTTTAGACGATAAACTGCATCCACGTCATGGATAAAACGATAAACTGCATCCACGTCCTGGGTAGGACGATAAACTACATCCGCGTCCTGGGTAAGACTATAAACTGCATCCACGTCCTGGGTAAGACGATAAACTCCATCCGAGAGCAAGGTCTTTGATCAGGAGGTTTTGAGGAGCGTGAAACCACCTCTTAATTGCTTGTGTTCCTAGGGTCCTATCTATAGACAAAAATTTAATTCCCTAAAAGGGGTCAAAACCCTATGCAAGTATAATAATAGATTTTAATACCATCAACACATTTTGTAAAAAATTTTACCAAAAATATATTTTTGGAAACTAAAATATTACCTGTAATACATTTTTCGCAAAAAATATTAACTGCAATAAAAATCTTGTCAGATTTAATAGCCCATTCAGTTTGATATGCCGTAAGACAAATTAAAACAAACCAAACCACACCAATTTTTCTGGTTGAATTGTTTACCTATATTGCATATGATCCATTATTTTATATAATTAGATATAATAAAATTTGTATTTTATATGAATACTACCCTTATGAAAACTTAGATGTAGCAGAGTGAAGACTACATATCATGCATTCAGCGGAGCACGAGACCCTTACATCTGTCATACATTTATACATATATTAATACAATAGGTATATAAAAGAAAGTACGCCGTTTTGATCCCCCACCGGCTTTATTCAGGTAACTGTCGCTTCGGATAATATCATATACCGATAATTTGGAATTGTAACAGTTATATCATCATCATTAATTGATAGCCTCACCGACTTTTACATGTTTAGGCCGGATGATAATAATCATATCTCATCCCCTACTAACAAATCAGAGATATAAAACTTTTCTCAGCACATGATCTACCATCGATGCACACCCAGTGATGTGAGGTACACCCAAGATGTCCTCCGGGACAGAACGATTCCTCAAAATACATTATCATAGAAAAATGACAATCAATAAAGCATTAAACAAGTAAAAAATACAAGCAATACATTTTTATAAAAACATTACCAACAATACATATTTGTAGTGAAATTATCATCAGTACATTTTATGATCTACAAGATATATATCTAAAATGTCTAAATTTTATCTTGAAAGCATAAAGTTGCGTAGCAAATATTTAGATTTTGGCCTATAGGGGGTGATATGGCTCTAAACAAAATCAACCAAGCAACAAATATTCATATGCACAAAAGCGGAATATTATTTACCATGTATTCAATTGTGAAAGCAGAATAACATATATCAAATATTTATTACTTCAAAGCTACCAAGAAACTTAAATGTCGGCATTAAGTGACCCATGAGGAGTTGATATGCCATTAAACAAACAAATCACTCTATCAGAAAGACAGAAAGAAAAGAGAGGAAAATTGTTATACCGGAACATACCCATTCTATTGTTAATAGACTCTCCCGTAGTAGCGGTCGCCAGTTGGGGCTCAGAGTGAGTTGGTGAGTCAGTCGATGTCGGACCTTAAAGTATCAGCCACCACAACTACATTGCTGCGTCATTAACTATTATTTTTAGTTCCTAACGTTTTGTACGTCGGACCCTTTTAGGACCGACTTAGTGAAATACAAGCCTCCACTGTGAAAACCACTCTACAACAAAAATCTAGAATACTTAGCTTTTATTTCGACGATCCATTAGCAACAATTTTTAAAATGTTTTAAAAAATCTTTAAAAGAGATTTAAGAGAGAAATTTTATTGATAGTTGATTATTTATCAATACTCAGGTAGTTTTTCTTTTCTTCCGGTCCAGAAATGACACTGTCTATTTGGTTAATTTAAAGCGCATGCTCTTTGTTTTGTCCCCTGTTTGGTTCATCGGTGTTGCCTCTGGGAACATATGACTCCCAGAGCAGAGAAGTTAATTACAATTGTCTGACAGCCCAGAAAGGACAGATATATTGAAAGGCTACTCCCTTTATATGATTCCAGTTTGATCTGGAGTGAAAACCTTTGGCTTAATATGACTTGAATATGCACTAAGCTTTTTTCTATTGATCCGAAGCGCCGGTCGTGTCATGGATAGCCGCTCGGAATGATAAATCGGACGGCCAACTCCGTTATATTTACTTATGCAAAAATACCCTTGGGAAAAGGTATGAATCAATCTCCTCAAAGCTATAGTTTCAACAACACGACTTGTATAAAGAAAAAATATTTTTATTTCCCTCCCCCAAATAATTGTTAATGCAATATTCACTTGCTAGAAAGGAATTAAAAAGAAAAAATATTCTTACAATTCAAAATATGTTTCTAGTTTAAATAAATCACCAACGATTGATAAGCCGTAAAAGAAACCAAGCCAATTAACTTCATATTCATCGATAAATTATTTTACTTTTCTTCTACTACATGTAAAACGCTTGAAGTGACCCGGCATTTCTTAAAAACACATTAAAATGAGATATTTTGGTATTTTTAAAAAAATAAAACATATCATTTCAGTAACTGCAATGTATTTGCTTTTATGTTTACAACAATTAGACCTTAATTATAAAAAAAAATCATTACAATGTATTCCCTGCAATAGATATTTGTCATGCACTCAACCTAATAATTCAAGTTTAAATTCAATTCGTGAGCTATCCGCACTAGTTAGCTACGCTATACAATATATACATTGGTGTAATTTTACGTTTACGATATATTTAAGAGCCAAATGTTTAAATAGGGATATATTTTTGTCAAGAGATTACTAAAATTGAAATAATGCAGTGTAAGTATATATTTAACAAATTCTTTTCTTTTGTTTAGCTTCTTACGAATGTTATTATAATCCTAGTCATAATCAAAAGTAAATTATTCGATTTCTCGCTTGAAATGCGTCATTGGAATTAAGAATTACGTACAAGGTGACTTAGACGTTCCTCAATCTAGAGTTTTTTTTTAAGATATCGATACATGATTATCTATCGATGAAAGATTATTGAAAAACAAGTGATAATATCGAAGCACGTTGCTTCAAGACAGAAGTCGTTTTGTTTTTCGGGCATCTTCAATAGATTTTTATTAGATTCGATTTTAAAGGAACGGACGTTTGATGAGACGAGTCTAACCTGCCTCTCTAGAATGGGTAAGGAAACGAATGAAACGGAATTGGGAACAAAAAGGGGGAAATAAATTCAAATTAATTCATAAAGTTTAAAGATAAATGCAAAGAAGAAGTAAGAAAATGCAACAAAGAAAAAACAAAAGAAAGAAATATACAGAATAAACCTAAAAATAATAATTATTATTATTATTACTAAAACTACTACTACTACTGATTTTGATGTTTTATTCTATTCAAGAGTAGACTCAAAATAAATTGAAAATTTCAATAATACCAGGATCTGGCTAAGACGTTGAAAAGACTAGGGAACAGGGCTATTGAAGTAATTCCTGTAGTAACAGGTGCACTTGGAACACCACCTACAAAATTGAAAAAGCTTTTAAGAACTGGAATTAAGATCAAGAATGGCGACCACCAGAAAAGGTCCACCATTTAATTTGTGAGGCTTCTCCGAAAGGGTATATTTTAATATTTGAGGAGTCATTTTGTCATCCTGTATCAAGCACTAAATTTTCACTGAATCCTCCAATGTATGAAATAATAACAATAATAATAATACAAAATACAAGGACATTGAAATCGAAATCTCAGAAATATGGCACATGGCAATATCAACAACCCCTATTGTAGCTGGAGCCCTCGGATTTCTCGGAAAAGATTGCAGTAGACTAATTGAAGGGATCCCTGGAAGCCCATGTCTTAAAGAAATACAAAAAATTGTTCTCACAATTACAGCCCACACTTTACGAAGGGCCTTATCTATGTATTTTTTTTTTGTCAGTATAAAGTGTCATGATGCTATTTCTAACCTTAGGTCTCTGGGTGGAACCCATAAAGAAATGTGTAAACGCCAAAAATCAAATGAAATAATAATAAAAATAATAATAATACGCAGACCCGGTTACGGAGATACGACCCGTAACAGTTTATGTGACTACACAATACGCACAGAAAAAAATCAAAGCTAGTCACCCAGGCATCGTTATTAGAGACCGGAAACACACAAAAATAATGCCTCGTTATTGATATGGGAGTCCCTGCATACTGCAATGTATCTTTCAAGATCTTCAAAAAGCTATCAAAATACAAGGACCTTGAAATCGAAATCTCAAAAATGTGGCACATGAGAACATCAACGAACCCTGCTGAAGTTGGAGATTGCTTTGAAAAGATTCCAGTAGACACATTGAAGGGATTCCTGGTGGCCCATTCCTTAAAGAAATACAAAAAATTGTTCTCACGAGTACAGCCTACACCTTACGATGGGCTTTATCTATGTAAAATATGTGTGCATTTTCTTTTTTTAAAATTGCTCAGTGGAAAAAATCAGGATGCCATTTCTGACCTTACGTCTTTGGACGTGACCCAGAAAGAAATGAGTACACACCAGATATCAAAAGAAATAAAACCATAATAAAAAAGAGTGCATGAGAAATATGTCTGCTTTTAAATTTGGGAAAAAAATGAGAAACGTATATAAAACAAAAACAAACACTCGGAAATAATTAATTCCCCTCTGTGATGTCAGTGGAAAGCAAAACAAAGTAATCCTGAAAAATATTCGTCCCCTTTCAGTATTTCTCTTTTGTCTTCTAATTATCACACAGCACGATGTTGTCACTTTCTTCCAATATAATCAATATCGGATCGACCAAGATATGATCAATGTTTCCACAAAAACAAACGCTTGACTGTGAAAGCCCACACCTCCATGCGCATCAAGTTGAAAAGGGAGAAAGAAATGAGACAATCGATAGGTGACAACTATCACTTGGACTAAACCACCAGCACATCCCATCGATTAGCACAATAGTTGACGAGTACATTTTTTTTCTAATGTTCAATGTGTTTTGTTTGTCTTCTCCAATAACAACCAGATAACAAAAGCAGTAAGATGAAACATTGTCTTGCATGCTCGGTGACTCATCAGGACGTGGGCGATCATAATTCACCACAACTTCCAATCTTTGCACATTTTATGGATGCTTTTCTTTTTTACTATCTTTCCCAATCCCTGTTCCATTATCCATTTACACAAGCGTTATGAACTAACGATAAAAGAAAAAAATGATCTCTATCACCGTCACGAATGTTTGATTTGTTTTTATGGTTTATCAACCTTTGGCCTTTTGCTGGTTATTTAAAGCCAGAAAATATTTACTTTAATGGGTATTTATTATTCACACACGCATATGTATATATATATATATATATATATATATATATATATATATATATATATATATATATATATATAGAGAGAGAGAGAGAGAGAGAGAGAGATTGGTTTAAAATATGTATCAATATTGTGATTTCATTTCTTCGTTTTAATAATAATGTTATTAAACTTATCAAACATTATGAAAAGAATTTACATAAAATAAATAGACAACTTGTCTATATTATTTAATGAAACATGTATGAATATACACACACACACACACAAATATATATATATATACATATACATATATATATACACACAGATATGCATATATACATATAAATACATATATATATGCATATATACATATGCATATATATATATACATATATGCATATGTCATATATATACATATATATATACATATATATACATATATAGAGACACACACATATATATATATATATGCACACATATATATGTACCTATATATACATACATATATATATATATATGTGTGTGTGTGTGTGTGTGTGTGTGTGTAAAAATAGGAAAAGAACTCGTTAGGTAAATAATCCAAAGTTCTTTAGTATTTTTTTTTATTATTTTAAAAAAATAGTACTCGATACAAAAATAGAGCATAAATTTAATTCTTTATTTAAATATAATATTTAAATATTATCATATTTTTAAATAAATAGTTATATATATATATATATATATATATATATATATATATATACTAGCAGTATAATCCGATGGCGACGTTGATCTTTTGGAATCAGTGGCTCTGATCGAAGCATTCCGTAAGGCATTTTGAGACAGGCAAACTGAACATTCTAGAGACGTTTCGTTTTCTCTTATTTGCATGGCAGATCTGGCGGCAGGTGTTTTGCGACCGAGGCAAGTTCTCTTCATTGATGGCATGTCTTAGGCAAATATAAATTATCAAATGGAATGTGTGGGCAAATACAAGAAGAGAACGCTGTAAAGCTACAGGGATCACTAAGCCCGAATAACTTTAGGGAAGGTTGGAAAAATAAATGTTGAGTTCTAAAAAGTAAGCTTACTTATTACTACGGTGAATGCAATGCAAAGACTGACAGGACAATAAAAAATAAATTAGGAACAGCTATAAACAACAATGAAAGCAACGCCTTGAAAATGTAGTAGTAGGCTTTATGCAACGGAAAAGGTAAGCTCACTCGAGAGAGATTGGCACTTGGACAAAGGAAGGGGAATGTGTAATTTGGACTCAAAACTGGCACTGAATAATAATCTATCAAACAAAAAAAATCAGATGAAAACTGTGGAAATGCAAAAACACCACCCAATCAGACACACACACACACACACACACACTCAAACACATACACACACATTTTGAGATTTATAGATATAGATAATATTGTTGTAATAATTTAATGAATTTATTTTTATTAAAGTTTTTATGAAAAATATATAAAGAAGAACAGATAGTAAATAGTAAAACGTTGATGAGAGTTATAATGGACAGGAAATAGTGGAGAGCCATTGTCGCCAACAATTTGGATGCAAATCTAGCATTGAAGAATTATCTATCCAACAAAAAAATCATTGGAATTGGATGAAAACTATGGAAAAGCATAAACAACATTCGATCATCACTCACCCACACACACATACACACGCACATTTTGTGGATCATACACACACACACATACAGAGAGAGAGAGACACACATATATATATATATATATATGTATATTAAGAAATGGACAAGGTCCGACAATTTATTTATTAAAGACATTTTTATGTTTAACGTTGTTATTTTATAGATACAAGTATTTAAGCAAATGCTCTGTTTATGATAAACAGTATTAAATAACATTTACCGGCCTGAATGTCCGAGAAATTTTCATAGAAAATATTCGTTCTTTGACAGGATTCGAACCTGCATCCTATACGGAACCGTCATATACGCTGACGTGCCTTACCTCTAGGCTACAAAGAACCGTTCGGTAGTTGGAGTTTATAAGCAGTAAATTCGACCTTGTCTACCGAACGGTTCTTTGTAGCCTATATGTATGTATATAGATAGATAGATAGATATGAGAGCAAAAATCCACTTCCAGCAAGGATGCTTCTCAAGCATAACGTCTTCCAGTATACAATAATTCGAAGAATTAGAGTCAAATCCTTGTGCCTGACATGCATGCAACGCAAGTGCCGAAGGAAGGGGGTGAACCTACCATTACTTTACTGTACGCATGTGATTAACTTTTAAACATGGACGCCAATTTCTTTCAATTATCAAAATGAGTTTCATTCTTATAAATGTTTTGATTCATTGCATACAGACAACTCAGACAATTGGTTGATATCTTATTGGCTTCAGAATGTATGAAACACAAATAAGATAATGTGGCGTAATGTACACATTATGATACTGTATATAGACAATACAATTTTACATTTATTAAACCTAGTTGACAACATAAAAGAGGTATTATATTGTTATAACTGAGGAGTCACATAGCATATTTTTATACTCAACAGTCAGTATTGTCGGCTAGAATAATCAGACGGTCACCTTTATCTAGCTTGAAAACATATCATTTATTCAAACAGCGATATTATTATTATTAATATTATTATTATTATTATTAAACAAACAAAACGATTGACGTAACTCATCACACATTTACCTACACGGTGGTTCTGATCATCCTTATCACACGATAAAAATGCCAATTTTGGCGCATAAGGAACGGAAGTAAAAGATTATTGGTAACATGCTAATGATTTCATTCGGCATTGTTAAGAGCCGCTATCAAGAATCGCGACTGAAACAAACTGACAATAAAATAACTGAAAAAGAAGATTACCCTAATTTTATACAAGGTCAAAACACCGAAAAACACAATAAATATTCTGACATGATCCCCTTAGTTATCAACTTGCACCGACCTTTCGCTGGAGTTTCGAAAATACTACACGACATCTAAGAACCCCGTCTTAAATAGATTTCCCCAACGCGCCTATAGAGAAGTAATAAAAAAAACATCAGACAAAATTTAACAAATATAATCGTCCGCACTTAAAAACATATTAGAGTTTCAGATCGTTGAACTCCCGAAAACACACATGAATGTTGTGCAACAACGTGTGTCAAGTTATTTCTGTCATACATTCAAAGAGGAACATCACAGTTTGAACAGATTGTGACAAGGATTTCCATGGCATACACTCCGTCCAATGTACCAACAAAAAATTAAATAAAAGATTCACAAGACAACAAAGCGATATCAACGAAACTTGCAGGCCATTTCTGGTATCTCAGCTACAGTCACGTTCTCACAGATGTGATGTGGCTTCTCTCTGCCTTTTCTACAAATATTTTCATGGCAACTGTACTGACAAGCTATTTTCACTGGTGCCCCAATTACATGAACTTAAGCGTGCTACTAGGTTGACATCTCGGTCCCACCTTTTCACTGTCGAAACTGTTAAATATAACCGCCTCTTCTATTCCAACAACTTCGTCACGCGACATTGGGACCCCCTTCCTCCTACTTGTTTCCCTGATAGCTATAATCTTGAAATATTCCAATGTAATGTCAACCGATCATCTTCTGATGCCTTGATCTTGATCCCCGTCCTGGACTGAATAAAAATTGCTGCCATTTATCAGTATGTGCTTTATGGTGAATGACTCTTAGGATTCCACGCATACCGGGGAATCTTCCTTTTTTAGGATATACTAATTTGTTATGGTAGCATGTCCAATATGAAGACGGAACAGAATCATATCTTCTCTTCTAGTTTGGCCTTTCTGGTGTCATTCTTCTATAGCTGTTTTGATTCTGAACAATTTAATAATTTTTGTTTGGGGAGAAATATTGTGTTAACGAATGCCAATTGTTTCCCTATAATCAATCGATTAATGTCACCATCCACATTAACTATCACATCAACTTTCAACAAGGGATGTCATGAAAATACTTTGGTTTGGTTTATTTTGTTTTATGGCATATCAATCTCAATGGTTTATTTAATACCAACAAGATTATTAGGATAAGTTCCTATGAGAGAATATGTATTCATTGCCGGTAATTATTTTCTTCAAAAATGTATTACTGGTACTTGTATACAAATGCAATTTTATACTTTCATAGTCATTTGATCCCATTTTGAGGGTTAACTGTTTTCCCATAGATGGGACCCTAAAAAGGGGACCTAAATCAACAACAATTAACTGGTGGTTCGCCGCTACTCAAAACCTCCAAATGAGAGACGTTGCTGCCGGATTTATTTTATCACCATACATAGGATGAATCATTGGGGGGCGTGTGTGTGTGTGTGTGTAAGTGTGTGTGTGTGTGTGTAAGTGTGTGTGTGTGTGTGTGTTTGGGGGGGTACTCCTCTGCAGAGGTGCAATCGACGTATTGTGAACCCCCAGCCGAAAGGCCAGATGAAATATAGAAATCTTTAAAGGTTTGTTTGATTTTGTTCAGTGGCATATCAACAACGCTATGGGATTTTTAATAGCAAAATCTAAATATTTTTCACACAATATTATGGTTTCATCTACAATATATTTTGAACGCAATTGTATGCTCTCAACTACATATTTTGTACGTAATATTTGGTTTGACTTGGATTATTTTGCTTTACCTCATATCAACCTCAATGTGTTATTTAACGCCTGCAAGATTTTTACAATAGATTCGTATGAATAAAATATATATTCTTTGTAAGGAAACTGTTAGTAGATCCGGTTTCATTGATATTCTTTTGTAAAGAGGATTGTTGTATTCTTTTCAGACACGGTTTGTAGAGAAAATGATTTTGTCATTCTCATTTGCTTTATAATTTTGTTAGTCCTATTTTCAAAAATGATGTATCATCCACATTCTCGAACAGTTCATACATATTGTTCATATAGGAGTTTTATCTTTAGATCTAGTACTTGGTTAATATATGTGTAATAGTATATGCCGTTTTACATGCTTGACATACTGGTTGATTTTCTTTGTTTAGTAAGTATGAGTGGCTTATTCTTGTATGGCTAATGCGTATGCGGGCCAGTACTACACCTTCCTTGTTTCGGTGTTGACTTAAATTCCCCTAGTTTGCGTTGAATTGCGAAGAGTGTATTATATGAGTAATTGTCCCAGAAGCGTTGCCATTCCTTTGGAATACATTTACTAATTACCTACTTAAAATCTGTGTATGGGATTTTGGTCCTTATATCTACATTTACATCTAAAGCACGCTTGGTTGCTATGCCTGCTTCATTATTACATTTAACTCCGATGTGGTTAGGAATCCAGCGTAGTTTGTTGTCTTTATGCTTCTTAATTTGGCTCATTTTACGTAATATTTGCATCAGTAGGATGTTGGATTTTTTCTTCATAGCACGGATAGATGCAACCGAAAAAAAATCACATTTTTTTTTTGTTAGCTCTCTGCGAAAATGTTGATAGCTATATGGATTGTATAAGATTCTGCAGTGAAAATGGTGCTTCACTTTGGGAATATTTTGTCTCACTGCTGCAAAATCCTTGTCCTCACATTTTGATCCGTCTTTGTAGATGGGTGTATGTTTAGGCAAGTTTGACAATATGCCCTAAAACTTATCCTGGGTGCATTTTTTTTTTTTTGGTAGATTATGTAATTCTAGCAGAACTTCGGGTTGCTTGAAAGCCCAAGGTGAAATGCTGGCTGCAGTTATTTCTTGTATATTTGTGAGTGTGGTGCCTAACTCTTTAATAGTAGAGTTAATCCTGAGTCCTTAGGATTGTATGTCATTAACTTTTTGTTAGAATAGATCGCATTAATTCGGTTCAAATGTATTGCTGTAAGCTGGGTTGGTTGGGCATGATTTTATTTTTACATAGTACAGTAGTGTTAGTTTAGTGTGCCGTAAATCTGGAGGTGTTCCATTAGTTTCTGAATATAAGCTCTCCACTGGAGATGTTCTGAAAGTCCCGAGTCTGAGGTCTTGATGATAAGTTGCACTGAGAATTTTTTTTGTACAACTTTCTGGCCGCCCAATATATGACACTAGCGTAATCCAGTTTGGAGCGATGTAGCAATCAGTATAATTTTGTCAATGTTAGTTGATCTACTTTTCATTCAGTTTGGGCCACAAGACGCAGAAATTGTAGGGATTTGCTACATTTTGTTTTGTTTTAGATGAAGAATGAACATTAATTTTTATCAAGGATAATGCCGAGAAACTTGTGTTTTTTCACTACTAGGTTTTCTGATCGGTCTAATTTTAAACATGGTCTTTGCGCAATTTTCTTAATTTGCAGAAATGTAGGCATTTGGTTTTAATTTTGGAAAAAAGTAAACCCATTTTCAGTGGTTCATTTGTGCATTTTATTAAGACATTCTTAGAGTTCACTTTCTCTGGTATATATTTTCCATGGTATTTATTTCCCATGGTATTTATTTTTCATGGTATTTATTTTCCATGGTATTTATTTTCCATGGTATTTCTTGATGTACACAATGAAAAAATCGTCGATATATTCAGAGGATCTCACTCCTGGGCTTAGGATAACTATCGATTTAATTTCTACGCAAAAAAGCGTCACCAAAAGAATGATTTCTTGTAGAACCCATTCTTGTTGATCTTGCAATTCCGATAGCGTACTTCATGAATTTCCATATCCATTTTTTCTAGTTCGTCAAATAGGTTTTGCTTTGGAATTTAGTTGTCGTGGATTTTCCGCTTTTGTTTAGATGATTCTAATCTTTTAGAAGATAATCTTTCCTGGGTTTTGGTGGATGGACAATAGATCGTTGTTACTTTTGTCTTGTCGAAGAATTGCTATTTTTCGTAGGAGTAGGTTGTGTTTCAGTTATTTTGTTTTTTGTTTTTTTTTAATTTATTTCTTATTTTAGTTCCTTCCTTGTCCTACTTTTGCATTTCAGCTTGCACCATTTCCGTGGAATATAAACGTTTTATGTAGGTTTGAAATTTGGGCAACTCATTTATTCCCAAGGGAAACTCCTTCTCAATTAGGGCTCTGTATTTATCAGGCTGACCAGCATTATTTGTAATCTTCTTTTCCATATACTTCGACAACTTTTTGCATAGAAAGAGCCTTACGTGTAACCTTCTACTACTTGCCTTGCGTCTGAAAATGAGATGTTTCTTTATATTTTTCTTCGAAAAATTCCCTTTACATTTTCCAGAAAACGCATATTCTTGAGTATGCTGGATGGCTTTCCATTTTCAGTTAACACATCATATTTCATCGTAGCATTATTCTTCAGAATTTCTACATGTTGACCGACTCCTGCAGCTATCCTTATGATGTCCAAATTTTTGGCACCAAAAGCTTCTTAGGGGGCAGTGGTATATATTATTCCACTGGCTCAATATTAGGCCCTATTTTAATTTTGGCAAATTTCAGGTGTCCCAAAAGTAAGAATATATGTGCCAATTATAAATGTTTCCCCTATTCTTTTAAATGAGATTTTATGGTAATCGCTGACCACTTGGCTTGCTAAGGCAGATGTAATTTCCTCAGCTGTGGCCAGAGACAACACATTACTTCTAATGACTCCCTTACATGAGCGAAGGTTTTAATTTTGATATGATGACAGGTCTTCAGTTGAGTTGGAAAATAGGAAACAAGCAGAAAATATAATAATTTTCTCGGTGTGTCTACAAAATGATTAAGCGGCGAGTTTAACTTACGTGGTAGAAATATTTAATGAAGAAAATGTATTAAAAAAATATACGCTTATTATTGGGAATACAGTATTTACCTCAGGTTTTCTTGTTTTTTTTGTTTTTATTCTCCAAGAAAGTTCGTTGTCTATGTTTATGAGTTTTAAAAGTGAATTATGAATGCGGATACAACAGACACAAAGGAAGACGAAAGAATATATTGATCGAAAAAAGCGATTACAGCTCAACTAAACGAAAGCAATAATCCATACAATAGTTTTAATTCTGTTTGTCCATTCATTAGTTAGCACGACTGTTACGGCCTGTCATTACCTAATAAATTCATTTTGATCGGGTTTAAAGGCGGAAAAGACATAGAGACACTACTTGGTTTCAGTGAGCAATGGAATGAAATAAAGAACTTAGAAAGGGAGCAAGGAGTAGGAAGCGACAAATGTTTAATATCTGTTGCCATTACTTCATAAATAATGAGCTATTTCGTTTTGATCCCGTGGAAAGTCGAAAAAGATATATAAGAGACTCTGCTTTGTTTCAGTGAGAAAAAGAAAGAAATATTTAACGGCTCCTGTCATAATTAATGTACAGTCCGTTTTGATCGTGGGAAAAGAAGGAAAAATCATAGCATATTCCCTGCTTTGTTTCCATTACAAAATGAAAGATTTAGAGTTTATCATCTTCTGTCAATACCTTATAACTAATGAACTATTACGTTTTGATTGCTTAGAAAGACGGAAAAGACATATCAGTGACGCTATGTAGTTTTAAAGTGTTTAATGTGAAATTAAAACGCGTTCAATTGAGAATCTTCTCATTTGTGCCCACTTACTTCTTAAAATAATGCTTAGAATTCATATTTACCACTGTTATTGAATATTTTGTTAGAAATGTTAATCTCTCAGATTTAACGATGGGCTAAGAAATATTCTACTGGTATATTATCAACATAGAACTCGCTATGAGCTTATTCCCTCATTAAGAGAATAATTAATTTTCATCAGAAAATTAAAATAGGAAAACCATCATTTTTCAAAGGTATTTGTTGTATTATACAATAAATTTATTTCCACACATATCTTCAACAAAAATATATTAAAACTGAAACAAAATAATATGTAAGAATCAATATTGTATATCAAGTAGAGAAGAAAATTTATTTTTCCGCAATTTTTGCATAAAATAAACAAGATTCGGAAACAAAAATTCAAAAATTAATACCAAATCAAATATGCTAACAATAGAGTCATGGGAAATAAACAAGGCCTTACATATGCTTTTTACGAGAGTGAATTTTCTTATAGTTGTTGTTTATTTAACAACGATTCTCAGGCTGAAACTTGTCATATTTAACGAACTTCCAGTGAAGTCGAAAGTTGAGATTTGTTCGATTCCACAGCTTTTGTTTGAGAATTATTACCACTAGATATTTACATAAGTGGTTAAGGAAAGAAAATGCATTGTTATTGATTGATAATGATTTGCGCTTAATTAAATCCAGAAAATATTTAAAAAGAAACGCTTTTAGTGATACAAATCATAAAAACAAATAATCTTTTTAGTGATACAAGCCTTAAAAATTATAATGCCTTCAGTGATACAAGCCTTAAAAAGAAATAATAATGCTTTTAGTGATACAAGTCTTAAAAAGAAATAATAATGCTTTTAGTGATACATGTCTTAAAAAGATACAATAATACTTTTAGTGATACAAGTCTTACTAATTAACTGGGGAAGAGGAGGTGTATTCTTACGTTTCCCAAGTGTATTTATGTGTAACCGAATATAAGTCCAACTGAAATCAGAACTTGGCTCTCCAATTAACAATTATCCATTACACCACCCGCACACCCAAGCTTACAACACATGTTATGCCCAAACAGTCACTCATATAGGTAATGACAAGGGTCGATATTGCTTAATTTCGTTTTTCTTGTTTGTTGAGGAGAGTGGCTAAATACCATCCAAGATTAAATACAAGACTTGCAAAATAGCTGATGTAGACTCAAAAGCAATCCAGTGATATGATGACACGGCATCGCTGGATGGAGCGTTTTCTAGAAATAAATTAGCGGCCAGGGCAGAGGGTCCCTCACCCCGATTAAATCATGAGGCAAGTATAGAGGCGGTCCTTCACGTCAAGAAGTCTGATCTCGATGGTTTCTGCCAGGTCTAATTGTTCAAGACACAGCGTATGAATGGATTCCTCTCCGGCTTTCGTCCCAGATATGTGAAGGGAACTGGTCAGTTTGCTCGACTGCTTAGCCATTGACGTTGTTTCAACTTGATATAGCCGTAAGCGAAAGAATAGGCTAATGTTCCAGATGGTAATTAATGTATACAGGCTGATATGAAAAATGATTGGCTCTAAATGTCAACTAAAATTAGAAAGAATAATGAAAGACATGAAGGGTTATTTGGGTCCCACGCGTGTCAACAATTCTGAGCAGTACTATAAGAATTAGGTTCTAAAGTTTTCTTAAATGTCGTGCAATTATTGTTAATTGGTTTTTCAACATTTTCGCTTTCTCTCCAGTAGTCAGCTGCTAGGCTGGCATCTGCTAATTGATGAATTTCCTTTTCCTTTGCAATCATATTTTGTTATCTGTCTTGGAGGTTTAGATAACGTGGAGTATGTTGATATTATTAGTATTAGTAGTAGTAATAGTAGTAGTAGTAATAGTAGTAGTAGTTTCCATGACAACCGTGATTATCTTATTTACTATTTGTTAATCCTCGAATCCAAACGAAAGTGTTCCTTTATTATTGTATTAATTTGGAGCCAACTTGCTACGTTTATACTGAATATTATTTAAAATCTCATTTTTCCTTCCCAGAGATGCAGGTTGCTGCATTCATTTCTTTTTTTTCTATTTTTCTTCTTCATCTGCAAAGCTTTCCTTTTCTATGGAGTGTTGCCGTTATTTGCTATCACAGTTCTTTACTGAGACCTTTACCTGAGGTAAGAAAGTTCATTTTTTAGATGGTCATTGAGCATATTAGATTAAGAAAATGTTTTTTTTTTAATTACGTGACATTCCTTTCTCAGAGACTCACCTGTTATCGGAATAGTGGTTGCGTTTAGTGGCAAAATTTTCATATTCATATTGTATGCTAGTCCACAAAATTCTTCTGAGCCGACCAAGCATAGAAATGAATACAATATGGGAACCAGTAATAAGGAGTGCCAGAGAAAAGTGATAATAACAACAAAAATAGCAATATTAGCTCTGGTAAAAACATGAACGATAACAGAAAAAATGCAATATGAGCACTGGTAAAAAATCACATATGGAGAGAAAAGGGAGATTACCGGAAGATCATAAACAAAGAACACCATTAGAAAATTCGCAAACGTAAGGAATCAGCACATATGCTAGGCCAGAAAAATCTCCTGAGCCGACTAAGCATAGAAATGAATACAATATGGGAACCAGTAATAAGGAGTGTCAGAAAAAAGTGATAATAACAAAAATTGTAATATGAGCTCTGGTAAAAAAAAATCAGATCCTTTATCATTGTCCATATTTTCTCTTTTTATATTCTGTATTAATTTGGTGCCAACTTGCTACGTTTATACTGAATGTTATTTAAAATCTCATTTTTCCTTCCCAGAGATGCCAGTTGGTGCATTTATTTGTTTTGACTATTTTTCTTCTTTATCTGCGATTCTTTCTTTTTCTGTGTAGTATTTTCCTTTCCATATTTCTTTTCTTCATGAGGTTTTCATTATTCCTGAATTTCTTTTCATTCATCTGTTTATTTCCTGGTTCTAGTCGTTCCTATTATATTTTCCCTACATTCTGGTTCCGATTTTTCAAGTCACATGTGCAGAGAAGGTCCCCAGGGGAAACGCTCAAATAATGCCAAATCAGTCAACTGGCAAATACATTTATGGTACTGAACAGGATCCTTTCTTCATTCTCCAAGAAAAAAACATGTACATATATAAATCTTCATTCAATTAAGAGCGGTTGCCGTCATTTGATGTCACAGTTCTTTACCGACACCTTTATCTGAAGTAAGAAAATTCATTTTTGATATGGTCATTGAGCATATTAGATTAAGAAAATGGTGTTTAAGTATGTGACCTTTGTTTCTCAGAGATTCACCTGTTATTGAAATAGTGGTTGCGTTTCTTGGCATAATTTTGGAATTTCTATTTCAAGATTATTATATTTTAACTCTTTGCAAAATACTTCTTTTTTTTTAAATATTGATTTTTTAATTATTGTTATTTACTTTTTATTATTAAATGTAATAATAAACCCCACCCTCAGGATTATTATGATTGTTATTAATCCCAATTCGCTATTGGTCTGACAAGAGATTAATTTTAAAGATCCTTATCATCACCATCACCATTATTATTATTATTATTATTATTATTATTATTATTATTGTTGTTGTTGTTGTTGTTGTTGTTGTATTTATTTCCTTTGATTTCTGACGTGTACACATTTCTTTCCTGGTCCCGCCCAGAGACCTAAGTTTTGAAACGGCTTCATGACACTTTCCACTGAGAAAAAAAATAAACAAAAAAAAAAAAACAACATATTTTACATAAAGATAAAGCCCGACGTAAAGTGTGGGCTGTACTTGTGAAAACAATTTTTTGTATTTCTTTGAGGCATGGACTTCCAGGAATCCCTTCAATTAGTCTACTGGAATCTTTTCCAACCAATCCAACTTCAACAGGGTTTGTTGATATTATTATTATTATTATTATTATTATTATTATTATTATTATTTTCTTTGATTTCTGGCGTTTTTACATTTCTTTTCAGGTCCCTTGGGACCTAAGGTTAGAAAGGGCGTCATGACACTTTCCACTGACAAAAAAAAAAAAAAGAATTAAATTACATAGATAAAGCCCTTCGTAAGGTGTGGGCTGTATTCGTCAGAACAATTTTTTGTATCTCCTTGAGGCATGGACTTCCAGGAATCCCTTCAATTAGTCTACTGCAATCTTTTCCAACCAGTCCTAGGGCTCCAACTACAACAGGGATTGTTGATGTTCCCATATGCCACATTTTCGTGATTTCTATTTCAAGGTCCTTGTACTTTGACAACTTTTTGAATATCTTCAAAGATACATTGCAGTCAGCAGGGACTGCCATATCAATAAGGAGACATCGTTTTTGTTTGTGGTCTTTAATAACAATATCTGGCCGGTTGGCCTTGATTGTTCTGTCAGTGTGTATTGTGTAGTCCCATAGAATTGTAACAGGTCCTATCTCCGTAACCGGGTCTGGGTGGTGTTCATACCAGTTTCTTTCAGTTTCCTTCCCGTAGAAGTTGCAGATTTTCCAGTGCAGATACTGGCCCACTCTGTCATGTCGGATTTTATATTCAGTGGGTGCCAACACCGTACAACCTAATACAAGATGATCAATCATTTCTGGATATTTATCACAGAATCTGCATTTGGGGCTGACACAATATTTTAGTATATGTGCTTGATAATTCCTAGTTAGGAAGCATTGGTCCTGCGCAGCAAGGATAAAACCTTCAGTATCCGCTTTCAACCCTGCACTACGTAGCCACTAATGGGTACGGGTTTTGTCTACGTCAGCTTGTTTGGTACGGGCAGAGTATTGGCCATGAAGCGGTTTATCTTGCCATCGCTTCTGTAACTAGTCGGTTGCATTCGTCTGTGCTGTCTTTTTTAGGTATTTTGCAGTTTCAGCCGGTGTATTTTGCTGTAGTTGCATCTCTACGCCCATTTGAAACTCCATTTTGAATTTGTTGGCTTCTTTCACTACGGAGTAAAGACGCTTACTACTTTCATGTTCCTTGATGCATACCATCATCCAGTCTTCTGTAGTTTCCAAATATCTTTGGAGGCCAATTGTTGTAGTTTTGTAGGACAGTTCTAGTTGAACTAATCCTCTTCCTCCTTCGGATCTGGGCACATACAGACGATCGACATCAGCTTTGGGATGATGCATGCGATAGCAAGTGAGAAGCTTTCTCGTTTTGGCATCCATTCGCTTAATTTCAGCTATGGTCCAGTTAAAGACATTAAAGCTGTATTGCACCACAGGGACAGCCAATGTGTTTATGGCTGATATCCTGTTTTTTTAGTTTAGCTCAGTATTTAGTACCAGACGTACACCCCTCTAGTACTCTTTTCTTATTTTTTCCTTAATTTGGGGGTGTTGTATGCCATCTCCTTCGCTAATTCCTAGGTACTTATAAGCTTCACCATGCTCCAGTTGCCTAATCTTTGTGACAAAATCTAAATCTATTAAGGGTGTTTCTGTAATTCTACCTTTCTTAAATGTTACTTTTGCACATTTATCTTATCCGAAGTCCATACCTATGTCATCACTGAAGTATTTTACAATATTGAGGAGGCCTTTCAACTCATTGTCGTCTTTGGCAAAGAGTTTGAGATCATCCATGTAGAGTAGGTTTATAATAATAATAATAATAATAATAATAATAATTATTATTATTATTCCCAATTCATTATTCTTCTAACAATAGAACTAATATTCAATTCCATTCATTTGATTAATATTATTATTATTTCACGTTTTTCTGATTTCATATTTGAAACACTCGTTTACCGAGTCTTTTATCCGCGACGTTAGGTAAAATAATGTTTTTTTTTTGTTTTTTTAATGCTATTTTTCTTCTTCATCTATTGAGCCTATAAGATTGAGAATATTTTTCTGACTATGTAAATGGTGATGATGTGTACAATTTTTTTTTTCTCTCAGTTAGTGATTGGTTTCTTGTTCCTTTCTCCTTCACAACATCTTTTTAGTTCCTTCATTCGCAATAAACACTGACGTCTTCGTAGCTTTCTCTTATTTCAGGTGAAATGTAAATCAAAGGATCTTTCTGGTGAGATTTTATCTCAACTCACACATCTGTAAGCATTGATGCGTCAGATCATTGTCAAAGTCTAGGTCTTATGAAAATGGGTATCGGCCATATCAGGGTCTTTTTTTCTTCCCATTTGCTTATGGTTATTATACTAGATAGACCATTATTCTTTACTTTTCGTCTATATTTCTGAGACCAAGTACTCTAATTGTTTATACTATTTACATTGTTCGATCTATTGTTCTCATGTTTATTGTCAGATTCACGGTGTTTCGGCTGTTAAAAAGTCCGGACTTCTTCAGGTAATATTGGTAGGAATTTCGACCGGAAACCTTTATTTACTCAACGGAGCCAGTAGATTTTTCTAATTCCACATGCCATGCCTTCGGATATCTCATTTTTACTTAATTCCCATTGATAACTCAAATCTCGATGATTGTGTTTTCTGCGTTGATTGAACAGACAATTATTTGGATCAAATCACTTTTTGGATCAATCCACTAACATTTGTATCCACAAGGCCGTGTGTCCTTAGGTGAAATTTAGCAGTCTAGTGCTTTGAATTAAATAAATGATTCGATTCGAAATTCCAACAGAGATCCTTGTTCTTTGTTTAATAATTCTTGTCTCTACGTTTTGATATTTTCCCAAGTTATTATCATTATTATTATTATTATTATTATTATTACTATTGTGTCTTTGTCTATTACGACTTGTACTCAGATATAAACCAAAGACATCAAGATATAGGTTTTTATATCAGAAGATACAAATAGCTGGGGTGACTTGCTGTCATGGGTCCTTACCTATAACTAGAGAATGAACTTTCCTAACACTATGTATACTACGCCTCTCAAGAGAGTGGGTCGAATCAAGTCGAGCTTCTCGGCTTGACGGTCGAACTCTCTGCCTCTGAGCGGTGAGGAACCCGGACGAGACTCCGCCGAATGGGCAGAGTCTCGTTCGGGGAGGTTGACCAACCCGATCCCGTTTATACGGGTTCTACGGCCATTTTTTGGCCGAGCCTACGGCTCGAAACCCCGTTAAACTCGGACTTGTGCCACATGCAACCCTCGTGGGGGGGGGGGCTAGATACCGAATCGAGTCGAGCCGATAGTAGTTCACTCCAAACCAGACTGACAGTCATACTAACACCTTCCACAGCTTGTATTATTATTTCGTATAATATACCTTCGTTATTTCTACTCTTGTGTTCGTGTTTTTCTTCCTTGGTCCTAACCTGGACCATAACACTCGCAATGGGAAGAAAATTATCATTATTATTATTATCATTATTATTATTATTTCATTTATCTTTCATTTGTTTTGTTTGTGCTGCTCTTAACTCTCAACTAAACACGTCAGGGGGCAGGTAAGATTTTTATCGAAAGTTCTAGCAATTGTGTTGCAATGTTGCAGGTTTAGAAAATAGTTCTAAAATTTAAATGTAAGAATTCCATATTTTATTCATAAAATTTGCAAGATTATAATTCCAATAAATCACTGAAAGACAATTCATAAAATATTAATGCATTAAATCTTCCATTATCTATACGAATTGAAAGTTACATAAATTGTGTGAAGTACCCATGAGTGTGATGGTATGTAATGCACTTATTTTGGGACTATCAGGATTTAGGTTAAATATTTGTTTGTCACTTCTGATATTATCGCCAGTTCTCCAATGAATATAGGTAATGGAATAATTTTGAGGTGCCATATTCTGTGAATTGCCATCCTAAGGTCTCTGTATGTGCTTAGATTTTCATTATTATTATTATTTGAGTTCTCATTCGATTCTTAGATGTTTCGACTGAACGATGAGGATTATAGCTCCTAATTGCAGCATAGAAACACAACAAACTTTCCTTAGCACAAGGGCTATTGTAAGCAACGCTGTCACCTGGGCATACCCATTGATGTCAGGTATTGCTAAAGTGTCTTCCGAATCGAAAAGATGCCAGGAAATACACTCGACTACACAAACCAAAAATGAGACAGCTTTAGCTGTTGTTCGGTATATTCCACTGATTTGCTCCGGGACGACCTGCTATTTTTACTGTATTTTTACCTTCTCCGCTTTGACATATTTTTTTTCGAAATCTCTTAAGAGCAAGAATCTTATATCAAATTAACCTGTAAACGGACTAAAACGTGTTGTTTTAAATGTCCCACTTCCTTTAGAAGTTTCACCTAGAATTATTCAGATCTAAAACTATATAAATTCGATATGTATTCACAATTACAAGCCAGATACATTTTACTATCCTGGACAATGTATTGTAGATTTTACTGATCATAGATTAGTATGGTACAAATCGAGAAGATAATTTCAGACAAGACATCTAAGCAGGTCTGATCTTCCTACCATGCTAGAAAATCAGTTACAGAAATCTTCAAACATATCTTATTTTGAACGCCGGCCTCGCTCAACAGCAGCAAAGCGGGCAGCAGCAACTGATAATTATTAAGCTTAGCTTAGTAAAGTGACGAATGGTTATAAGAAGATTGTCTTATGACAGTATTCCATCTGTGGCATGCATGTCTGCATGCATAGAAAATCTGTATTCAAAATTGTAACAATGATGTGGATTTTTGACACCTAGATAAATGTTTTACTAATCCTGTTGCAGGCTATTGCAGAAGCGGGATTGCGTTGAGCAAAACATTCACGTGAAGAGCATCTGTCTACCGAGAAGATCAGTTCTAAATCCTAGCAGGACTCGTTTCGACTTCAGGCTATAGAGAACAATAGTGTACTGAAAATATAGTGTTGCAGGTACAATGTTTGCGAGTTTAAATTTAGTTATAAGTATCTGAGACTCGAATCTCTGCAAACCGCAAGTTTCAAAGAAATGTAGATATGATAAAAAGTGTATCCCACTAGTGGCAGACTTGGCAATGTTTAATGATGTTTTCTTTGATATATAGTAAGCACTGTCTCACACACATAGCAGACTTGTCAATTTTCAATGAACTGTTCTTTCATATATAGTAAGCGCTGTTTCACACTAATAGCAGATTTGGTAATTTTCAATGAAGTGTCCTCTGATATATATCAGTTCATCCCATAAGTTCTGTCCGAATTTTGAATAAAAAAAAACAAGTGATCAAATGTTATTTTAATTACAGATTCAATCAACAAGGTTTTTTCCCTGATTATCTATGACTTACTTCCATCTATTAACAAGCTTACTAATTTCATTACTGTAAAATTCTTTTGGCTTTGATTCGAAGAATTCACAAATGTCAGTTTTAACCTCTCCCTGTGTTACAAAAGCTGTTTCTTCCAAATGATCCTGTAAGCTACGAAACAAATGGTAGTCTGAAAGAGCAAGATCGGGAGAATAAGGTGGATGAGGAATTTTCTCCCAACCAAGTTCTTCGATCTTTTGTGACGTGATTATGGCTGTGTGGGGTCGCGCATTGACCTGATGAAACATCACCCTTTTCGATTCACTAGAGCAGGTCTTTTTTCCTCAAAGCTTGGTTCAAACGCTGTAATTGCTGACAGTATATTTGAGCATTAATTGTTGCATTAGGTGGTAAGAATTCAAATTGGATTATTCCTTTGCGATCCCACCAGATTGAAAGAAGAACCTTTTGCCCATGAAGTTCCCTTCTCGGCTGTGGCTTGGGTCCTTCCCTTTTACTAAGCCACTGTCTACGACGCTTAACATTTCGATAAAAGATCCATTTTTCGTCGCCAAGTCTATACAAAAAAGGTGAATCAAGTTGGCGAGAATGGAGAGAAGAGCAGATGTCAACTCGGGATTTGAGGTTGTTTTCAGGCAATTCATGAGGTACCCATTTTCCAAGTTTAGGAACTTTTCCAAGTTTTGAATGTGACGATGAACAGTTGTATTGTTTGTACTGAGAACCACTGCCAATTCCTCAACTGATAAAGCAGGATTTTCTTCAAGGGCTGCATCAAGAAGCTTTTCATCAAACTCAGCTGGACGTCCCGTTCGATTTTCATCTTCAAGGGTGAAATCTCCACCTCTGAATTTTGCACACCATCTTCTGCAAGTTCTTTCATTCACACATTTCTCTTCATAAACTGAGTGAATGTTTCTAGCCGCTTCGGCTGCTGAGTTTCCTTTCTTGAACTCATAAAGCATTATGTGCCTCAAATGATTCTTGGGTACTTCCATGTTAGCAGGGTTTTAATCAAACAAAATTTAATTTTATTGTTCTCTGAAATAAAATTCGATCAGTTTAAATGCATCTAAACATACAAATAATGTTCAGCTCCATTAGACATTATAAAATACTCTTTAAATTTCGTTCATTTTAACAAAAAGTTAAAATTCGGACAGAACTTATGAGATGACCTGATAGTAAGCACAGTATCACACTAATAGCAGACTTGGCAATTTTCAATGAACTTTTCTTTGGATATATGTTAAAAGCCTTCTTACACTAATGTCAGATTTGGCCAATCGGTAGAGATCGCAAAGCCGAGATAATGATAATGTTCTTTAATTTAAGATATCACAAGTTTTCTTTTATTTCTTTTCACTGCTATTGCTTCAAGGAATACATTTTTTTATTTTTCAGCTATTTAAGGCTCTATTATCGTAATCATCAATTTAATGTCTTTAGCGGTTCACTAAATCTTTGCCGGGGCAATTTGATTGATTTGGTCTTTGGCTGGTCATCTATTGATTAAATGTTGTGAAACGTTTTGGATTAAAAAAATATCTGATGTGAGTACATGTTAATTTAGCATTATCTTACGCGTTTGTTTATTTTTCTTAATGATAGTAATTGAGATTTTTTTATAGCGCCCGTTTAGAATTTTCCAGGATTGTTTATCACATTTGAACCTGGTTTGAAGCTAAAACAGACATTTACTTTTTATTCTGTTTATTTTCTTTTGCATTCTATTCTTTCTTCATCCAACATTTTCTTTCCCTTTTCCTTTTATTTCTTCAGTTTGAATTTTCTTTTCCTATTGTTTTCGTTCCTTGTTTTATGCCCACCCACTTCTTCTGTCTTTCACTCTCTATTTAATTTCTTTGTATTTCTTCTTCTTTCATGTTACTTATATCATTCCCTTTGTCTTGTTCTTTTCTTTCGTCATACACCTCTTTCTTTTTTTTATTCCCATCGTTTATATATTTATTTCTCTTATTCCTCTTCTTCATTTTCTTCTTCCATTTACGTCTTTCGCTTCCATTTTATTTATTTCTCTTCTTGTTTTACTTTCATTCCACTGTTTCCTATTTTTATTTCGCTTTCTTTGATTTCCATTAAAGAAAATTTACCACCATTGTCTTGTAGCCTAGTATTTTATCAATTATTTCTTTTTTTACTTTTTATTCGTTTACTTTTATTTGTTACTTAAATTCCTATCTCTTTCTATTTAAATACGATTTTTTAATTAAAATTACATTTGTGTTCCATTTTGTTTTAATCCCTTAACTCTCGCCTATTTCTCACTCTTCATATTCTAGCACTATATCTCTCTCTTTTTCCCTTTATCTTCAGACCCCACATTTCAAATACATTTCCTCAGTTATTTCTTCCCCTTTTTACTTCAGTTTTACCTGTCCTTTATAGTGTTTCAATAAATAAATATTGCAGAGAAAGAAATAGTTTCCTAAATAGATTTCAACTGCGAATTAAATTGCTACTATGGCTCAAGGATACAGTTTCACTCAAACGAAAATAAATTCATTAAAACAATAAATGTTTGTTTTTTTTCTTTAATTCAACAAACACGCATGAATAAATTCCGAATAACATTGTGCGCCAAAGAGGGAAAGAAAGGAATTCCCTTGGGAAATAATCTAATAAGTTCCAAAATGAGAAATCTGGGAAGAATTTTAACGAACAAAGAGAAAATTTACTTCAAATGAAGAAATCGTTTGTGAAAAGTCGAACTAAGGTTAATTATCACGTAAATTGGATGATTGTCTCCAACCGAAAATTTAGGTGAAAAGATTCCTTCGAGGAAACAGATTTGACTGGTTTCAATTTGAATCGAAGAAAAATGTCACAGAAAAAAATTAAGTTGTCCCTTTTTCTTGAAAGCATACGAAGAAACGCCACTTCATAATAATGTTCATTCAAGCAAATATAAAAATAGAATTTTTAAACAAAAAGACACAACGTGGAAAAACATTCCTTCACCCCTACGTCGTTTAAATATTTTTTTCCAGCGTTTCACCCCACAAGCAAGGTGGGAAGCCACGAGCACGCAAGGGGTTACTGAGAATTGGAGCGAGAGCAAATAGGAGTGATAGAGGAAAGGATAAAGAGAAGGTTAGGGGATAGAACAGAGCATCTGGAGACTTCGATTGACATTACATTTGAATAGTTGGAGATTATAGCTATTAGGGAAACAAGAAAAAGGGAGGGAGTTCCACAGGAGAGAAGTGCGAGACATGAAGCTATTGAAGTAGAAAAGACGGCTACATGTAACGGTTCCGACAGTGAAAGTGTGTGAGCGATATGGCAGCCTAGTAGAACGCTTAAATTTATGAAGTTTAGGAGCCAGAGAAATGTGTATACTTATCATCCTAATAAGGTACGCTAGTATGATTCAAGGCGAAAAACGGTATTCTAACTTCTGGTATTTTATTATTGAATTCCCTCAAAGGGATCCGTTTGAACCTCTTGACACACATGGATGTATTTTAAAACTTTAAAGCGACCATTCATTGGATATGAGCACAGCTAGTCTGCGCGTAATGCGCTTGAAAAACAGCAGCAGCGACGCGTTCAGAATGATTACAGGAAGGACTAAAATGACAACATACTTCTGTCAACATCATTGTATCTTTGGTAGATAGGTAGGTAGGTAAATAACCATAACAGGGGATAAGCGTTTTGTAGCTGAAAGCATTTGTTCTGATGGTATTATTCATATATCTGCAGTAATTGCCACAGCAATAAATATAAGATATTAATTTAAGAACATATATATTGCTTCTCTGGCTTTTGGAATTCAGCCCTAGCCTAACCTAAACTACCGTCTTTTTCGCAATGGGGATTATACATTACTTGAAAATTCTATATCAAGTCTATATTTTGTACGATTGTTTGATAAAAATGCCCATTTTTCTCAGCAGAGAATTGTACCTCAAGCTGATTAGATATCAAAAGTCGTTATAAAGAAGAGCGGTCTCTAAGCCAAACTATTTAAAACAGGAATGTTTACTCAAAAACAAGTACCCAGGAAATAGTTATTTGTATAAAAAAGAAACAATGTATGCCTAAATATCAATTTAGCTCTTTAAAAATACCATATATATATATATATATATATATATATATATATATATACTATTATTATTATTATTATTTTTTAAATATGATTCTTTCGCTACATAAGAGTACTCATGTTTCAAAAACAGAAGCTAAGTACTTATGTAGCGATGCAATGATATTTTTAAAAAAATAATTAGGCTCTGCTTATGTATTGATCGCAGTTTTTTAAAAATAAAACAAAAATACAAAAGAACTTCGGATTATTAATCTAATGGTTCTTTCCTACTTTTCTATATATTTGCACACACACACACACACACACACACACACACATATATATATATATATATATATATATATATATATATATAAGCGTTTCACCCTAAGAAAGGCTGGAAGCCACTAGCACGCAAGGGGTTACAGAGAGTTGGAGCTAGAGCAAATAGGAGTGATAGAGGAAAGGATGAAGAGAAGGATAGGGGATAGATCAAGGCATCTGGAGACGTCGATTGACACTACATTTAAATAGCTGGAGATTATAGCCATCATGAAAACAAGAAATGGGGAGGGAGTTCCACAGGCGAGAAGTGCGAGACATGAAGTTATTGAAGTCGTAGAGACGGCTACATTTAACGGTTTCTCTAGCGAAAGAGTGAGAACGAGATGCCGGCCTAGTTGAACGCTTAAAATTTGTATATGTATTGCAGGTATTTTAAGTATAAAAAATGCATTCATACAGTATTGTTTTTGTTTCAGCGATCATTATTTGTTCATGGCTGGCAACCTAACAGATGCTACTGCCCTGCGCCAGGTTGGACCTGGGAACAATAGCAATGAAGTGGTGGTTTTACGCTCCTCAAATCCTTCAATGTGACGATGGAGGACCTTGCATTCGGATGTAATTTATTTTCATACTCAGAACTAGGCTTCGCTCGTAATTTGAAGGGCAAGATATTATAGCAAACAAAGATCCAAGCCCGAAGCCATGCAAGTGTGTGCTATATATTTCGGTATTTATTTTCATCCCCACGATGATATGACGTAACACAATGTCGGATGTAATGCTGGGGTATTAATATATATATATATAATAAACTGACGCCAAAAACTGTCCAATTCCAGTCACCACATTTACATTGCAGCGGTATCAATCGACCCTTACTCTTAAGAGCGTTGAGGAAGATGCTGCAACAGGGTGGTAACGACAGGGAGCAGGCTTCATTGAGAACTAAATGGAAGAGAAAACAGATACTATACTTTGATCCCATGCAGAAGGCATACGTTTGCTATTTACAAATTAATCCACAGTGATAGGATATAACAGAAGGTTGGTTTAATGTAGCGTCCCATCTCCGTACTAGAAGGGAACACATAAAAAATAATATCTCATGTAATTTTGAAGAGAAAATAATACATAATAAAGAAGTTGACATCCCACACTACATTAAATAAAAGATTAGAAAAGAAACGCCTATCAATATTTGAAACATCGTAAAAAAGCGAATCGATTTGTATTACGTCAATGATTTTATAAATTTCAACCGACAGTACTATACAGGCTGCTCGGTCGACGAATGCCAAATGTGTCCTCATAAAGAAACCGTTAATATTACTATTATTATTACCATTACCTATAGACCAAGAACTAAAATTATTTAGTCACCAAAAGTACTGTCACGTTGATATTGGTATTTATCAACCTTCTTCTTTAGAATTATGAGGAAATATTATTGTAAATTTGGAATTTTGAAACTCGGATTTCCTAGAAAAATATGATGATGACATCCGTTATCTTTTCATGAAATCTACTCGTCTCATTGTTGTTCGCGCGTTTATACAAATGTATTTTATTTACAGGCTCTTTCACGAATGCCGTCTATCAGAATTTGCGCTTCGCATGAATTAAAAAAAATCGATCATTGGTCAATGTTTAATTATCTCCCTTGATTTCTCTTCTATCTCGACATATACATCTATTGACAACTATTCACTAGCAACGAAAAGGTTGATTATTTATAAGAAAAAAATAATAAATATAATCATACTTATTATAAAACCCAGGTTGTGTTTGTGTGTGTGTCTGTACGTTTATATATTGGATGGGATTTCCTACATTTTTCAACCGATTTTAACAAAACTTCACAGAACTACGTAAAATTACCTTACGGTGGTTCTGACAGCGCCAAAAATTGGAAAACACAATTTTTTTTGCACGGAATCAATTTTAAAACACGATAAGAGGCATCACCATCGCCTGAATTAAAGGGGGACAACACATATCGAGTTATACTTATTATAAAACACAGGTTGTTTGCGTGTGTGTGTCTGTGTTCGTTTATATATGGGATCGGATTTCCTACATTTTTCAACCGATTTCAACAAGACTTCACTTTTTTTTTGCAGGTAGTGTTTCTTATTGTCTTGCACACTTTTTTCTTTATTTTTACATTCAGAATACTTTAAAAATTCCATTTACAAGTCAATTGTTTATAATACAATTCTATTCAATCGTTAGACCCATAACGATTGAAAACAATGTTTTTGTTTGAGTTTGGTTTTGACCAATTCGTAAAAAAAAATAAAAAAATAATACTAATTAAGACATGCGTGTCCGTCAACCTTAAACAATAATCTTTGTCAATTTTATTTTTCAGTCTTTATGATGGTCGATACTTGATCTATCTCTTACTGTTACATCCCCGGGCAACGCCGGGCTCTACTGCTAGTCGTAGCTATATTACAAGGACAACCTTCAACATCTCAAGCTCAAAAGAATGTAAGAGGAAAATATATATTTAGTTAGATTTAAAAAGTTATTTTATTGTGGATTGTTTGCAATTACGAATGCAGTATTTTAAAGATTACAGATTATGTGAATTATGTTCCCTCAATGCGTCTATGCAGACAATATTTCTTAATAAGTTTATGATAGGAAAATAATTTTTAAAAACATATTTAAAAAGTCTCGTGTAACAATTTCCTTTGTTCAGTTTTTTCCTTTATTTTCTTCGTTTGTTATATATTCAACTACCTTAAAAGCCGAACTTCATGGATATTTTCAAGCAAGGTCATGTGGAGGGCGAATTAAGCCTCCGTCCCCAAACTAAAGAGACGTTCGGTCCAGCTTAGAAAACCCCAACGATAATTTTGAAAAAAAAAATTTGAATTCATCAATTGACTCCATGGAACTTCAAAACCTCTCTTTAACCAAAGAAGAACAACACAAACACAAGAGTAGAAATAATGAAGGTATATTACACGAAATAATAATACAAGCTGTGGAAGGTGTTAGTATGACTGTCAGTCTGGTTTGGAGTGACCTACTATCGGCTCGACTCGATTCGGTATCTAGCCCCCCCCCCCACGAGGGTTGCATGTAGCACCAGTCCGAGTTTAACGTGGGTTTCCCGAGCCCGTAGGCTCGGCCAAAAAATGACCGTAGAACCCGTATAAACGGGATCGGGTTGGTCAACCTCCCCGAGCGTGAATCTGCCCTTCGGCGGAGCCTCGTCCGGGTTCCTCACCGCTCAGAGGCAGAGAGTTCGACCGTCAAGCCGAGAAGCTCGGCTTGATTCGTCTCTCTCTCTTGAGAGGCGTAGTATACAGAGTGTTAGGAAGAGTTCATTCTATAGATATAGGTAAGGACCCATGACAAACTCTGATTCAAGTTATAAGTTCAATTCTAGCCCAAAGATCGATTTAGGCCGACAGTCCGATTTGGACTGAAATTCCAATTCAGGTGGAAAATTGAGTTCTTCAAATACCAAAATCCGTGGAACTTCAATTGAGTTACGTTCTTCAAATCCTAAACACTTCGTAACTTCAAAACCTCATTTTATGAAACCTCTCAATTTAACTCTCATTCCGTGGCATTTTGAAGAATTAAAATTGATTTCCTCATTACACTAAATTTGGAGCATATTTTAAACTGGATTTAAAATATAACTTTTTAAATTAACGAAATTAATGCTCAGTATGTATTAAATCTTTTAAAATAACTACTTTTTTTCAATTTTTAACAGTTCCTTTCTCATACGAACACAAATCCCACTGGTCGATGTTCAAGCACTTGATGAAGGAAAGATTTGCAGTCCTGGTATCATTCTAATTCGAAAAAGATACAATATGTCTATGAAGAGCAAGTGTGGCCCTTGTTAGAGTTGTTCTAGTCACGCGGAGGAACGGACAGAATTTTCAGTTTATTTATTTATATAGAAGTATATGACAAAGGTTACTGTGCAATATTATAAATCTAACTGTCCAGCTTGAGTTAAAAATTGGGAAAGTTTAAAATACTGTTATGCGGACGAGGGAAACGATCGATTTTTTCAAGCACGACAGCGCCTGTTCATTATCTCCAAAAATTAAAAATAAAACAGAAAGAACGTTGTATACACTCTTCATATTCCAAAGACCTGTCACATTCAGACATCAGATAATTTATCTGCGCTTGGAAGGTAACAGAAAAAATGTTTAGTTAATTGCTATGTCTCATAGCCGCAGGTCGTCTAAAGAATCCGATATTGGACGGAGTAGTTCGTCATGACCTCAAAAGTAAATGACTAGAGTTATTTGGCATTCTCTTCATGTGACTGGTTTAAATTATGTCACTTGGAGAGAGACTACAACATTTTCGGAAAAAATCTTCCGCCCTTTGAACATGTTTGCACAAGAAACAAAGCGATAATAAAGAAAATAATGGCATATATTTTATCAACAACTAAAGATTTCATTTATTACAGCTGGAAATCCTTGCACATTTATGGTGGTAACCAGGGCTACACGACAAGTCACGCTTACCTATGAGTAGTAGAAAGGGCCATGTGTGAGCATTTATATCATCTAATGGGAATGATCTACCAGACTTACACCCTTCTGCAAATTAATTGAAACAAAACGAATAATTTTATTTATTTTTTCGTATTTTTCCAATCAAACCTTACTCAGTGCAAATTGTTAGTGTTTCGTATGACCATTCTATGAAATCGTTCCTTGCAGATTGACCACAGATTCTGGTTTGAAAGGAAAGTTGGTTAACTATGTGGGGCCAACATTTTTTTTTCTCACCGAGTCCATCCTTCAAATCTATAAATCAACCATTCGCCCTTTCATGGAATACTGCTGCAGTATTTGGTCTGGAGCCCCCGCCGTAGGTCTTAGGGTCCTAGACAACATCCAGATATGCAATGTGGTTAGATCTGATCTGATATCTCGTCTACAGTTGCTCCCTCATAGACGTGCCGTCGCCTACGTCTTTCTTTTCTACAAATACTTTCAAGGTAACTGCTCCTTTCGCTAGTTCCCAGACTGCACGAAGTTTAGCGTGCTACTAGGCTGGCATCACGGTCCCACACTTTCACTCTCGCAACGGTTAAATGTGACCGTCTCTTTTACTCCAGTAGCTTCATGTCTCGCACTTACCGTCTGTGGAATTCCCTCCCTATCACTTGTTTCCCTGCTAGTTATAACCTTCAACTATTCAAATGTAATATCAATCGACATCTCCAGATGCCCTGACCTATTCCTTGTCCTTCTCTTCATCCTTTCCTCCATCAAGCCTCTTTACTCTCGCTTCCACTCTGTAACCCCTTGCGTACTAGTGTCACCCGCCTTGCTCGGGGTGAAATGCTTAGAAAGAATCAAGACCAATCTAGTTCTTTGATTTGCTCACTGGTAACGCTTGCCAGTGGGTTCGTGTAGCGTTATAAATTTTCGTACGCTTCCATAGAGTAACGTCCATTGCTAATAATGGCCGTAGAATAACTAGACGGCAGTCGAGACAATAATGTCTCGGCGTGATGAAAATGTGATTCAATTACAGAAGACGTAATATTTTTCAATGCCAAAGAAATTATATCATACATCCCGAAAAAAGATTTATATTACTACACATCACTCCAAATGACCTAATCTGAGGAAAATATATCCAGTGGGTCTAAAACTGACGTATAGTGAAAGAATGGAAACTAAAGCTGTTGCTTCAATTAATATGCACAAGGGGGAATAGGCTAATGCTTACTTAAGAACTGATTGATGTCTTTAACGGTTTATCGACACTTTGTGGTTTATCTAAAAACCTTCAACCTTTTTGTTTTATTTAAAACCTTACAACTTATTTAAAACATATTTTGGATTGTTGTTTTTTTTGCGAGGGAGTATTTGACAATCGGTTTTAATATTAACAATGATTTTTTTTCAGAAAAGTTTTATTATTTAACCCATAACTGGTGGAGAAGTGATGTATTCATATCTTGCCCAACGGAATTTGTATAAATGAATGTAACAAACTCAACTGGAATTCGATCTTTGTTCTCCGATTTCTCATACAGGGAAACATTACACCACCCTCTTGCCCCAGGAAAAGGGAATGCCCAAAGATAGAGGAGTTTCAGACTATCTTCATTACCAGTGAACGATCGACAATTTCTTCACAAATAGAGAAGAGACATGAAGCCTGACGATTGCATCAGCATGAAATAGTCTGTCGCCTCTAAGTGTCGACTTCAATGTACACATTTATATTTATACACGCTCTATCTCTGATATTGAGCACTTTATCCCATAAATATAGCACACCTTAAGAGTATATTTCTTCATATATATATATATATATATATGTGTGTGTGTGTGTGTGTGTGTGTGTGTGTGTGTATTAGGTATCACTAAAAATGCGGTAAAGTCACAAAGACGTGAGTCAGCGCTTGGCGTCTGATATGAATTAAAAATTCAGGAAAATTTCTGCACATTTCGTCAATTCTCACGTCGGATGTTCTTTGAAAAGTACGATAACTTGACGCTCAAAATCAGTGAGTTGTTTAGCTATACGAGAAGGGCAGAACGAAAGACGAAAGATGTCTGCTAATAACGTTTAAATGGCGAGTCACAAGATCGATCAGCAATTAATCAACCCTAAAAGAACCAATCAGGGTTAAGTAATTACGCGAGAGTGGAATAATTATTCAAGGTCATGAATTTTCAAGAAATTTATTTAAAGTTATTCAAAGTCAGTTATTTCTAAAACGATAAGCCAGTGATAATAAATTTTCTACCTTTTTTGCTGGACGCCATGTTTAATATTAAAAAAGTGATGGAGACCTGGTTTTAAGCGATAAAACGTATTTTAAAAGTTAAAAAAAAACTAAACATAAAAACAGACATGATTCTCGGATTCATTTTATTTAGTAATGAGCATGACGCAACGTTGCTATTGACCAATCTAGTTATTTACTAACCTATTTAGTCTGGTTTAAGGACATGGAAGGAAGAATCAATAGAGATTGGATTCAGTACATTAACAATATTCATAGTGTTTTTTTTATTTTTGTTTTTGTTTGGAGGCTTAAAAAGGTTTTTAATCTATCAAAGAACCACTTAAGTGGAGTCACTGGCAATGATTAATGTCATTAGACTTTTTTTAGAGAAATTAGCTTGATACCAATTAATTACGTTGTTTCCCGAACTTTTTTCGAATGTTCGAACAAGTTTTTTGCTTCTTTTTTGGCTGAAACATGAAGAGCAGCAGAAAATTACCCTAAAAGACAAATGACATATTTCATTTTTGGATGAGACATGCCAAGAATTTTTTACGAATCTGTTTCAAGTGTAATATTGCATCAGCACTGGTCCTCCAAATATCACTTAAGACTGAACGACTTGTTTCGTCTTCTGCAGAGACAAAGAACAAATTAAACGAGACTGGTTAAAAGGATTTCTGGCGACGAGACAGTAACCCTTTCATTATACTAAAACGGTCAAATCCTAGTTCGACGAGACAGTAACCCTAATTTAGATCAAAAGGGTCACGTCATGGTTCGCCTTCAGTTTAGACATGCTCCAATTGATGTGAGATTGGTTCAAGTGAGATCATACATCGAAGGAACATTTTTCAATTACAACAAAACGTTTAGATTTGTGTTAGCATGAGACAGACACAACTAAAAGGAAACTGGTCAAGGCGAATATAAAACCAGTTCACTAACAACCTCATTATACTAAATGGGCATTGTCGTTGTTCGCCACGACGCTTTTTGGCAGTAGCAAAAAAAGATTAGGCAGTTTTCTCTTTACTGAAGCGTAAGTTTACGTCACCCTACATTAAACGAAAGTTATTTCCTCTTTTATCTCCACACTCACCCGTAAAGTGACTATCAATATTTTGGCTGAAGTCATTTCTCGCCCATTTTCATGCAAGATACGGTAAGAATTAGAAAATTGGTGACCGTTTCTAAGGCAGAATTTTCTTGCCGTTCTATATAGTAAAGACCAAATGTCGGTCCTGATATTAGTGACAATACATCACTAAACTTAGTGATATTTATAACCTCCAATACTAAAATAGTTTTGCTTTTCTACATATAAAATGGCGTATACAATATGATTTCTTGATGGGAATATTGCTAAAACCTGGAACTATGTTGCCACTTCATATTTTACTTTTTAATTTAAGAAAATGACAAAAAGTTATTCTGAAATAAGTCTAAATTCACATATGAATATTTGGTTTCTTCAAATTATAAAGAACTACGAAAATAAAGACTACAATTGTCAATTTCACCAAAATATCCTCCATAATTTTAGAGATAATTAAAACGGTTTGTAAATATATTATTATGTTTACAACAATCATTTACTTTTAATTCACACTCAACACACCTGATGCCTGCGCAATTAATGATCGTATTTACAAACACAGAAATATCTTTGCGTAATATCAAAGCTGTTACTCATTCACACAATTACAATTTATGATGATAAACATCGGTCATATATCCTGAATATTTGCGAGATTTTCAACACAGGGAAATAAATAATTTATATATATATATATATATATATATATATATATATATATATATATATAAATTATAAGCCAATTTTCCCTGACGATCCGTTTAGGTAAAACCTAGGTAGGTTTGTCTGGCTCACTAGGTTTATCTAGGTCTGCTCAACGGTTGTATTGAGCTCTTTTGTTAGGTGTTTACTCGTATCGAGTTTTTTTCTTTGGGCTTCAAATCTGCATCTGTGAGATTTTCTTCGACAGACTTTCATGTTTCTAGCTCTTTCTTTTTTTAAAACCTTTTTTTTCCCTCGAAATTGATTTGATTATTGGCAAATCAAAAATTCGAGGGTTTTTCAAAAACGAGTATAGTTATCTACATTTGTATATATATATATATATATATATATATATATATATATATATATATATATATATATATATATATATATATACATATAATATATATATATACAAAAGAAAATCTTACTGCAAATGCGATAAAATTTGCATTCCCTTGTGATGGTTATTTTTAAAAACACGCTCTGTAATTATTTTAAAACTCACATCATGTTGGAAAAGATCGAAAGTACATGGGTTAACAAAAAGTATGGCGCCTTCTTTGATGAATTTCGTCTTAACATCAAGTAGCTGATTGGACAACTGGAATTGATAAGTATAAAAATAAGTAGACATCATACATGTATATTATTCAATGAAATATTTTTGAATTAACATATGCTGCCTATACAACTTCCTAGCTCAGTAAAAGACAAGAACGCTCAAAAATTAAAAACGATAAAATGTCTATAGAATAAACCGGATATAAATGGCTACAATTGAAAGAAAAGTGTAAAAGGAAAAACGAGAATTAACAAAGTGTAAAGTGTAAAAAAAACGAAGAAATGAAGAAATAATCTGGACAGCCTACATGTACGTACATCTGTCCAGACCTAGGCTAAATACATTAAATAAGTAAATGTCGTATTAACACACCACACTTGAAGCCAGATTGTTTCATGTCCCTCAGTTAGATGTGGAAAGCGAGAAGAAAAGACTAAGAATAAACTACAAGAATGCAGAACGTATGGTTATCAGCAAAAGCCTGAGCCCAAAATGCAAACTACAAATCGGGATGACCAAAGCTGCATTGCAAAAGCTAAGAAAAGTATTAAGAGACAGAAATATTTCGTTATAAACTAAGAAAAAAGTACTGAAAAGTTACATGATGTCCTCCTCTATGGTAGCGAATGCAAATGTCTCCAAAGATGAAGAAGAGTCTTGAATCAACAGAAACATGGTTCTACAGAAAGATACTGAGGATACCATTGATCGATCATGTGAACAACGAGGTTTCGGATAAAATGAAAACAAACGGAAACAGTGCTGACATCAGGAAGAAGCAGTTGACATTTGTGGGGCACGTAATGAGGAAGGAGGGCTTGGAAAATCTGATACTCACAGGACAAATCGTATGGAAAGAAAGACAGAAAAAAGCAGCGCGTAACATACTTCATGAACTTGAGTAAATGGATGATAGAACAGAGTTTGGGAGAGGTAACAAAAAACAAAACTTAAGAGCTAAAAGGGACAGAAAAATGTAGAAGGCCATGATCGATACGTCCTTAAGAGACACGGCACATAAAAGAAGATACAGGTAGCGAAGTCGACTTCAGAATGGGTAGACTTAATTTTAGGTCCTTGTCACATCAAACTAATTTTTTGTTTACTAATAAGTGAACCTAGATATAAAGTTCGATCATACCCTAACAAATCAGGATCAGATTTTCAGGAGAATTTTTTTTACCTTGTTCCTATAATTGCCCTAAATGTTACGGCTTGAATATAAATCTTCACAATTTGTATAATAATAATAATAATAATAATGGCAAAGAATATATTGATTTCGATTACTGAGGCTGTGATAACAATTTCATCATCGGTGACATATTAAGTTACATTTATGTTTCGTTTCTTTTACGTAACATACCAATTCAAGACATGAAAAATTATAGTTCTCCACAACTTCCTGCACCCTGTTTCTCTAAATATCTCTTACGGTAGTACCACACTAACAGTATTGTCATTGTTTTGTCATTCACTGAAAATTACATACTTTCCATTTACCTTGTTCTCATTGCCTTAGTGTGGCATGTAAATACGGTAAGCATTCGTTCGTTTTTGTTTTGTTCGGCATATCAACTCCTTGTGGGTCATTTAATGGTAATATTTTTTTTTCTTTACAAAAATATATTCTTAGTAATTTCTTTAGTATGGAAATGTATTGTTTTCACCTTCACTATAAAAATATATTGCTCCACTTTCCTAGCTTTTTGACCCGAATTTGCTACCAATCCAACCAGCTACCACTTCGAGTTTGCTACCACTGGACCTGAGAACAAGAGCAATGAAGAAGTGGTTCAATGCCTTACTATGAAATGTAAATACAACAAACATTTTTGTTTGTTTTGTTTGTTTAACGACATATCAACACCTTACGGTTCAGTTAATGCCGAAATTTAATTTTCTTTGGAGCATTAGGTATTTCTTTCACAAAAATGTATGGGTGGTAATTTTTTTTTTCCAATAATGTATTGCCACCAATTTTTCTTTTACTAGCTAGTAATATCTTTTTTTTTTAAATAAAAATATACTGCTGGTAATATTTGTTTCCTTACTATGAAAAATATATTGTTTGTATTTTCACTATAAAAATGTATTTCTCTACTTTTCTAGCTTTTTGTCCCCACTTTGGGGCTTTGCTATTTTCCATAGCCGGGACCCTAACAAGTGCTAGCACTTCGGGTCAGGGTGAACCTGGGAACAACAGCAATTAAGAGATGGTTCCATGCTCCTCAAAACCTCCCGATGTACCTTATCGCCATACCCAGAAAGAGTAAACTATCGTCGCTAGTGAAAATGTTTTGACATTGAAATCTCTCCAGTTTTGCTGTCTCTCGAATTTTTCCAGTCGTGCGGCATTCAGTAATGTAAGAATCCTGACGAAGCAGTCAAGGTTTACTCGGAAGTAATTGATATAATATATCTGAGCTTCGGAGTAACTAGATATAACTTAAGGCAGTTAAAATCACACTCAGTGTTGTTCGCGATTTTGTGCAAGAGGAGAAATTCCGCTTGTGAATAAATCATCCATATAAACGTATTTATGTAAGCCAGATAACGACTGGCAAAATCTTCATTTATCTGATTAGACCAACTGAATTACCTGGCTTCAGTTCAGATCATCAAATTTGAAGGAAGAAAAAGAAGAATTTAAAATGGAGAATAGCGCCCTAAACGTAGAAGCTCAGTAATATTATTAGGGTGTTTCTTTTTTTCATCATATTGCACTGAACGACAATCACATAAGAGAAGGCAGAATAATGTAAAACTTATTAGGAACAATAAATGTATTATTTGCAAAAACATTGTTTCAAAAAAATGGGGCTTTTTTTTTCAGATACGAGTATCCACTAATAATAACAATAAATATACTCTTTATTAAGTTTTCTCGAGCCTGTCGGCCGGTAGACAAAATTCACGCAAACATAATTGTTTAAAAACAAACCGGCTTCTCATCAAACGCAGATATCCACTAAAATAATATTTGATGCCATAAAAATATCTGAGTTCGAAAATATAGCCATTAGTTCTAATTGAATTGCTTTCTGATGATCTGAGATGCTCTCAGCACCCTATGGGTAAAGCAAACCCGATCAAACAGTGCTTTACTCTACAAACGGAGACACAGGTTCAACACCAGCAGGGATATTTATTAAGATTTCTCGAATACGCAGGCTGAAAGACGTAATACACAAAAGTGCGGGTGAGGTAACAGCGTTGTAGGAGTCACAGTGAGCGAGCACGTAGACTCAGTAAGAAGTCATACAGCGATATTTCAATACCAAAGATTGTATATATGTTTTGCTACTAACCCGTATTTCTGGAACTACTAACCTGCATTACCAGTTTGTATTATTAAATTAATACATTATTTTCATATATTCATTCATGGCATTTTTTATTTATTGGTACCGGATTTCAACCCGGAATCCGTAACAACTTGGCGACGAGGATATCGAAATCACACGGGAAGAACAAAAAAGACAATTTCTCCATCGAAAACTTGGCGACGAGGACTTCAAACTCACACAGAAGAAACAAAAAATTCTTTCTCGTCGACCACAACAACTTTGGCGACGAGGAAATTCGAACTCACATAAAAAGAGTACAAAGAAAAATTCTCCCTTGCCGACCACCATGACTTGGTGTCGAGAAATTGGGACCTACACGGAAAGAAAAAAAATTCTCTCTTCTCACCACATCAGCTTGGGGGACTGAAAAGAGAAAATTGCCTTTTGCTAGTATCCACAAAAACTGGGTAACAAAGTGTTATGAGGATTAAAATACGGAAAATTAGTAGAACCTATTAAACACCAAGATGAACAGGAATTACAATTCCAAGAAAGAATGGAAAAAATATCACTACTAACGCAGAAGGAAAATCATGAAAGACAAATGCAAAATGAAGAAAGTCAATTACAACTCCAGGAGCTAATTGTAAAAGTAGCTAGTAATACACAACAACAAATTTTTGAAAAAGAGGCGACTTTTTCTCAAGACGCAGTATGGAAAACGATAGAAACATTCAAATACTCCCTATCGGAAGACTGCCAAAAATGCCTGAGTATTAAGAAAGACTCGAAGGATATTGAGCAGTCAGGAGTATCATATATACGTAAGTTAAACAAAAGTTTACGTTTTTCAACCTACCCGGAAAGAAAACAAAAATTCTATAATAATGAAAAAAGATTTTCACCCTCCTAGTAATCCTAAATGTAAAATTTCACGGGAAAACAAGAAAACTCAAAATATTCGTAATGAAGGCTACAGAAAATCTGGTGGGCACAGACTGGATGCAGAAGTTCGACGTATGGGATTTACCTATCAGTTCGTTTTGTAAAAAGATAAAGTGCGAATCTTCAGAAGTTATAAAACTAAAGGAGGAATTACATAATCAGTTCCCAGAAGTATTTTCGAGCGGGTTGGGTCGGTGGAACAAATTTACAGCTAGAATTGAATTAAAAGAAAACGTCCAGCCAGTATTTAAAAAGAAGCTCAACGTGCCGGTGACTACCTTAGAGAAAGTCGACAAAGAATTAAAGAGAGCTTTGAAAAAAAATAATTAACAGACTAGGAAACGTGATATACACAATATAAGGAGAAAGATTTACCCACGGAAGACATATTGATCAAATACAAAAAACACCAAATACAAAAAAGAGGGGTTGAAGAGCCAAGCTCGTCACCCGCTGAAAAGGATGATTCAATGGAGGCGATCTTTGAAGCGTTTGAGATTCAAAGACCACAAGAAGAGACAGAAATTAGAAGGACTAGCAGGAAAAGAAAATTTACAGAGCCTCTGATTATCGATCATAAAAAGGAAAAAATATTAACTCCCCCCAAAAAAGGGATCTAAGGAGGAGGTGTTGTGGGGTCTAGCCCTTTTTACACAAATTTACTCACCCAGTATATATATATTCTACGGCTGCGTGAACACCCAACAGAGCAAGACCGAGGAGTCGAGTCGAGTCCATAGTGACAGAGTAAAAGGTTGTAGGTAACCGGAAGAGTGAGGGGTGAGGTAACAGCGTTGTAGGAGTCACAGTGAGCGAGCACGTAGACTCAGTAAGAAGTCATACAGCGATACTTCAATACCAAAGACTGTATATATATATATATATTTTGCTACTAACCCGTATTCCTGGAACTACTAACTTGCGTTACCAATTTGTATTATTACGTTAATACATTATTTTCATATATTCATTCCTGGCGTTTGGTTATTTATTGGTACCGGATTTCATCCCGGAATCCACAACAACAAGTATCCTCTTTAATAAAATATAACCTGGCTGATCTGTGATGCTCTCACTAGCCTAGAAGTGAAGCAAACCAGATCAAACAGTGATTTACTCTACAAACGGAGACGCAGGTTCATTCCCAACCGGGATATTTATTAAGATTTCTTGAATACGCAAGCTGAGAGACATAATACACAAAAATGGGGCATCTATTTCAAATACGAGTATCCTCTATAATAAGGTTTGAAGTAGTAACTGTATATGTTGAAACCTTCACTCATATTTTTTTTATTATATCATGAAACATAAAGAAAAGAACTGATCAAGTAAAAAACTTTGTATATCTTCATCACAAGATATCTTGCAAGAAAGATCAAGGATTTTCAGTAAATCACCGAATAAGATTTCGGTTGACGGCACTTGAAATAGCAAAGTATGCTAAAATCAACAGGAATATCAGTACACACGAAACAAATGTATCTATCTTGAAAAGGCAGGATGTGTGTGTGTGTGTGTGTGTGTGTGTGTGTGTGTGTGTGTGTGTGTGTGTGTGTGTGTGTGTGTGTGTGTGTGTAACGAACGCACGGCCGCAATTTTCGACGGATTGACACCAAAATTTACATGCACATGCTCCAAGTTAGCGGGAAGGCCAAGACCAACTTTACATTTTCCATCTCCCATCGATAATGGAAATAATCATTTTTTTCATGCTACGGCAGTTTTCATGTAGTTTGTGGTCATTTTCTACTGGCCAGAGTGAGAGCCTATAGCTGGCTGCCACGAATAGGCAGGAAGATTCTATTGGCCAGCGTGAGAGCCAACAGCTTACTGACACGAATGTTAAGTCGCATGATAGCATGCAAAAAAATCTAGCTGCATATGGAAAAAAATTTAAATCTCCATGGCACTTTACTCCAATTGGCTCATTCGCTTGCTTAAATTCAACGTTGATTCTGATTCCTCAGAACTGGGTTTGAGTGTGAAAAACTATTTGTTGTTAAAATTATTTTTTCATTCGGTTTTTCCAGTTACAAGTTCTTTTTTAAAGCTGATCGTTTTGTGTTCATTTTGTTTAGTTCTTTTTTCGTAACAGATTTAATGTTTAGTATAGAGCTTAGAAAAAATTCGCAGTGTGAGATAGGCAAGAAGTAAGGCATGTAGCAACATCAGCACGGCAGAGGCACTCCTTTAAAGTCAAGGAAGGGTTAGGGTTAGGAAGTCAAGTGATAGCGATTTCTGTATGAGTTGTACGATTTTTGAAACGCCGGGCTATGCTGCTAGTCCCGTATATACAAGTTCTTTCATGTGGTTTAGATCGGGTGACATGGACTCAAAATCTTTCATCTCTTACAGAATCATCCCAAAAAGTGAAATCACTCTTAGAAATGTAAACCATTTCTTTCCATACTTCGGTGCCATCAGTAAAAAATCCGGGTTTAGTAAATTGTCGCTTGAGCTCATGGTGCCTGGGGAAAAGAAATAAAGGAAAACCAAAACAGAGGTGGAACGATAGCATAATTCTATAATTAAGAACTAAGTGATCAACTAAAGAGATGTTTAACATCTATCTCAAGATTGTAGCAAGTAGCGGGATATACGCCATGATCTATCGTAATATCAAACAGCAAGGGATTAAATAGATACTATAAATAGGGAACACTTATTCTATATAATTCTAAAGTAAATAACTTATTATATACGTAAGTAAATAATGCAACTAATATATCCTGGAGTGTACAGATTACATTATTTCTGCACAATACATTTTTGGTTAAAGGCACGTCAGGCTATATAACAGTTCCGTATAGGATACCAGTTCGATTCCTGTCGAAGGACGAATATTTACTACGAAAATTTCTCGGACATTCAGGCCAGTAAATGTTCTTTAATATTATAAGCAGAGCATTTACTTAAATATTTGTATCTATAAAAAGAGTGTATAAACATAAAAATGTCTTAAAATATATATATATACTCGACTATATATATATATATATATATATATATATATATACTCGACTCTCCCGTCGATATTCGATGTATGAGGATCAAGCCCGACACCAGCATGAGATTTGATTATAGTGCAGAATCATCCCTTCACTTTTTGAAGGACGGAATACAGAGACCTGGTGCACTACGTGCCACAGGGTCCCCAAACGACCCTCCGTAGGTTTTGAATTCAGATTTGTCCTTCTCCTAAACCATTTGTCATCCAAGCTACAGAACCCAGTCTGTCCTGCTATTTACCCATAGCTGGAGGGAGAAAAAGATGATTCACACCTTTCCCAAGGGTATTAGCACATAAGTGAATGCAATGGATTCGACTGGAACTCGAACTCTGCACTCCGATTCCTCAAGAGACAATGAATATGTATTATGTTTGATCATGAGCTGTTTTAAGCTTCGTATAATGGCTTATGTTTCGGGAGAAAAAAAAAACAAAAACTGTCCAACATTTGGATATCTAAGCTTTTGGCTCACATGAGCCATCTTCAGAGTGGTTATATGAACATTACAACAAAAATGTTCAACATCAAAGCTGACATCGTGTTATGTTGACATAGTAAGTTGCTGTGCGACGATAACTGTCTAATAACGCGGAATAGAGGACGCAGGTCGTGAATTCCTAATGTGGTCCTATGACGGCAAACATAACTACGTGAGCGAAAAAAATGTTATCAAGAAAACCAAGACCTATGTGTGTGTGTGCGTAAGTGCGTGTGTGCATGCGTGTGAGCAGATTTTTGGTTCACACCATCTAAACAGAATTCTTAAAACAAGGAATATAATCTTGGTTATAAATAGAAATGTTCAGGTGACTTTCGCTAGGCCCTTCCTTAGAAGAACATTTTTCTCTCTTAATTCTATGACAAGGAACTTTCTTTCCTTTCAGTGGTTTTTCCGAATTCTGATGATTTTTCATCTGGTGAAACGTTCTACGAAAGGTAACGTAAAATTTCTGTTTTTAATCGAGATGATACTTTTGTCTTGGATTCTTTGTTTAATAAAATGTTTTCTTTTTTAATAATAATAAAATATAGATAGATAGACTATATATATATATATATATATATATATATATATATATATATATATATATATATATATGAGAGAGAGAGTGAGAGAGATAAATTATTATATGGAAGCAGACCAGTTTTTGTTAACATAGGGATCAGATTGCGACCAAATGCCAAAGAAAAAAAAAATAATAAATCTTCATACAAAACCAGATTACCTACAAATATTGATGCCAGACAACATGAATAAATGTCCACAAAACACACACACACACACACACACACACACACACATATATATATATATATATATATATATATATATATATAATGTGAGCTAGATATAAACCTATGCATAAGTGCGTACAAGGCAGATAAAAAATATGTATACGTATGCTCAGCTACATGTATTAGCCTTCCGATTCCCGAAGATAGTATTGAATATGAGGACAAGGATGTCTGCTTCCAGGAAAGGTGAGGTAGGAAGATGCAGGGTGAGTGACTATTATAGTGTTTGTGGAGGATCGATGAGATTGCGGGCAAATAAAGAAAACAGAAATACAGCGAAATAGGATTCTTGGAATGATTTGATTCCCTTCTAGCTATATATGAGAAAAGACAGACATGTACAGATCGTGATACGATCGGAAAAGAAAGAACACCGGGAGAGAGATGGGGAAGTTAGAAATGGAAAGAAGTGGACGAGTCGATGAAAGAAATGAATATATAATTTTTTAAAAATTTGTTGGAAACAAAGAGGGAAAGACAAATATGTTGACGCTGATATGAACGCATGAAATAACTGTCTTTTAACATACGCCAAAAAGAAACACTAACATCCCATTTTAACAGATATATTTACCAAAAACATTACATAAAATATGTTGAAATATTAAAGAGTAAATTTATTCAATAAAATCGCCATTGCATTCACCCACGGCCTCCAGATGACGTCTAAATCTCATGCAACTCGTCTGGATGATCTATTTGTTTAAGTTGGTGAATCCTGCCATAATGCCTTCAGTTCATCTTTTACAAGGAGTCTTTATTGGTCTGTTGTTCATCTGTGCCCCAGACAGACTAATCAAGAATGTTGCAGTCTGAGGAGTTACTTTCTCAGGTCTAATGGGAGATCGTGGCCGCAGACAGAGTTTCCCTGTTTGTGTGCCATGTTGGATAGACCTTTTGCCAGACCAGGTCTTCCAGCGGCCACTCTCTTGAAACTGGTAAACAGTATCTGCTTAAGGTACTTGATGTAGGCCTCTTTATTGAGTCAGTAGTCTGGCTGTTGATTCCGAGGAACTGAATTACTTGACACTCAAACGTCGAAAACGACGAGAGTCTCCATTATATATATATATATATATATATATATATATATATATATATATATATATATATATATATATGACAAAAAGTGGCGCGTTTCATCGTTTATGACTTCATCGGACCTCAGTGATGATTTATTGATCCGAGTGAACATGCGCATGAAAGTAATGGGACGCTAAGAATTATATATATATATATATATATATATATATATATATATATATATATATATATATATATATATATATATATATCCTTCATTTACTTACGTTTGCTGTTTGATTCTATTTACATTACATTTATTATTATATAACCCAAATTATAACAACAATAGAAAATCTGCCAAGAATGGTGAAACGTTATAAGAACTTATACGAAAAAAATCTGTGGAAGATCTAACGAGAGAAAGTAATTTTAAAACATTTACGTCATAGTAAACTTTTACCACATTGGCGTTAGATTTTTTCCCTAAAATTACTTTTGATATATAAATAATATAAAAAATGTATATATATATATATATATATATATATATATGTAAATTATATATATTTTTTTATATGTTTTATATATATATAAGATTAATCTATATTAATTAATATATATATATATATATATATATTTATAAATATGTATATATATATATGCATGTATGTATATACATGGTGCACATTAAAAAATGTATTACTTTATTTGTATTTACGATAGAAATAATTTTTAAAAGTATTAGAAAGAAGTAAATCTATATTCTTTAAGGTTTTATTGAAATTTTATTTAAGTTTCCACATGTCCTCCATCTTTAGCAATACAAAGGATAATACGCTGGAAAAAAGAAAATGTTTTTTACTTATCTAAAAATTGTTGCAAATTTTGTGGTAAAGAATTATTCAATAACTATATATAAAACTAGGCGTATTAAAATTTATAATATTTTTTACAGATTATCTCTATCGCAAATACAAATACAAATAATGTTATACATTTTTAAAGTGCACACGAACTTTATGGACACGCTATATATATGTGTGTGTGTTTGTGTGTGTATACAAGAGTTTAGGGTTAACACTAACCTCTTGTATATACACCTACGTCAAACCACCCTCCATCCATAATTAAGGATAAACCCTTATCAATAGAGAATAGAACCAGCATTAAATCCGCTAATAAAGAAATATTCCAACAACACAGTAATTTTTATAACGCAGCCCTAAAGAAATAATGGATACAATAATGCTAACATCAATTATAGAAACAATTGTACTAACCAGAAGAAAAACAGGAAAAGAAAAATCATTTGGTATACTCCCCCGTTCAACCAAATGGTTAGTATTAAGCTAGGACAAAAATTCCTAGCTTTAATTGTAAAACACATTCCTACCAATAGTAGACTTAGTAAAATATTTAATAAAAACACCGTAAAATTATCTTACAGTTGCACTGAAAATCTAGAAAGTATAATAAAAAACACAATAATAAAATGCTGAATAAACCCCATGCAAGAATAGTATTAATAAAAACCCTACACTTAAATAAGACAAAAATAGTGAAAAATTATGTGATTTTTGAAACCCAGAAGACTGCCTATTGGAAAATATATTCTGCGTGGTATACCAACGTACAACCTCATCCATTGAGAGTCCTAATACTAATATGATATGCATTGGGTCTACGAAGAATGAATTATAACCAGGTGGAGGCAGCATAAATGCTCCTTCAACAATATAAATAAAAAAAATCAGACATCTCTATCTAGACATTTTTGGCATTTGAAGGAAATGAATAAAACACCAAAAGTAAAATGGAAAATTAACAAAACAAGAAGTTGTAAAACTTGGGATGACCCATGCCCTTTATGTCTACATGAAAAACTACACATTATCAAGTTTCTAAATAATGAAAATTTATTAAACAATAGACAGGTTTTTTGCCGACATCATCAAATTTTCGCATTGAATAATTAGCATAAAAACAAACAATAAAATAATAAATACAAATTTTAAACTCCATAGTCTAAATAAAAAGTTTAAATGATCTCCCCTCCCCCTCCCCCAAAAAACCCTCGGTTTGCCTGATGAAGGTCACGAGACCGGAAACTCGTGTAGCAAAGTTATGGGAAATAATATTGTATTAAAATATCCACATTACAACCCAAAAAAAGTTAGCGGTTTCTCTCTTCTTTTTAATATACACACTTTTCTTTCGTTGGAACTCGTATAACCTTATCCTTCATATATATATATATATATATATATATATATATATATATATATATTATATAAATATATTATATTCATTATAAATATTTCAAATTCATCTGTTTAATCGTTATATATATATATATATATATATATATTAAGAAATAGACAAAGTCAGACAATTTATTTATTAAAGACATTTTTTATGTTTAACGTTCTTTTTTTATAGATACAAGTATTTATAAACAGAGTATTTACTTAAATACTTGTATCTATAAAAAAGAACGTTAAACATAAAAATGTCTTTGATATATATATATATATATATATATATATATATATATATATATATATATATATATATATATCTGTGTATGAGTGCTTCTTATAATATGTAGAATAGATAGATCGGTTAATAAAAAAAAAAGATTACACGAAAATATACCAATATAGTCAGTACGATAAATATTTAGTATATCTCAACCATTTGACAGAAATGAAGCACGGGGAGAAAGGTCTTAACTTCGGAATTTTCTGACACGTCTGTGTCCTTTATCAACGGTCCGAGGAACAAACCGGGAAATTGGGATTACTCACCGACAGGTAATTTTGTAGGTAAGTTATTTTACATTGGAAATCGTATTATAAGCAAAACCAGATCTCTGTCTAATGATTCGATGTGCGAATGAGTGCTGAGAGTCAAAGGTGAAAATAGCCAATAGTCTACGGGGAATTCAATCTATTGCAGACTATTACGCCATGAGAGAAAGCATAGGTAAGAGAGCATACAATATAATATGTAGGTGGAGTGATGGCTATTGAAATGAAGAGGAAAAGGGGACGTGAAACTTAATCTTCCAAGGAAATGTGTTGTTGATAACAGGTCTCCCTGTGGAAATTACACTCTATGTGTAAATCCAACTCCCTGCTTAATCTCTTCAACCCCGATCTTTGTCTGCCAAACCAAAACGCCAAAAGCACGCCTCTGGCGGAGACGATGCGATGAGCAAGTTGCTTGAAATATACAGAGACAGCGACATTGTGGGTTGACATTGATGTTTTGATCTTTTTTTATATATATATATATATATATATATATATATATATATATATATATATATATATATATATATGTATGTATTTTTTTATGGTTATTGAACCGGGGACAGAACTTTGTTCCAGTTTCTCCCTCATAATTCTTCTTCACACATTTGTGACTGAAAGGTAAATATACGAGATTGGAACTATCACAGGTCAGAGTCAGGCTGTTTTAATACGAAGTGTGGGTCGTGGGGTGAGTTGTGAGTGATGACCGGACACCGGGGTTTATTGCAAGTGATATTCCCTTGGAGAGGTGATGAGTTTCATATGTTGGATGACGTTAAAAGTCAGAAGAGTTTGGGAGATGTCGCCTTGACTGTAACGGGTTATCGCTATATATTTTCTAATTGTATCTCGTCTAGTTTAAAATGCTGGACCTCTTTGGTTAAGGCATTGGAAAAATTCTGGAGGTTTTAATAATACATATATATATATATATATATATATATATATATATATATATATATATATATATATGTTGAAACTTGACTAATGCATGGAATAATAATGCAACACAAAATGTACTTAGAACAAAATGTATTGAAACAAGAAAGTGTACACAATATTTACATATAGTCTTTTTGTATATTCCTGGTAAGACCGTTCCTGGAGAATGTGTTGACTGAGTCGCAGTCAGGCAGAGTCTCTGGTTGAATCTCTTGATTCCTCCTCTCTTCCCGGTTCCAACCATATCTGTATGGTCGGTACTCCACTATGCAAATTAGGTGGATCCTACCACAACAATATATATATATATATATATATATATATATATATATATATATATATGAAAATTACTCCGATTTAACCAATAGTGATTATACTTATGTACACAAGTGATTCATAAAATCAAAAGAAAATCGTTGAATACATCAACACAGATACGATGACAGCATTCTCCACACGTGACAAATACTGACGTTATTTTCAGTTAACAATATGAAAATAACGTTTCTCTACATTCCAATTGCTAGGAACATTCTGTTTTTTGCTGTTATTAGTTACCCTGTTCAATTAAATTCATTTCGTTTTTTGCTTTGATAAAGTCCACATCGGTCAAAACACGTCATCAATTACTAGTTTTCCTATTGTCATTTTTATCCATATATATATATATATATATATATATATATATATATATATATATATATATATATAAGCATAATTTACATTGATTGAACAACTATGTGTTTCATGCCGAAGCAATTATCAAGCGCCGGTATTTTATTTTTGTGCCAACACCGTTTTAATAAAATTTCTGGTTATCGCCAGATACTTTATTGTTTCCGTGGAATATTATTATCTGTTAAAATATTTTAATGAATTGTAGTTTAATTTTGAATTTAGGATCAGGTTAACCTTTGAGATTGAAAATAATGTCGGAAATTAGAATTATGAATTCTAAATTAGAGAGACGTTGAAAAGACGTTAGACTATCGAGGGGAGTAACTCTATTTTTCCATTAAAATCTATAATGTAAGTAATAAGTGATATCAATAATAATAATAATAATAATAATAAAATATGCTGTGGTAAAATAAAATTAATGTACTAATAAAAATAATACATTTGCTTATATATATATATATATATATATATATATACGAACTATGCACACGCTTCCATATACAAGAAATGAAAAGCTTACTTGTTTACACTAAACTTTGGCAAACAAACTGTCCACTTGCATAATGCCATCCCCTCTCCCCAGTGGCAGTCCGCAACGGTAATTATATTCAGGATGGTGATTTTCAAAAAGCTTACCAGATAGCATTTGCTGGAATCAAACCTAAAAACAACAAAATGAAGACCAAGAAAACCATGTGATCTTCTCATCACAACCAAACAAAGATGCATGTATGTACCAAAAGGCAGAGAACTATAGGACCAAACGTTTGTAAATAAAATCTTATGAATATACATTGACCAAATAAATCAATATAAAATCATAACATCTAAAATTCACAAATCATGTCCAAAGCAGAATAATTAATACCATAAAAAGTATAATCCACGACCTACAGAGATAAGTAAATAGAATGAAACAGAGAATAGAAAAAAACTATAGAATAAAATCGGTTAGCGGGTCAAGGGATATTTAGATGGCGTTTTCTGGCTAGAAGATGTAAGAAGGACGATTGATGGACAGTGTTATCGTGGGAAATATATATATATATATATATATATATATATATATATATATATATATATATATATAAAATTTTGTATATGAAAAAAACACATGTGCATTATGTATATACAAACATATCTATATATAAACTCATATTTATATATATATATATATATATACTAACATATCTATATATGCACACTTTGACTCATATATATGCATTTATACAAACACACCTATATATGCTCTCTCTCTCTCTCTCTATATATATATATATATATATATATATATATATACACACACATACACAAAACCCTTCATCTATTCACATTCATATATATATATATATATATATATATATATATATATATATATATATATATATATATATATATATATAGATAGATAGATAGATAGATAGTAAAGGTAACATATCCGCTGGTATATAATCCATGGGGATCCTAGTAATATAAAATAATATAGGTGATCAGCAAAAAGTGATCAACGTATTTATTATTACAGAGCAAATAATTAAGAAACAATAACATGCCCAATCACCACATATGGGGAATAGGTTATTTCGGCATGCGCAAACACTGGCCAGTTGTCTTATCAAACCCGTCGTGGATTCCACGTGTTCAGGATCCCATTGCTGAGCCTCAGCACCCTGGAGAAATTACAACGAAGCCAAGAATCCAGTTACCCTAAGGCAACCAGACAGCTACTTGTTGTTCGAATCTCGACCAGGAATTCTCATTAATACTTACCAACCACCTACAGGGTCCCATTAGACAGCAGATCAGGTCTTGTGCACTAAGTTCGCCCTGGGTGGTCTAGTGTGGCAACTGTAAGTGTGGATAGGAAAGAAGAGTAGCAACCAAACAGAAGGGTACCCTAAGATCCGAGCAGAGAGCTGTTAATTGCCGACTCAAAGAATGTACAATTCATGAGAGAACAGGTATTAAGGAACTGATGAATTATATTAAAGAAACGAACTTAGTGACCTCTAGAGCTAAAAAACAAAAAAACATCGGAAAAAGCCAAGTGGCAAATTCGCAGAGGGATCTCGAAAACCACCGGAGTATGACGTATTCTGATACTTAGAAAGATGCTCCAATCTCTTCTAGGCGCCAATGTCTAAAGCTGAAGGAAAGTCCGGAATTCGTCGGCAAATTCCGTGACGGCTGTGCATCTGGAATAAATGGGATATCTACCAAATTATAAATAATTGTTCAAACGTCCCCACCAACTCAGAATTCTCCATCGAGCATCGAGACAATGTATTGTACCAGAATAATGGTGCCTGACAGGTAGCACTTGGATACCTAAGGAAAAGAATACAAAAGGCAATGCAAATTTCTGCCTCATTTCCCTCCTGAATGTAGAGGGGGAAACAGTTTTTGGGTCCCTGCCCGTAGAATGATGGGCTTACTGTTGGGTAAACATCACATAAGCACACTTGTCCAGAAGCCTGGGATATCTAGATTCTCCAGCTGTCTGGAACATTCTTACATGATTTGGAACTTAATCCTCTCAGCCAAACAAAATTAAACTGATTTTCATATAATTTGGATGTACGTCGCGAATAGGTATAGATCATTTCTTTATGAGCTATTTGAATGCCCCTCGAATTTTTCAATTTCTCAAGTAAAGTTGGCGAAATCATAATAAAATACTTCAAAGCAGCGTTCACCGTTGTTAACTATACGACCAAGTGGCAAGCCCTCGAGATCGGCATCACTTCTTTTCATTATATCCATGGAATTCATATTAGAGTGTACAGCGGACACAGCAAAGGATGTGAGGAATTAAAGAACTAATGGACCTTCCTTTTTCCAGAGAGTTCATGGATGACATCCCCATTCTGTTTCAATCTAAGGTCGGTGCTGATGAACCCCTGCAGCGCTACCATAAGCACTTCAATAGGGGAGAATGAATGTGAAGGCCAGGAAAAGACGCAGCTTATCATTACTCAGAAGCTCTGTAAGGGAGAATCATTCTGCACTTGGGGTGATGATCCAGACAGTCAAAAACAAGCTAGTGAAAAGGGGTGGACATGTCATGTGCTACCGATTGAGATCGGATGTCGTGGAGTCCTTTGATGGTCTTACACTAGGCCGTGCACATGTTGACCAGTTTCCACGTGTGTGCACACCCTGGTGATCAGCAAGGTAAAGAGGCCGTTCCTCCAAGAACGGAAGCAAAGATAAAAAGGGCAGAAGAGTTCTACTCTTTAAAAGGGGCCAAAAGTCCCATGAGCTCAACCCAAGGGAAAACAACTGTGATCTCCCTACAAGTACCCCCTGAAGCCTGAAGAGTGTTTCTCATAGTCTAGAGATCACTGCTAAACAGGCATCGATTTGGATCTGGCCAAAATAATCAAAATTAAAACCATGCTCGCAGCAGAATTCTACTTCCGACTGATTTCCTGATAGTGCACAAAAGAATCTATTAAAGGCTACTGTTGAAGTTTAATGTACAATTTAACCTATATCTTGAGTAGAAGGTATTCATACCTTTTCTAAGGCTGTTAAAAATTGAGTAAAATTTTCTTTTCTAAGGCTGTTAAAAATTGAGTAAAATTTTCTTTTCTAAGGCTGTTAAAAATTGAGTAAAATTTTCTTTTCTAAGGCTGTTAAAAATTGAGTAAAATTTTCTTTTCTAAGGCTGTTAAAAAATTGAGTAAAATTTTCTTTTCTAAGGCTGTTAAAATTGAGTAAAATTTTCTTTTCTAAGGCTGTTAAAAATTGAGTAAAATTTTCTTTTCTAAGGCTGTTAAAAATTGAGTAAAATTTTCTTTTCTAAGGCGGTTAAAAATTGAGTAAAATTTTCTTTTCTAAGGCTGTTAAAAATTGAGTAAAATTTTCTTTTCTAAGGCTGTTAAAAATTGAGTAAAATTTTCTTTTCTAAGGCTGTTAAAAATTGAGTAAAATTTTCTTTTCTAAGGCTGTTAAAATTGAGTAAAATTTTGAAACTCGAATTGCTAATCCTTGTTTCTGAAGTAATAGACTCTCTTTATTTATCATCTTTTTTGTTATTTTGTTGTATATAGTGGATTTCATATAATCGGCGTCTATGGCGTCATTTTGGTCTGTGGCACACGCTGGCATAGATTCTGTCTAAGGATATCTTTTCCACTACCATGCAATGTGTTTTTCATCAGGAACTACTTCAATTTTCGCCAAGCGTCTCTACGCTATTTCTTTCACTCCATTTATAGGATGTTCTTGTTTTAGAGTTTCCTGTTCCTGTTATTTTCTTTTAGTTCTATAGTGTCTGCTATTTTAAAACCTTGTACGGCCATGCATTCACTGCTTTCGAACCCTCATTCTCACATTTGCTTTCCTGCAAATAGTCTATCGACTTCTAGCTCTTAGATGCAAGGCTTGTAATATAACACAACTGAATGTTATATGGAAAATAATCGTTTCATTATATGTCACTCTTTCAAGTAAATGTATTCGACAGTTTTACTCTGAGTATTAGCCAATAATTGATTTCCAACTAAAAAGCAGACAATTAGATTAATACGAACAAAATAATTCCTTTCACTTAAACAACATCTAAAACAAACACTTCAACATTAGCCTTTAATGGAAACTACAGACACACATTCATTTCTTTTGTGCAGCATCGAGGAAGTCGATGGAAACACAATGTTATCAATCAGATTTTTCTGAATTCATAACAGAATAGATTGCTTTCATCATTGTTGAATTGTCTCTATACACACGTGATTTTATTCTTTATATATTTTGTGACTTGTCAATATATGGTCCGGTGTCCCTTCTGTTTGTCCCAAGGTTCTTGATAAGATCAAGAGACGGATATGCAATGTAATTGGCCCTGATCTGGCATCTCGTCTCCAGTCGCTCTCTCCCAGACGTGCCGTCGCCTCCCTCTGTCGTTTTTACAAAAACTTTCACGGTAACTGCTCCGATGAGGTGTTTTCGCTTGTTCCCACACTTCATGAATTTAAGCGTTCTACTAGGCTGGCATCTCGCTCACGCACTTTCACTGTCGAAACTGTTAAATGTAGCCGTCACTTTTACTCCAAAAGCTTCAGGCCTCGCACCTCTCGCCTGTGGAACTCCCTCCCATTTTCCTGTTTCCCTGATAGCTATAATCTCCCATTATCCAAATGTAATATCAATCGACGTCTCCAGATGCCCTGACCCCTATCCCTCTCTTCATCCTTTCCTCTATCACTCCTATTTGGTCTCACTCCAATTCACTTTAACCCCTTGCGTGCTAGTCGCTTCCCGTCTGGCTTGGGGTGAAACCCTTAAAAAAAATCGAGTGCAATGAAATGACAGGGCCGAATTTTCAATTCATATCAATAAATATAATTTAAACGATTGATCGCATAATTAAAAAATCTTTGCCGCTAAATGAGTTGCGATTGAGACAGACAGACGGGAGAGAAATTAATAAATTAAGAAAGAAATCTATACATGCTACACGGGTGCTATGTTTTTTTTTTAATTTACATTCTCCCAATATAATTCTCGAGAGCCACTCAAAGAAGAGTTAGTTAGATTAAGACGATAGCACCCATGTGGGACTACTTCACAATGCAGCAGTTCTTGTGATAAAGCAGAGTCAAACTTCCTCCTTACATTTGCAATTCGTGGGAAATTACAGTGATCCGAGTACATGGAAATACCCTGGCGTGTTCTGACTGTAAAGGACCGGAATGGTTTAACTTAGGAATAGAGATCATGCGAACATTAACTCTGGAAAAAAGCAATGGAAAAAAGCAAAAGGCTTGCAACGTTTTGTTTTTAGCAAAGAAGCTACAGGGTTTTGAAGACACACTCTTTACAAGATGGCGTAAATCCTATTAAGCTATGATGAAGGGTGGATCAAGTTGCTCTAACCTTAATATGGTACATTCTGTGTATGACGATAAACTACATCCGGGAGCAAGGCCACTGATCTAAGGTTTTTATGAGCTTCGAACCACCTCTTAATTGCAGTTGTTTCCATGTACAATCTGCCCGGCGCGATATCACCTGTTAGGGTCGCTACTCTGGGCAAATAGTAATTCCCAAAAACACGATGAAAATATTAAAATAAATTTTTATAGTAACGATTAGGAACAGTACATTTTAGAAAAAAAAATTACAAGCAATGGATTTGATTCTCGAGAAAAATCCTCTTTACAAAAATATATCATTAAAAACTTTTCTACAAACTGATTTCTTAAAAAAATTTACATATTCTAATCATACAAACCTATCCTTGTCGGCATTAAATAAGTCATTGAGGTTGATATACCGTAAAACAAAATAAATCAAACCAATGTAATATGGCCGCAATACGCCATCTATGGTCTAATCTGATATTTGTTGAAAAGGTTACTAATGTATACAAATCATTGAGTATCGTGAGTTATATACTACTTAGCGACTCTGTTCGATAATATTAAAACCTACATAACTTATAGATATTTGATCTACTGAGTTTGATCTCGCATGATATCCAATTGAGGGTGAGTTAATCAGTGTTGCATTTTGACTTGAAAATCAGGGGCATTATAAATGAGGTTTAACATTAATCACTAAAATTAGAGGAAAATGTTCAACAACTTAAAATTATAAGAAACTACTCAACTACATATAACGGCATATATAAAGCTGGGCTTAGTCTGGGACAAGGTCAAATTCGTTTGAGTTCTCGGCATTGTTTGCATTCACTCCAGTATAATGATTTTGAAAGCTAGATTAATCACATTTTTATCACCATTTGTTACGAATATTTTGGTACAGCTTAGGACCATTCGTGTTGACGTAATGATTAAACTGACTGTACAGTCCGACCGAATCTGCCACCCTTGGCACCAGGCCACTGCCGGGCCACAGAAAATGCTGTATGACAGAAATCACTCCAAAAAACCTTACGTAAATATAGTGTTCGCAGCTTATTCCACGTGTATATTGCTAGGAAATAAAATAATCATTAATGCTTGCAAACTATTTATTGTTTCATAAAATATAAAGAGTAAAACCAAAAAATATGTTCTGACTATCGCGAAGGTCTAAATATGCAACTATATATATAAGAAATAAACGAAACTGTATTACCAAATCATTCTGTTGTTGTCGGCTGCTGGGGAAACTTGAACACAATCTGTGGCGCAGCGCTCGTAACCGCTTATCGAAATAATGGCGATTGTATGTGTCTTTAATTCTGAGATGAGGTATTATGTACACTACTTTCATTATTCTGACTATTATCCTCATCTTTGTCGCCATATTTATTACAACGTTCTGGCCGTCGTACGCTCCGGCCTTCTTCAGGTGGTTGTAATGTCGAACTGAACCCTTTATTTCGCTCACTGGGCTAGACTGTTCAAATTCCACGTGTCATGTTTAATGGATGTCAGTTATCAGTTATCACCTGTTAATTTCCCTCTGAAAGTTATCCACTGCCTTAACCGGGTATTGAACTCACGCTCTTCGGGTCTTGTCACTGGATCTTATCCACTGTGCCATGTGTCCCCAAGGAAAAATAGAGGAAAATGCTCAACTACTTAAAATTAGAAGAAACTACTCAACTACATATAACGGCCTATATAAAACTGGGCATTGTCTGGGACAAGGTCAAATTCGTTTGACAGCGAGGATATAATTCCTCCAGGACATATGGCACAGTGGATAAAGGCTAGATCCAAACGGATTAGTTCGACATTTCAACTACCTGAAGAAGGCCGGAGCGTACAACGGCTGAAACGTTGTGATAAATATGGCGACAAACCTGAGGACAATAGCCCGAATAATGTAAATAGTGTAATGGCGATTGATTCAAAAAATGCCGGTGCATGGGATTTACCACAGCGCATGATGCCGGGGTACTGATGTCGGACTCTACAAGTTAAAGGTCTAGCATGTTAGAGTCTTATTTTATGGTTAGTTACCTTTCGTCTAGGGGAGGATAGGTGAAATTATGAAGCACATCGTCGCTATCAAATAGTTTTTGGTTTGATCATTTTGCCTCTGAAATTCGAAGACAAATGCAAAGTGAGAACTGAAAAAGATAGAAAAAGACGAACAGTAGTTAATGGTTTTGGGGGTAGATACGTATAAATAGATGGAAAGTCATATTATTATAAATCTGCTAAGAGAGACAAGGAAAAGAAATACTTCGTTTTTAGGTAGATTTATAACTGCTATGCACTGCCACACAGAGACGAACAGTTTTTGGTGGCGCGCGACAGACTATAAAGTGACTAACAACAACTGACTGGATGTCATATTAATGAGACAGGAAGTTGCATAGACATCGATAATTTCTTGCCAATGTAGTCTGTTTTCTTTTCTCGGCGATTATTAGTGATATCAAATTGTAGCGTGAAAAGATTCAAGATGGCATAAGTCATCATGGACAGTGTGAAAAGGCAAACGAAAGAAAGAAAAGGAAAATAAAATGTTTAAATCCTAAAGAAAAATGAACAAGAATCATTTGACAGAAACTTTTGTTTGACTAACATAAACGGTCTTGTGTAGATTATTCATTTCGTTTCAAAAGTCATTATTTACTACTGAAGAAAAAGGCTTGCCATGTTGCTTTTTTATACTTGAATTAACTCAATAAAAGATTGAGAGACAACATGGTTATGGTTATTTTAGAAATGGTAATAATAAATTGGGTAAAATATGAATGAAAAAAGGATATAGTAGAACGTGAATCGTGACCCTTGATTTGGAGATCCTAACCCTAACCCTAACCCTAACCCTAAACTGTAGAGTTTAGGGAAACTCTCACACAGGATTCGCTTCCATAAATTGGCTGATCTTAGGAAAGAAACTATTGAATATTTCTTCTTAAATTTGGAACACGGAATAAAAGAGAATGTTTTGATTCCGTGGGAGTAGCATGCCATGTCCTAGTTGCAATGTTCCGAACTGATGGAACTCAAGAATGAAGCACATCTAAAATTATATCCCTGAAATAGCGACTGAGTAACAATAGTCTAGCAATTTTTTTAGTTTTGAGGATAGAGGCGGGTAAGTAAGTCTTCCCCCACCCCAAGACTATCTATCAAGGCGGCAACTTGAGTACCGAGTAGCCCCAGCCAAGATATCTCAGCAATATTCAAATTTATTCTAATCTCATTCTTGTAATGATAACAGTATCACAATGGCGAGGACAGGCGAAATCTTTGTTTTAATATTTATGCCATAAACACTTGCGCGCAGGTGAACATACTTACAAAGAGTGCTGGGCAAAAGTAAGTGAACCCCTAGGATAATATTTTAAGAAAGTGTCTCTTTTTTCCAGATAAACAACAAATCTTAATTAAAATATGTAAATTTATTAAACTGTAATGTTTTTTTTTTGTTGATTATCTGGAAAAAAGTGACAATTTTTAAAAAATATTATCTTGGGGATTAGGCATAATTTTTCACTGTATATTTATACTAACATTTAAATTCGGGCTCCTTATCGGAGCGAAATATTTAGCAAGCTAGTAACATAGACATTTACTTTTGGTGATATAGTATATCTTTAAAGGTTGTGGGAGATTATGATCCTCGACAGCTTCCTGTTTTCCGTTTCTCTCGGTATGGCTTGTTTTGTTATTTTTTAATATCCCTATTTTTATTTTTGTTGTTTTTTTTCTCCAATAATTTAATCTTGTCTTTCCTTGTTTCCGTTGGCTTCAGTGGTTCCTGTGAGTGTTTAATTTTCCTTTCCTCTTAAATTAAATCTCTTTCTGATAGTCAACATCATAGATATTTTTCAGTGCACCCACATCGCTACCAAATGTGACACAAGGTCAGTTTAAAGGGAGTTTAACAGTATATTTCTATATCCTATTCTTTACAGGACACTCTCATTCGTGACCTTCTTTCACAAAATCGAAGTCATATTAATATCCACTTATCTTTTATGCCACTATCCACTTTAATTATGTTTATAATTTATTTTCCTTAGCGGCATCAGTGAAAAAAAATGTCGGCTTACTTTCGTCTCAAGATTCTTTTTTGTGAAAAAAAGTCCGTGCGTTTGCTGTAAATATAATATAGACTGTATTCATTCTTAAATTCTAGTCGATTCAAACCGAATATAAAGATGTAAAATATGTTAAATGTATCTGTCTATATTTCATAGATGAGGTAACTATTTACTTTAACTATTTATATTGATCAGACTGTTGTACGCTCCGGCCATCTTTAGGTTATATACTTGCAATTTTGAACTGATCCCTTTATTTAGTCAATGGTTGATTTGTCAGGAAGGTGACTTCTTGATTTTATCAGTCTGGATGAGGTGATCCCAGCGTGTGGTTCCTTTGGAAAGTGCCTAAAACTCATAGCCTTGTAAGTGAAATTGGGTAGACGGAACCATTGGTAGCTGTCGGTGGTTGTACTAGAACGAAGTGTTTGAACGTACTGGCTTTGTTCAGATTGCTGATCACGGTCTCTCTGCTGAAGAATTAAACCAAATATAAAGATGTAAAACATGATAAATGTATCTGTCTATATTTCATCATGAGGTAACTATTTACTGTTACTATTTACATTGACCGGCTTTCTTCAGGTTATTTACGTGCAATTTCAAACCGAACGCTTTATTTAGTCCACTGGGGTAGACTGTTCTAGTTTTTTAGATATCTCAATTTCAGTTATTTCCCTTTGGTAACTGAACTCTCCAATCTTTTGTTCACCTCGGCTATGACCAGGTTCCGTTATTGTATTCATATCTATGCTTGGCCGGCTTAGGATATTTTTGTAGCCTTGTATGTGCGCTGATTATTTAGGTTTTCGTATTTTCCAGTGCTGTTCTCTGTCTAATATTTCAACGTCATCCCATAGAAGGCGGTGATCTCCCTTTTCCCTTATATTATCAACCAGGCCTGATCTTTCTATCTCCCCTCATGTTACGGTGTTCCTGCAGTTTTACCTGAAGGGGGCAGATTGTTTCTCCTTTATATTTCTTGCCGCACAGCCCTTACCCATGCTCTCCTCTACAGAAGAATTGTCGTGGATATGAAAATAAAGATGATGACAACACCCCAAACAATGTAAATAGAGTAAATGTTAAATTTAGTTTGAATTAAATTGCTTCTACAAATTCTAAAAGCCAGTTCTATGATACAAAAGAGGTTGTTTTTTTTTTCAGAATATTATAACTCATTGTTAGGAGTGGTATTTTATAAAAGCTTGCGTTATACTCGAATGATTACTGGAGCTGATAGAGGAAAGAATATAGCCATTAGACAGCAATCAAATACTTTCTTCATTTTATTCTTATTTTTCGGAGAATCATGAACAGGATCCTGTTCCGATGCAAACTTTAAATTATTTGTCATACTTACCGATATTTTGCTTCAGGCTATTCAATTATCTGAATCAATCTTACACATTTATGTTTCGTGTTTACATTGAATATTGCTCTTTCATCTCGTCTGGTGCATCTGCTTACTACAAACTGTCCCTAAAGTCTGAACACATCGGAAATCTCATTAACTATATTATTTTGCCTCCACATAATAAATATATTTTGTTGAAAGAAGAATGAATTGACTTCTTTTTCTAGGGTATGCTGATGGAGAAGGTGTACTTAATGAAACTCACAAATGCAAAGGAGTATGATTGAACGCGTAAAAAGAAATCTGATAAAATTAACGTCAATGTGGATTTATTGCATCGAGTTCACGTGAATTTTGCAAAGCGCATCAACCTTTGCATGACAAATGATGGAAATCATGTTGAAAATTTTATTTCTTATGAAATATGCATTTTTACGTGTTCAGACTGTATTTAGTGATTCTTGATAAAATCCAAAGAAGAATCGGCAGCGTTATCCTCCCGTGGCCAGACATTGTTATGTCCAAGCCACGTCCAATGGCTGCCAACGTAAATCTTTTACATTTAAATTATTGCCACTCACACGTATTCCAACTAAGTATGTGCTTTTAAAAGCGTGTGAAATTATCTCCTATACCTGCCCCACTAATTTGGCTGGAACGACGGAGAGAGTATTTAACTGGCCATTCATAAAATGCGTAAATGTAGAAAATTGTTTTAGGTGTACAAAATTTGACGTAGATATCTAGGCTAGTTTGGTTAATTTAGTGATATATCAACCCTAGTAGTGTTATATAACTTCGAAAGTCTTATAGGACAAAAATAAAAAAATTAATATATTTCTCATCTCTATTGCCATTTTATATCAATAACATTCTACAGGGTGCCCCTAAAGCCTGGACAAATAGGAAATCTTTACTATATTTTTTACATGAAATTTACATGTTGTAAAAATTAAGACGAGAGTGATAAACACAGTACTAGATTGGCGGCAAAATCTCATAATTTTACAAATGAAATGGATAGATGTAAGCGTAAGTTCTATGCTGAGAGTTTCTTCTCACACACTTCCTTCTTGCGGAACTTCGTTCCGGCTTCTTTCTTTCCAGTTAACGTTTATACTCAAAAATTTAAATGCAATGGCAATCATTATCTTCAGTTTTCATAATTACGGTTCTTTCATTATTCTCTCTATAGTCTCTCAAATTCCGTAAATCCTTGAACCCTATTGTCTTTATTGCTTTGCTTATTATTTATTTTTTAATTACCGATCTTTTAAAATTCTGACGTCTCCCATATGTAATTCACTACCAGTTCCTTTTTGCTAACAATTGTGATTTCCATCTGTTGGTTTCCATCTGTAGGAATGACTGCCAACCCAGAATTTATAGACAAATAGGACAGATGGGTATGGAATTACTACCAAGACAATAAGCTAGACAAATCCTCGGTTTTATCCACCATCTTATTGTTCTTTCTTGTCTTGAAGCCAAAGAGCTTCAATCACTTTTCTTTACCTCTCTTGTGTGCTGATACCATTCTTAGTTTGTGAACTTTTTTTTACCTCATTATTGTTGCTTTATCTACTTTTTTCTTGAACATATTGTTTGCTTAGTATTATTTTTGCCCTGTTCTTTTCTTTCTTTTGTTATTATTTATTGCAAACTTTGTCAATTCTGTTTGTTTGAAATATCTGCCAATTCCATTTAACCATAACCAATTGCTCTACAGTTAGCTGCTTGTGCATCTTGTGCATTTCCGTTGAACGATTTGGATATCATTTCTTGCCAATGGTTTCATTTTGTTATTATAACATATCCAGCGTTACTTGCCGGTGCACGCTGTTGGTAGACGTCTTTAATGTGAATCCCAAATGTCTTAAATGTAGAGAAACAAGAAAAATTGGTTTTAATGTCTGTTAACGAAGATTTATTTTGGGACAAAACTTTTCAGCTATTTAAGCTTTATCTTATTTTTGCCCTATTTTCGTTTTTTTTTTTTTGTTATTGTTTATTGTAAATTTTGTCAATTGTGATTGTTGGGCATTTCTATTAATTATATTTAACCATAGGCAATTAATCCACAAAAATGCTCTCAATTTCTGCTTTTAGTTTAAATGCAATAAAAATCATTACTTCCAAGCCAATAAGGTAGACAAATTCTCGGTTTTATCCGCCATCTTATTGTTTCTTTTCTTGAAGTCAGAAAGATTCAATCACTTTTCTGTACCTCTCTTTTGTGTTAACACCATTCTTAGTTTGTTTTTTTTAACTTTTTTTACCTCATTATTATTGCTATGCCTACTTTTGTCTTGAACATACTGTTTGCTTAATATTATTTTTGCCCCTTTCTTTTCTTTCTTTGTTAGTATTTATTGCTATATTTGTCAATTCTGTTTGTTTGGAATTTCTGTCAATTACCTTTAACCATGGCCAATTACTCTACACCATCGTTTTATAATTATTGGTCAGAACATTTTTCTTGCCTTCATTGATTAGATTTTGTTTATTCCATAGAGAAAATATATAGCGATACACCACCCACCAAAAAGGTTTAAATTATACCCCCGTTGGTAATATCATTAGTAGTTTCAAAAGTTCTTTATCAGAACAAAATATGTTACTTAGGAGGTTTTCTTTTTCATTTTGTCATTATATATTTCATATATATATGTGTGCAAATAACATAGTACAATCACTAATTAGTCGCATTCAACAGTAGGAGTGATTACGTTCTTTCGCAGACTTTGCCAACAAAATTGTTGCAACGCACACCGAATTATAAGCTCAACGCTGCTCTGACTGATGAACAAAAGATTTAACTTGAAAATGATAAGTATGATGAACAGAGAAAATATAAGAGACGAAGCAATGAATCTGAAGAATTGTAAACCCCATGAAGAGGCAAAAAGTAGAGTTCTACGTAAGAAGGGTCAATGTCTGTCGAAAGCATAACAGAATACCTGAGACTCTCTGTGGTTTATACAGATAGGGATATTAAATTATGTGGCGGAACATTGTCAAGGGACCGACACCCTTGTGCAAATTAATTGCAACAAAACGATTAATTCCGCTATTATTTACTTGTTTAGTGTTTTTCCAATGAGATATTACTAAGTGAACATGTTAGTACTGACCAGAGATTCTCGATTGGAATTAAATCAGTAGATTTTCCGAGCTAGTCTCTAGGACTTTGATTTGGTTACTGTTAAAGCTTGCCAGTGTGTTCGTACAGCGTTACAGTTTTCGTATGCTTCTTTCCTTCCATCGCAAAGACGGAAGTACAATTAATCGACAGTCGAAACAATAGTGTCTGGGTGTGATAAAAATCCGATGCAATCAGGGATGATGTAATATTTTTCAAGGCCAGACAAAATTTATGATACACCCCGAAAACAGATTCATATTATTGCACATAATTGCAAATGATTTAAACTGAGGAAAAACTAGAAATCGATTACACTCTGTCAATCCAGTGGCTATATAAATGACCGTATATGGAAGCAACGAAACTAAAGCAGTTGTTTCAATTAATTTGCAAAGAGTGTAAATTGTTCGGAAGAAACTCTTTGAAAGCCGTCGGCAGTTGTGGTAGCATGAAGGCACAAATTGATTGCGATCTAGAATTTGAGATTATCGACACTGATTAACAGATATTAACGCTTGAGCGGACTCCTGCAATATGGATTAGTTAGTCATCCAAGCAGAAAATGCGTACTCGTAAGCGATCAGCCATTCTGTACATTGCTATAAACATATTTGATAAGAACACGTCTTTGAGTAGTAAAATTAACATCCAAATGCCGAGTTAGTGAAAATCATATCAAAGAATATGTGACCATTGATTGGAATTGAATACATATACTTATATACTAGGGAAATCACCTACAAGCAAGACGTGTTTTAACAATTAGCCTCGGGAAACCGTTACAGCAAACAAAGCTGAATTAAATCCATATCTCTGGTTGGCATCTTTCGAAATCGACATCTGCTAATTTTATTTCCGTACCCGTAATGTAAGCAAAATTATTTTAAGCATTTAATGGATTATTTTATGCGGTTTTGCTCTCAAGACTATAAATCTAAATATAACGTCCATATTAATATGAAATTATATCAGCATAAAAACTCTATTATTTAATTTCTCTCTCTCCCTCTCTCTCTCTCTCTGCATGCATATATATATATATATATATATATATATATATATAATTATTTTTTAAATATGGTCCGTTACTTGTTACAAAAACAGAAGCCATATACTTCAAATTATAGACATTAAATTAATTTAAATTACCTAGTTCTTTGAAACAGAACACTTATGTAGCAATAGAAGCATATTATTTTAAAAAATAATTATATTACATATATATATATATATATATACACATGCACACACACACACACATATATATATATATATATATATATATATGGTGCTGCGCAAGTGAAGCCCTAAGATAATATTAAAAAAGTGTCTCTTTTTTCCAGATAATTAACTAATTTTCATTAAATTATAAATTCATTAAGAAAAATCATTTACTTCTTACATCATATTTTCCTTATTGCCTTGCTTATTATTTATTTTTTTAATTGCCGCTCTTTTAAAATTCGGAATGTCATCCATAGTGAGAGGAATAATTGTCGTCGGAACGCGACACATACGAACGCAGACTCACATACACTAACGTTCACGCATTGCAGCTCATACAAATATAAAAATATATAAACATGCGCATCCATGCGTCGTAACGGGCATACGTTGTATTCAATGTTGGAATCTTTCCTTTCTTGCCTGAGAGCCCCGTCACAACCTCACATCGACGCTAAATATATATATATATATATATATATATATATATATATATATATATAGAGAGAGAGAGAGAGAGAGAGAGATAGATAGATAGATAGATAGATAGATAGATAGATAGATAGATAGATAGATAGATAATCAAATTATCTCATGCACCAATGTAATATCAAGATAGCATGATAGGTTCTTCACAACATTTCCTGGGACTGTTGGAAATATTTGTCTCGTCTATGATGTATAACAGCTTCTTTTTAATGTCCGTTTTAAATTAGCAAACACCAGGGAGTTATCACTGGCGTAACGTTTGAAAACTTAAAGAATAACTTGCATTGCCGATTTCATCTGACAATGAAATAAAGCATCAGGTCAATTCGAAAACTATAAACGTTAGTAGATGATTTAGGTACCAAATTTAATAAATCCCATGAGAAATATCACTATTTGCTAGATACATAGTTATTTAATCAGTATTATATATATATATATATATATATATATATATATATATATGAAAGGTGGCTGAAAAAATATCGGCCTAACAAAGAAGAAATGTGGATCGATTGAGAAAACTTTCTACGCTCTCTTGTATATATTGAATATCGTTTTCAATATATTCCATATTGTGTCTATTTATTTTTTTGACCTTTTCCAGTTGCATAATCAGTTTCTTGATTAATATATATATATATATATATATATATATATATATATATATATATATATTATTATAAAGACTACTACGGAGACAATAATCACGCACCTTCCATACTGGAAACATTAAAAGAGAAGGATTCTGCTTTCACCCAACAAAGCACTATACAGACATTTGAAATGGCAGCAACTAATAACAGGAAGAAAAGAACAGTTCGGAAGCTCCCGCATAATAATGTCAGTGAAGGGGAACGGGCGGCTCTTGACACGCTGACACATAGAGATGACCCTAATCATTACATAGTCTGACAATGGTGGTGCCACAGTGATCTGGGGAATCGAAGAATAGCTTAAAAGCAAACAGTCAGCTCCCCGACAAAAAAAAAATTGCAAATGCCTACCCACTGACTCTCTCCCAGAATATTAAAAACTATTAATAAGGTCACTAAACATGATGCTTCGATTCAAACTAATTGACAAAGAAACATGCACAATACTTACACCCACAAACATAACACCTGCCCGCTTGTGGCTCCTTCCCAAAATACACAAAAACAACAAAGAAAGAAGGCCGGTCATTTCATCATTTAACTGCCACACAACCAAAATTTCGAAATACGTAGACAATTACATACAGCCCTATGCTAAGGAAGTAAAATCAGAGAGGCAACAGACCTACTAAATACAAATAGTGCCAGAAAATGCTGTTCTATTAACACTATTGACGTAAGATCACTTTATTCACACATCAAACACATCGAAGGACGAACCGTCTTTAAAGTAGCACTTCCTAAAAGAGGAAAACAAGTCCCCCGACAGGAGTTATTATAATGCTTATGGAACATATTCTTATATTGAATACTTTCAATTTCAATGAAAAACACTTCCTGCAAGTAAGAGGATATGCCATGGGCACCATTGCAGCTCCATCATATACCACAATCTTCGTGGGAAAATATGAGGAGAGCCATATTTATACCGTCATTGGTAGCGAATTCTATGCAAAATATATCGATGATATCTTTATATATACGCTCTCTGAGGAGAAACTCACTAAATTTCTTATGACCCTAGACACGGTACACGATTCGATTATGTTCGACCACAAGAAATCAACAAGATAAGAAGCTTTTTTAGACGCACTCATTTAAATCGATAAAAACAGAAAAATACAAACGAAACTACACACTAAATTCACCGACACCCACAACTATCTACACTTTAAGTCTTCCCACCATAAACACGTTAAGGAGAACTTTCTCTATTCAAAAGCGCTTTGACTCAGAAGGATGTCATCCAACAAGGTGGCTACTCTGTCTTCTACGCTTAACATGTGTAGTAGTGACTTAACTGAGAAAGTTAAGAATGGCCTGATATTTGTGAGCAGGCAGATATTTTTTTATATATATATATATATATATATATATATATATATATATATATATATATATATATATACGTCAGCGCGAATGGTAATGGACACGATACTGCAGCGCTCTATCTGACTTTTGTCCTTGTTTTGACGTGAGGAACACAATCCAAACTTTGTAAAAGAAATCTTCGTACACATTATATATATATATATATATATATATATATATATATATATATATATATATATATATATATAACACAGGATATCTGGCTACAATTCCGATACATTTGTCTCTGCCATGTTTTCCGCAATCGTCAATGATGCCATGTCTATGTGTCGGTTTATCGTGACATGGAGAAACATATAATTCGCCCACCTCCAATCTCTGACCGTATTTTTCTATTTAACGTAGATTTGACATTTAATTGATTAATCCAGGCCTAATTACAAGTCTATTTTTTTTTATTTTTGTACTTATGCACCCTCCTTTAACTTTAGGAAAAATGGTAACGACTTGTTTTTAAATTTCCCGAAGAAATCATTTCATAACCAGTTACCTAACATCGCCTGATTAAAATACAATCATAGTATTGAAACGTGAAAGCTTTTGTGTAACAATTTCAAATATTCTCATCATAATCACTTTACAATAAAACTATATATAATATATATATATATATATATATATATATATATATATATATATATATATATATATATATATATATATATAATAAATATTTTTGTCAACAACAATATTGGGGAAAATGGAAAAAGTTTCCTTGTGACGACGCTTTTCGTCCTTTATGATGTCATCGGAATAAATTTGTTATGTTGGTGTGACTACACATGCGCATGAACGAGTGATGCTGGGAATTTTATTTTTTTATTATTATTATTTTTTATCTTGCCCATTTCTTTTAGAGTTTTTTCTTTCATCACTTTTGTTCATGTATGTGTGTGTGTGTGTTATCGATTGTCTTAGAACGTACATTTCATCCCTATTAGAGCCTTACCCTTTGAAATACGTAATTGAACACATGAGGAGAAAACCTTTATAAGTAACTTACTTGATATCGGAGATTTTCCGTTGTTTTGTCTCCATTTGTTCGATCTGGAGGGTCTTCCCGCCCATGGCAAACCGCTCTAGGAAGGAATCCGGCCTGTGCATGGGCTGAGTCTTCACTCCACCAGATGCCCATGTTTTAATATACTGAAATTAAACGATAGATAGATAGAGACAGACGGATAGAGGGAGAGAGAGAATGGCAGACGGATTGAGAGAGAGAAAATGACAAAGTGAGAAAGAGAGAATGACAAAGAGGAGAGAGTATGAAAAACGAATATATAGACAGAAAGAGACAAAATGATAGAAAGAGAGACAGACAGACAGACAGATAGATAGATAGAGAGAGACAGAGAAAAAGATAGAGAGAGGGCCGAACAGGGAGATAAATAAGCAGATTGATGTTACATCTGAAACTACTTTGGAGAACAGTGAGAATAACTGGTTGTAAGAAAAATTATTTCGGAACCACAGGATCTTTCCTTTTTTACCAGATATATTTATGAAATGCTGGCGTCGTCAATTCACTGATATATATATATATATATATATATATATATATATATATATATATATATATATGTGTGTGTGTGTGTGTGTGTGTGTGTGTGTGTGTGTGTGTGTGTGTGTGTATTCAACATAAAATGTGTCCCAAGTACATTGTAATCAATCAAAGACTTAATCGAAACAAAAATAAACAAAACTTGAAGGAATCTACTCGATGAAGAGCACGAATTATCAGATTTAATACATTGGAGAAACCTCGAGAAAACTATATGAACAAAAAAGGAACATTTTAAATAACAACACGCAAAACACATTGGTTGTTCACTGTAGCAAAACGAACCAAAATTTTGACATAGGGAATGCTACTTTGATTAACACAGAAAATAATCCATTGACCGATAAAAGTCTGGAAATGCCTTGATCGACAGTTCAGACACGATACATTTGCGTCCAGGCACTTTACAATATATCACCATTCGTGATAGATTTTATATTTTCACAGTGTGACAATATAAAATCTATCAAGACTGATGGAGTGAATAAGAAAAAAAGAATACAGATGAATTTGGCTAGATTGAAAAAATGTCTTTCAAAAAATTTTCAAAACTCCCTGCATCTCTCGTTTCGTGCGCATGTGTAGACGTTTCAACATCAACAAAGCCCAGCCCGATGAAATCCTAATGGATGATACGCGTCACAAATAAATTTTTCCAGTTTGTCATATTTTTGTAAACACACACACACACACACACACACACACACACACACACACACACACACATATATATATATATATATATATAGGTAAAAACCGTTGTAAGTAATCCAAGTGAAACCTAGTAATAAAAAAAAATATTAAAACTGATCCAAAGAAGAGAGATCAACATATTTATTATAGACCATATATGAATTACAAGTAGATAGAATTCAGTACCCCATATGATATATAGCCATTTCGCCCAGAATGGGCTGGTCAACACAAAGGAATTAGATAAAATATGAATCATAATGCTTTTGTAAATAGGGAGAAAAGGAGGAAATTTACAACTTACACACCCACACACACACACACACACACACACACACACACATATATATATATATAAAATATATATATATATATATATATATATATATATATATATATATACATATTAATATTATTATCTTATTTTGTATATACTAAACATATATTTTTCTTATAAATAAGAGATTGTCATAAATCTGCTCGATATTAATTTACAAACCAACGGGAAATGGACAACATGTACACTAAAATTATAGATAAGTATCTGAAATAGTTCCGAACGAAACCAAATTAATTCTTAAACAAAAACTAAGACGAACATCGTGCCACTCTTAGTTAATTTCTTATACGATGATGTCCGAAAGTTGTAAAAAAAAAGTCAATTGCTCAACTTGAATAGGACTAGATTGGGAAGGCGTGAAAAATGAAAATACAATCATATTCGCGGAACATCAATAAACAACACGAACATAACTGTCATTGGTATGAGTAAAAAGTATATTATTCGCAAATCTGGTGTGTCAGTAGCTGTGGATATCTTAAAAATGGCCTGAAAATGTTTGGACTTTTGAAAAGCATGGCTGCTATAGATTACATTAAATAATAGACAGTCTTGCATCCACTTCTGTGAAATAAAGATCATCACCATTGGAATGGCTTAAAAAGTTATGTGAATCGAATTGCATCACACCAGGGTCTGATCGTCAGAGATAATTTTGACAAACAAGGGGTGTCGCGTACAACTTGAACTGACTTAGGAAGTAGCTTAAACATATAGGATTGATAGTCTGGGTGCTGTGTCGTTTCTCTGTATGAAAATTATAGAAATATAGATAGTAAGTTTGTTTATTTTCTTTTATACTAAGTATTTTTAATGGGAAAAGCTAATATACTAGATAGAGCCTCCAGGAAATAAAATAACCTTAAATTGCTGCGGTTGTCTGCTAAGTTGCTGATTCTCAGCCACTTGGAGGATTCATACGAAACGAGTTGTAAATAACACAAATCTAAAACACGAATGATAAAAAATAAAATATAAACATAGTCTTGGTTTTTGAGAAATAATGTCTGTTAGAAGAAATGAAGAATCTAAATGCGTATTAAATTTTTTGATATCAGATAAATGAATGATCCGAAAATTTTTTGACCAATGTATTTTTATATATCTACACTAAATTAAATGTTTCATTTACGGTGTCCGGTCAAAAAGTATCGGGACAGTTGCTATGGTAACGAAACTGAAGTACGCTTAGCACAGATAGAATATGAACTCTATAAGTTAGTGTTTTAAAAGCGTGACAGTTCTATGTCCTTTCCGTGGTTTTAGCATTTCGTAGAAGGAAAGTGTGCAGAGATTTAATGAGTGGCATACCTTATGTCTGTCAGCCAAAATAATCCCCAGATCTCGCTCCTTGCGTCTTTTTTCCACCTCAAAAATCAAATATCTCTTTTAAAAGAAACAAGACGTTGTGGAAATCCAAGATAATGCAACATCTCGCTATCCCAGAAATGGAGGTCCAGGAAGGCTTGCATCAAGGAAAACAATGATAGCATTAACTATGGTCGAAGATATGTGCACATATGATGATGATCATAACGATATTTAAAACTTTAAATGTCGTCGTCGGTATCCGTCCGCCTCGAGAGACGATGGAGTAGCTCTGTGGGATATATGGAGAACTAGGGCTGCCAAGACGTCTAGTTCCCCGTCTCGGCCTTGCTAGCAGGGTCCAAAGAGAGGATAAACCAATACAGTTGGGTTACCAGCGCGGCTGCAGGAGTTGCCAAAAGGTAAAACAAAGTGCTGTCGATCCGCCTTAGGGGATCCACTCCGGGTTTGAATTCAGAGTTGTCCTTCTCCTAGACCAGTTGCTATCCAAGGCTATAGAACCCAGTCTGTCCTGCTATTTACCTATAGCTGGGAGAAGAAGAAGATTCAAACCTTTCCCAAAGGTATTGCCGGAAAGTAGCACAAAGTGCCGTCCATCCGCCTTAGGGGCTCTACTCCGGGTTGAATTCAGAGTTGTCCTTCTCCTAGACCAGTTGCCATCCAAGGCTATAGAACCTATTCTGTCTTCCTATTTACCTATAGCTGGGAGAAGAAGAGGGAAACGTAAGTGAATGCAATGGATTCGACTGGAATTCGAACTCGGCTCTCCGATTCATCAATCCAAGCCGCTATCCATTAGTACTCCGTACCTCCTACTATAAAAGTACACATACTTTTAAACTGATGACAAATATATTTAAGAAATTTTTTGTTCCATGTTTCCATAATTAATATTATATGCCTTTTTGTATACGGTAATCAAGCTGTGTTTTGATAATTATTTAATATTAAGTCTCCCTGTTAAGGGTAAAAGATTATTGACAAATATAATATCTCTACTTATGAACCCATATCTGTACTTTTTTTATTAGCCTTTACCAAGAAAAATCGGCAATATTCTTCAGAAACCTAGTGAATTATAGTTGATTCAATGTAATTATTCTCTTGATAGATGTATATTTTTAGGAAAAAGTGTTGCGCAAAATAGGTCTATCTCCATTCTTTGGAACATTTCCGTTCATATATATATATATATATATATATATATATATATATATATATATATATATGTATATTGTCTCGTTGGCTGAGTTTGAATTTGAATGATATGTATAAAATTACATGTTACATGCGCAAATCAGAAAATAATCTTGTTGAAAATACATCTATACTTTTAATATAAATTATAAACATAAAGTTAAAATTCTTGAAGGAATCTATATAAAAGAAATTGAAACCAAACCTTCATAAAATTAGTTATTAATATCGCACAAATATTTTAAAATGTGTACAATAGATAGTTTAAAGTATCAACGTTTACACTATATAAATAGTTTTAATACTTATTTGCCAATTTTGACTCAGGATCACGACCAGAAGGATTAAAATTCTTCAGAAACGCACGGCTCAAAGAGTTACAAGAAAAAATGCTGCCTCAATATACATTAATATATAATATAATATATATCATTGTCCTCTTATTACCGAGAAGTAAAAAACAAGAACATATCTATTTCCATTCCTGAGGATGTCTGTAGGAACAGACGAATGCTTGTAAAAACTAAAAAAGACCTTATGGAACTGGAATTTATATACAGGAATCATATCATTCATATACAGGTTCGGGGTTAGTGTATCTTATTGAAATTGTTTGCGAAGATATATTCTCGCCATTTAAATCATTAACCTCTATATTCGTTTTTTGTAATGAATGATTCATGTAATTATAAGTTAAACTGCACCTATAATCGAAGTATATATATATATATATATATATATATATATATATATATATATATATATATATATATATGTATATATATATGCAAATATATAATTAGTGTATACGGAATTAATTCCAATAACCAACAATTGTCGGATGACCGGATATTGTAGCGTCTGTTCTAACGTAATTTCAACGAAGAAATAAATTGAATAACATATGTATTTCTTATTTTCTCCTCAGCAATTTTATAGTTTTTAAACTTAATAGTGATTAAATTTGGATTTTTAAAATTGGCAGTTTTTAATTTTAATATCAAATTTTATCATATAATTTAATAATTATTGGTTAGAATAAATTCTTTTTTAATATTACCCGTATTTTAAAGATCTGAATAGCTATTATAAAATGATTTCGTTGTCAAGCTTTTAAATCTTCCTATACTTGGGTTTTGATTGGTCATTCTACCTTTTGTAACAACGTTTTCCCCTTACGAATGATCATTAATTAATTTGAAAGTTTTAAAACCATTTATTTTACATTCAACATCATCACTTGCTAAGACACCGAGGGTGTTGAAACAAAATCGCTATTTTTGTAGTGATTTTATAACATATTAATTTTATAATTTTTTTTTCAAAAATAATTCTATATATATATATATATATATATATATATATAATGACATTTTTTATGTTTATACATTCTTTTTTATAGATACAAATATTTAAGTAAGGGCACAGTTTTATAATAAACAGTATTAAACAACATTTGATGGCCTGAATGTCCGAGCCACAGAGGAGCATTCGGTTAGCAAGTTCGATTTTACTGTCTTTAAATTACAATCTTCCATGATTCTCTCACGTACATTCATATCTGCTCATGGCGTATTGAAAATGTAAACAATTGACGACACATTATGAAATGGACTATGTCCGACAATTATTTAGTTATGTCTTTATCCGAATCGGTTAAGGCACGTCAAGCTAAATGACGGTTCCGTATAGGATACAGGTTCGATTCCTGCCGGAGGACGAATATTTTCTATGAAAATTTCTCTGACGTTCAGGCCAGTAAATGCTGTTTAATGCTGTTTATTATAAAACAGACTTAAATATTTGTATCTATAAAAAGAATGTATAAACATAAAAATGTCTTTAAATAATAAAAGTTCATAATACATATCTATATATATATATATATATAGAGAGAGAGAGAGATAGATAGATAGATAGATAGATAGATAATCAAAAAATTGAAGATGAAATAATCTTTCGGTCGACAAACAATTATTTCGTCTTCAAGTTTTTGATTTTATAAGGAAAACATATATGCCTGACGATGAATAAAGGATTATTCGAAAGTACTTGCATTTTAAAAAAATATAAACTGGAAACAACAGTCAACAGTTTTATAGATGAGGATCACGTCACTCTATGGATTAACAGCATTTTAATGCATACATTATACACTACTAGCGATGGATGTCGCCAATAATAGCATTAATATTACTGATTGATTCTATGTGTGATTATTTCTTTGTATATAAATTATATGCTGCCTAATGTTTTATTTATATATATATATATATATATATATATATATATATATATATATGTGTGTGTGTGTGTGTGTGTGTGTGTGTGTGTGTGTGATTAAATAAGGGTGAAGAAATAATACCATTATAAATTTGATATGTTCTTTTATTCATCAGAAATGTTAAAAGTAAATTAATGCGGACTATTTCTCAAAAACAGCTGTGATGAAGCTTCATAACTTTTGCTTACGTAGTGAATGAATAAAAATTACTACGCGTTCCGTTGTATCGCCAATACCTGTAAAGCCTGAATGCAAAATCCAAACATTTGCCGATGATATAAACTCGTATGACACATTTATTTCCCGCGTTTTTATAGATCTACCTTAGAATTAAAATGTAGTAATATTCCTGAGATATAATTTACACTAAAATCAAGACAATATTTCAAGAATTCAACACAAACCTGAGATATATACATGACGATCACATAGCAAAATGCATACACATTAACGTAGTAAAATAAAGAAATAATGTCTACACAATAATGAAAACAAAACAGTATAGAATTTAAACGTCCAATCAACTCCTCATTATTTTCCAACAAATTTTTTGACTACACTTTCGCCCATATTTTCAAGAGATATTGGCAAGTTGTTCATATATATTATGTAGTATGTATATGTTTGTTTTGTTTCTCTTGTACGTTGGCTTGGCAGAAAATCAGAATGATAAGAAGCGAGCCAAGAGCGAGAGTTATATATATATATATATATATATATATATATATATATATATATACTATCTAATAGTTGAAAACTGAATTTAGTCTGTAAATAGCTATACTCTCCTGTTCTGAGATACGTGTTCTCATTTGGAATTGTTTCTAGCGGGGGATAAAAATAAAGTTTCAAGGTCTGCGTGCATAAATAGCAAACAATCGCTTTTTGTGAATGCAAAATCTTATTTTAAGCTTCGGACGCATTAAACAAATAAACATAAGTATATGTATCTTCGTTTATCGATATCAAAAAGACATTTATATGCGATTCAACTTATACATTCACGCAGACTCACACACACACACACACATATATATATATATATATATATATATATATATATATATATGTGTGTGTGTGTGTGTGTGTGTGTGAGTGTGCGTGCGTGCGTTTAGGTTTGGGTATGTAATCCCGACAGAGTTAAAAATTATTGACATTTGGAAAAAGCGTTCATGAAATGCATAGTCGGATGTTTTTCCGAAACCTACTTTCATGAATGTTTTTCCAAATGTCAATATATATATATATATATATATATATATATATATATATATATATATATACGATCTTTATAATAATAATATATAACAGACAACATCTCGCGTGGTTAGCACAATTTTGATAGTACTAGCTACAAGTTGTACCTGTGTCATTTTAAACCAAAATGAAAAATAAATATTTCATAGTGGATTGTAAGTTCTGTCTCTTTTATTAAATATAATCAATCACATACAAATTGGCAAATGGATAGAGAAAAACCGCGTCATTTATATATATATATATATATATATATATATATATATATATATATATATATATATATATATAAATTTTAGTGGATGTTTGAAATTAACGCTGAGATTTTATTTGAAAGAGTCCTACGTATAGCGGCCTACTCAATAAAATCTATGTACTCCGACTGGATTCGAAACTGATTCCGCCTTTGTAGGCGTAACCACCTACTGAACTGTTCTGCCTTTTACTTCTCGACCACATTGACCATTCGACCTCGGTAAATTTCAGTTTTCCCTTTCAGGATTCACTTTCTCGATGAGATTTTTCGCCAAAGACCGCATCTGATCAGTTTGTTATTCTAAACGGAACAAAACAATGATTTAAATTTAATGCGTTATTTTTATCACTTCAAACATTATTTTTAGTGGATACCCAGTTTTTAAATAGATCCCAGCGTTTTATTGTTTTATTTTAAGTACATAATATTCGTATCCGCTTGCGAACTCCAGAAATCTTAGAGAGAATATGCTCTCTCTCTCTCACTATATATATCATATATATATATATATATATATATATATATATATATATATATATATATATATATATATATATATATATATATATATATAGTAACCCGTTGTCCAAGCGAGTCCTTTTAACACAGTATAGAATATTAAATATTAAAACTGATTCCCAAAGAGTGCTAAATGTTTATTTTCGTTGAACAGAGCAAATATTTTTCGTACAATTGGAATTAAGATACCATTAGTTAATGATCATTTTCACCCGATAATATTAAATTTAAAAAAAAAAACGGTTTATTGTCAGTTGTGTAAGGTGACAGGTTAGTTGGCTGAATCAAACATTAGCCCTGTGACCATTAAGATTTAGTTCATCTCATCCGGTTCCTCTTCTCTCTCTCAGCACACTCCTACCTCCATAATATAATAACCCCTACTACTTTCTATGTCATCTTCTGCCATTTTATAAAATAATAATTTCCGCGTCTCTGCCCGCTCTGACATTCTCTGTCTCTCTTTCCTCAACGAACTAGTTCCTTTCTACAAACCGACACTCTAAACAGTCTTAAAATCCTGTGTATTGTTAATTCAAATTTTATGGGTGAAAATTATCGTTAACTAATGGTATCAATTCAAATTATATATATATATATATATATATATATATATATATATATATTTGTATATTTAGGCAGCAATCCTTCCTTTATGCATATTTCATTAAAACGACAGACAAGGTACTACGGTTGAGCTTTTTATTTAATTTTTCTTGTGTTCTGACAAGAGCTTTCTTTTCTGGACAAAGAAAATATATATATATATATATATATATATATATATATATATATATATATATATATATATATATATATATATATATATATATATATATATATATATATATTCCGAATATTATATATATATATATATATATATATATATATATATATATATATTATTTTTCTGGTTTTATTAAGATGACACTTTCAAAAAATGGATATCCTTTTTGTTATCCATGATATCATCAATAAATTTCATAGGCTTAAGCCGCATTTTGTTAAAAACTGTCCAGTTCATTTGCGTCTTCCCTTTATTGCTTCAGAGGGTGAGTCTTTAGCTAGGCGAATTTTGCGTGCAATTAATAGCTCCTAATTTTCGGCTAATGTTTGGGCAATATATGTTACCCGTCCTATTTTCTCTTCCATTCGTAAGGAAGTCTTTACCCCCATCATGTTAATTCACTGATTTATAAATATAAGTGTAAGTGTAGTTGTGGACTCGACTACACACAGAGGACGTCCCAGAGTTTGGATTTGAGAATAAAACAACACTTACCGCCCAACCCAGGATTTTGAATCCGGATGCCAGGACAAGTCAACTAACCAATACTTCTGGCTCTTCTATTGCTGAGCATGTAATAAATAGCAGGAATTGTGTTTTTGATTTTAGTGCCGACCGTTTCTCGATTTTACTAGGTCCCACTCATCATATCACCTCAAGGTTCTAACGTCCTTGTATATCAGATCCCGTGGGACTTCCCTCTGTAAAAAGAGGGAATGCTTACTGGGTCTGAATGTTATTGTACTCTAGCTTTCTTGAAATTCTTTTTTCCCTCCATTCGTTATCATTAATATTAATTTAATTTACACGCTTGTATATTTTTTATATCCCAGAAATAAACTTGAAAAAGCTAGGACGAAACATGTGGTTCTTTTTAGCTTTTTAAAATGCCATGTAAATTTTACTTATTCCTAGCTATCGTTAAATTTTTGTACCATAAAAAAATATTTATATATATATATATATATATATATATATATATATATATATATATGTCTTGAGAATGTCTGACGACAGGATACCCAAGGTCCTAATATACAGCCAGTTAAACCAGGGCTACAGGAATGTAGGAGGCCCAGGGCTAAGATACAAAGACAAGCTGTAAAGCAACTTGTCAGCTGTCAATATACCACATAACACCCTTGAGCGTTTACCCTTGGAGCGCGTAGAATTCAAATCAAGTTCCATTAAAAGAAAGGTAATGTGATTATTTTATTCAATTTTTCTTGTTCGTATAAGTGAATTTTTCTGGACATAAAAAGCCAGGTGCATTTTAACTGTAAGCAAGATGAATTTTCTTTTAAAAGACCTTATAGAAAAATACATGACTGCAGCCGAGAACAAGAAAATTAAATTATCTACTATAAAAAGTTTAAAACAGGTAACCTCATTATCAACCATAACAACACACCTGCAAGATCTTAAAGAGAACCAATATTATTTATGAATTCACATGCACTTTAAGGAAATGTATTCCTGAACAGACCAAATTCATGAATAATTATAATGGCCATACCATTAAATCACTACCAAGAACACTCATGTAACATCTCTCTGACCATAGATCAATTAGGATGAATTGAAACACACACAGAAACCTATCAAACTCTATCCGCCACATACTTATAGAAAATACAAGGATAATCGCCTCAAACACATGTAAAGAAAACTAAATATAATAGAAGCACTAATAATAAAAAAAAGAAAACACTTAATAACATGAAATAAACCCTTGTGCAAATTAATTGAAACAACTTCTTTAGTTTCCTTTCTTTTACCAAGCGGCCAGTTTTAGAGCCACAAGTGTGACAGGGTGTAATCGATTTGTCTTTTTCCTCAGATTAGATCATTTGCAGTGGTGTGCTGTAATATGAATCTATTTTCGGGGTGTATGATTCAATTTGTCTGACCTTAAAAAATATTGCGTCATCCGTGATTGCATCAGATTTTTTATCACGCCCAGACACTATTGTCTCGACTGTCGATTAATTGTTTTACGGCCATTGTCTGCAATGGGCGTTACTTCAAGGAAACGTGCGAAAATTGTAACGCTACACGAACACATTGGCAAGCTTTAACAGTGAGCAAATTAAAGTACTATAGACTGTCCCGGAAACTCTCCTGATTTAAATTCAATCGTGAATCTGTGATCAATCTGCAAGGAACTACTTTGTGGAATGGATATAAGAAGTACTACCATGTGCACTGGGTCGTGTTTCAATGGGAAAATACGAAAAAAGTAAATAATAATGGAATTATTCGTTTTGTTTCAATTAATTTGCTCAAGGGTGTATGAACACGAACACAATGTGCCGACCTTGTTTGGAAAATAAAACGTTCCAATAACTCTAGATTGGCTGCAAAAAAAGTCCGTACATTCAGTTAAAATAAAAATGTTCCTCGAAATTGGCTAAAAGAATAGCCGAAAGTGCTCGGATATGCAACACATTTTGCTAATTTTTACGCACCTTATGTCCAGAAAAGTAAGCACATAGACGAATCTAAGAAGAATTAAAGAAAAAGTTTAATCGCAGTAACCTGTCAGTCATCTTTAACCAAACATGTATAAAGGAGGAATTGCTGCCCAAATACACAATTATACACACACACAGACAGACACAAACATATATATATATATATATATATATATATATATATATATATATATATATATGAAAGGTTAATTGTCAGAAATGAATGTGATAAGAAAACAGTAGTATTAAAAAGTGCTCAATGCATGCGTGAAATAATGAATAAAAGCTAAAAAGAAACAAGTAGAGCTTTTAACTTTAAAATTCAGGAGATCCGTTGAATTCGCTACCTTGTATTCAACCTTTGGTATCAACAAGCGCTTTTTATCAAATGACCTCTTAACGCTTTATTAAAAAAAAAAACAACTGAAGAACGCTATATTATTATTTCCAAAATAAATAACCAAATGCACGACGTTGGGTATAATAAAAAAGGAGGCGGATGGTGTGAAGACGAAGAGAAGAGAATTAAGGGTATTGTATATGTATCAGTTATTTTATCCAGTCTCGTATGTGCTTAGGAGGAAATTTCTAATATGTAAGCAACGTCTTAAGACTTCGGATTTCTGGTTTAAAAGTTTTTTTTAGATCCAGAAATGCCCTAAGTGCTAATTTTTCCTGTTGGCAGTGGTTGCAAATATTGTTGTGGTTGCCTTTCCACCTTAGGATTTTATATATATATATATATATATATATATATATATATATATATATATATATATATGACATTATATATGCTCCTGAAAATTTATTTCGCTTGAGATCTCTGGGCAGGGAGTGTGACAACCGTGATTATTACGGCTAATAATGCAAGACTCTTTGGTAAATCGAATCGAGTTCTCTCAGTCACTGTCTGTTTATCTAAAAATAAATACGCTTAAATTCACTTTCATCCCTGCCGTTCGCCAGTGGTAGAATCCCGACTGACTCCAATTCAGTCGGGTTTCGATTCTAGCTAACCTTCCTCACATTTTTTTTTTTACTGAACATAGTTTAAGAACAATGTCACAATACAAATTTCGATCCTAGCTAGTCTGTCTGTGGATCACAATATAAATATATATATATATATATGTATGTCGGGGTGATGAAATTTTAGTGAGATCCTTTGATTCATAATTGCTATTTAGTAGTGTTTCCTATCATCAATTTGTATTCCAGTTTGTATTGTGACATTGTTCTTAAACTATGTTCAGTAAAAAAAAATATATGTGAGGGAGGTCGTCTTTTTAAGGCATCAGAAAAGTCTGTAATAATGACAAGATAGAATTATTCTTTTAGAAATACTTATATATATTATCTACAAATTGCTGGCCGTATTCATCTTCCTCCACAGGTGTGAACTTGGAATACTCTTGGTTGAGGCAGGAGAAAGGATTCACGCGTTCGAGAATAAATGTCGAGGAATGTCCCTCCGCATTTCCTTACTGGGAACATAAAACCACTGCCTCTGTATGGATCAAGGTAAAAAAATCTCGTGAACCGAGAAAAATCTCTTCTCGACTCACTTAAACGTCGGAAGAACCCGTGATTCGGCCACGTCACACGGCGTAACACGCTCTGAAAGACCGTTATGCAAAGCATTGGTGGAGGCGGACGCAAGCGGTGACGGCACCGCATGAGTCGAACAGATATCATTAATGTGTAGACGGACATGACAATGCCGGAACGCCTGAGAGCCACCGCTAGCAGATTATCCTGGAGATCGTTGTCTGTTTCTTTTTTCCACAAAATGATTTGAAGCAGTCGAGGGACTAGTGATGATGATATCGTTACTAGTGATGATGATATATTTTGAAAAATATTACAGAAATTGAATTTTATATGATTTTACTCTTAATAAATAAAGAGAAATATTCATATCTTAAATTAATTTTATTTGCTGGATAAGTTTTCTGTAGCAGATAAGTATACAGTCATTTTGTAATTAAGTTTTACTTATGAACTTTTTGTCGATGTGATGATACTAGATTATTCCTTTAAGCGGTGTACTACAGGGTGATCCAAATGTCTTGTCACTACTACATAATATACCTTTCTATTACAGATGGCTGACACGAAAATGATGATGTTCATACATAACTTCTCGATGTGTTACAGCGTCAATGAAAGTGAATAAACTGAATCCAGTACATTTCATTGTTGAAATTTGCTTTGTTAAGCGTAAGTCATATTCTAATAGGTTCTTCTACGACCTTTCTTGTCCATACAACTATTTTCCTCTGCTGAAAATTAAGATCATCAAACATTTAAACGCAACACCGATCCTCGTTTTCTGGATCGTTGAATCCTGTTCTTTTATTCTCTTTTCTCTCCGGTAAAGACGTGTCGGTAGGAGGTACGGTAGAGTAATGGATAGCGGTTCGGATTGAGGAATCGGAGAGCCGAGTTCGAATTCCAGTCGAATCTATTACATTCACTTAAGTGCTAAGGTATGAATTATCCCCAGCTCTGGATAAATAGCCGGACAGGCCGTTATACGTTCCGGCCTTCTTCATGTCAATGGAATTTCGAAACGAATCTTTTATTTCACCCACTGAGGTAGATTCTTCTAGTCTCACGTGCCATGCCTCTTCCGAATACCTCGGTTATTTTCCTTTTCCTCAACCCTCCAAGGTTTAGTTTCTGCTGTGGCCTGGTACTGAATTCCTAACTCTTTGAGTCTAGTCACTCGATCTAACCAACGTCTTTTCCCACTAGAAAATATGTCCTCAAGGGTATGGTTATGTATGAAATTAAGGAAAGCCAAGACGTGAAGTTAATCACGCCATGCAAGAAAGATAACGGTTAACTGGGACAACATCCCTCCGGTAATCTGTTCCGCAAAGGAGCAATTCCTAGGAAGAGGCTCTCCGAGTGGAATATCCTGTTGGAATACGAAAGGAAAGGAGATGGTTCACGCTTGTATACGTGGCATGGGGGCCCCAGTTGTAAAGTTTAGTGGGGTGGGACTTTATTTCGTCAGAACAAGTGCTATAGATATATCGATAGAGCATGGAGAGGCTCGGGACGTTTCGACTGTAGGAAAAGGGTTGTAGGATGGAAATGAATATTCACCGACAAGGCCACGTAAACACATTTGAACTCTATGAAGACATCCACATGAGGACTAGGCAGTTCTGCCATCCATTTACAAAAGGTCGCTAGGTAAGTTAAACGTTGTGTTTCTCTATCATTCTCACCTTAAAACTGCCCTGTGCGAATCAAATTTTCCAATCATTCTTTACCCATTATACGCTCTAGAATGTTCAACTCTCTGTTTCTAATTGAGAGTATTAGTGCCCTTTTCATTTTCCCATTTTCTATCAAAATTCGTCGTTTGGTCAATGGCATACTCAGCATCGTTCTGTACAACCACATATTTCCCTTTCTTCAAGTACTTCATCTGCGAGAATGTTCAACATTCATATGTGGGGTCCGATATCACGTAACTGTTCAGTAACCTTCTCTTTGGTTCTAACCAATTTTTCCGTTTCTTAATACTTTGCTTAGCTTTTAGAAGGCATCTTTCGTTATCCCAATGCACTTTTGTATTCCGGTGCCGCACAATTCCGTCCTCTGTTAGAATACTTCGCAGATATGTAATATAATATTAAAAAAAAAACAACAACAACAACAAAAACTTGTTGTAACGGGTGTAACAGCAAAAGTATCCAAATTGTGTAGCAGCATAATTGTCCATCCCACAAATCGTATAATATGTAAAAAACAAATAAAAAAAAATATTGTAACGTATGTAACAGCAAAAATGTCCAAATTGCGTAACAGCATGTATAATATCTAAAAAAAAAAACAACACTTATTGTAACGCGTGTAACTGCAAAAGTGTCCAAATTGTTTAACAGCATAATTACCCATTCCAAAAAATGCATATCTAAAAAAAACAAAAAACACTTAAGTGACTGAATTTCTTTTTTCCAGGTTTCCAGATACTAACTGTTGTTTCTGATACCAATTGCTGTAAGAATAATTGAAAAATCTCTTTGAGTTATTCAGCTAGAAAGAGAACAGTTTAAAATCGTTTTTGTATCTTCTAAACTGGGCAATGGTGAGAGAAAAACATCATTCAGACCTTCGGTAACGGTACCGACATTCATACTCCTAGCTTACATCTTGAAAGTCCATTCAAGAATCATCAAGTGAACGGTGAATAAGTTTAAAAAAAGAGGGAACACTAGAGAGGAAAACTGGATCAAGAGGTCAAAACCGGAAGAAGGATCATCATTTCAACTTAAAGCTAAAAGGATAAAAGGTCCAACTCGTTACGTTTGGTAAAGGAAAGAGGAGTCTCGGCTGTGGCATTCCAACGAGCATTGAAAAAAAAAGACTTGAAAATGAAATCGTAAGTGAAACCTGTCAGGTAACTTGTTACTCCAAGACAGAAGTTTAGAAGGTTAGAGAAGCCCAAAATCATGTTGAGTAAGTTGGAAAATGATCCTGAAATAATACATATATATCTGAACTTTATTTCATTTCATCATTAGCTTCCCATCCTTAGCTATGTTTAATTAATGAGAAACATGTCATTTTCGTTTATGATCGAACTCATCACGATTCTGCTGTTAATCTTGTAGAGTAATTATACATTCTTCTTGCTCAAAGTAGAGCCTAATAGTATTATAAAAACCTCCAAAAATTCCAGTAAAATATCTTTAATCATTTCTAAGGTAAAACTCTTCAAACTGAATAGAAACATTGGACAATTTCGCCGTTACACAATTTGGACAATTTTGCTGTTACACCCGGTATTTTTATTTTTTTTTTACTTTGGTATCTTTAATGTTTAATATGCATGATGAGTTTACTAGCTTTGAATTTTAAGGCAGACAGTTTTTCGCCTACTGTTTAACTTTATTTGGCTCTGTGCTATATAAAGCGTTTACAATATCATTAATTGTATTGTCATTGTTTTGAAGGAGAGACTGATATAAGAAGAAAGATTGAAATAAAAATATCAAGAACTAAATGAACGAATGAGTGAGTAAACAAATCAAGTAGGAAAGTTAAGATGAAGATGAACAAATGTGTAGCAAGAGCCCATGCGCAGTAGCATGCGCAGCATTAGATTATTTTCCTCTTCTAATAAGTGTTGATGGATGAAGAAGAGTCAGTCAATTGGATATTCATCATTCTTCATCACAGCCTGAGTGGACTGAGCGAATGACCTGAAGGCTTGAAGCGGAAATTAGTCGCTACTTAGGGAAAAAGTAGTTCGTTCTGCCTCTCGGCACACCGAACTGAAAAGAATTGGTCTGCTTATACATCGCATTTAACGGTCGCCTACCACCCAGCGCTTCTTGATATTGTTCCAAGCCTCTTGATTCTTTCAATGTTGATGCGTAGTTCTATCGTTATTGTCAGGAAGCAACGAAGCGTGCTGGTCATTGAAGACTAATTCTTATTTCATTTTATTCGCTTCTTTTTTTTCTCTCTCTCTCTGTCTTCATTCAGAAAGAGAACATGATTTCTAACATCATTTGGAATAATTTTGAATCACAAGTAAATTTTAGTCTAAGTGGAAATATTATAAATATTTAAAACAACCCATATAGCAAATAGCTAAATATATCAATAGTCTAGTTCAGTGCTCCTTAAATTATCTGATGTGGCAACTTGACAGGATTTGTTTTGGTTTTTCAATGTGCGAGATACCGGCAAGCGAAGCTTACCAATCCAGTTTGGGGGTTGGGGAATATGTGGCACCATTTTTTTTCGATATGTCCTATTTGAAGGTCATTTCGAGACGGTACTGAACATGAGGAAAAGACGTCTTATTCATTTTATGGCCAAATATCATTGACAGGGACCAGTACCATATCTGGTTTGTTTTTGTTTTTGTTTTACGGCATATCAACTCCAATGGGTTATTTAATGCCGATAACTTTTTACGGTAGATTCGTATTAATAGAGTATGTATTCTTTGGTTGAGATTGGTTTGGTTTATTTTGTTTTACGGCATATCAACCTCAATGGTTTATTTAATGCCGACAACATTTTTATTGCTGCTAAATCTATTTCTGGAAATATTTTTCCTTGAAGAAATCTATTTCTGGACATATTTTTCCCTGAAGAAATCTAGAGTTGGTCAGATTTCTTTCAAAGCATGTATAACAGTTTGTATTGCTGGTATTTTTTTAAAAAGTATTACTGATAATAATTTATCTTTTAAAAAGTATTGCTGATAATAATTTATCTTTTAAAAAGTATTGCTGATAATAATTTATCTTTTAAAAAGTATTGCTGACAATAATTTAACTTTTAAAAAGTATTGCTGATAATAATTTATCTTTTAAAAAGTATTGCTGATAATAATTTATCCTTCAAAAATTATTGCTGGTAACAATTTTTATTATTATAAAATATTTCTTGTATTAAAACCTATTTTTACACAGGTTTGGGTGTTAATTATTTGCACACAGTTGGGACCCTAACAGGTGCTACCACCCAGGGTCAGGATGGACCTGGGAACACATGCAATTAAGAGGTGGTCCCACGCTCCACAAAATCTCCTAATCAGAGGCCGTTATGTTGGACATAGTTTATCGTCTTACCCAGGAGCGGATATGGTTTATCGTCATGCCCATGACGCGGATGTATTTATCATCATACCCAGGACGCCGGTACGATATTTGTGCCATATTTTATAACGACTCGAGAAGATATTATTTAGACATTCTAAGTATTATTCCTTTATATCAGATAGATTATAAGTCAAAGGTATTAAATGCTAACTTTAAAACTTCGGACCCAAATCTATTCTTTTTTTTTCCAGTCAGGTGAATTTTAAGGACCAAATATATGTCCATGAAAATGGCCTTTGTGTCCATGAAAATGACCTCACACTCACGCGCTACAACATTACGAGGGTTTTGTTTCATGCATTTCAGTTCAGTGTTATGCTAATCATTGTATCACATCCGTTAATTGTATAACAATGACTTTTAGGATGAGTTATTATTTGAAAAATGTAACCATATTAAATATAAAACGAAAATAAAAATGCAAAAAGAAAACGTGGCAGATATCCCGGTTGTCTCCAATAGCATGAATGTAACTACAGTTTCTGTGTTTCCTGGAAAAGGTACGCGTACCACACTTTCAGTAGCACTGCTAGAAGATTAAAGCGTTGACTTGCGAATATTAATTTGGAGTTCCTGGGCTGAAAAGTGTTCATCTGGACGAAATGGAAACATTGCGAGCAATAACTGAACATTATTGATAAGAACTACATGATATCCCTAGGCATGGGTAAGGGAATGAAAGAGCTCTACTCCCGTAGATTAAATAAAGGGTTCAGATCAGTATTTACTGTTGTTTATCAGATCGATTTACACCTGATGAAGACCAGAGGGTGCAACGGCTGAATTATAAATTATATATATATATATATATATATATATATATATATATATATATATATATATATATATATATATATATATAAGTAATATTCTCGAATGTAAGTAAATTGTTTTCTGATACCAGATAAGCATGCGCTGGAGCTTATTAGTCTGAATCAATTAAAGTCAATTTACTAAAAACAAAACTGCTGGAAAATAGAATATTTTTAAAACGCGATCACTCTAAGGGAGTAAAGCCACTAAGACAGAAGAAGTTACTGGGGGAAGACGTATTAAAAATGTCACTCTCCTGGAGGTTAGCACCAGCCATGCTTATAAAAGGCAGAAAGAGGTGTCTGAGATGATTAATAGAGAATTGTTTGGTTTTGAAGGCGTTACCCTGCCCCTGTTAACAACGGACTGAAGATTGTTTCTGAATTCTTCCGCCAATTTAGCGTTAACGAAATGATCATTGTTACTCTTGAGACAGAAGTAAATCTTTGTCATCAACATACAGTGGGTTATGAGAATTTTTTAGACATCCTTAATTACAGCAATTTTGGCGTGTGTAAAAACGTATCTTCTTTTTCTCAGAGAATACCGTGTTAATATCAATCTACTCTAATCTATGAACGATAGTTGACTTATATTTTGCAATGAAAGTTCACGGAAGTGAGAAAATTTCTGAATTTCAACGTGGGCAAATAAAAGGATGGCATCATTGTGGTAAATCAAATAGAAAATATCGCTAGGTTCTTTCCAGGTTAATCATGAAACGGTTAATATTATTGTAAAGAAATTTAATGAAGGCAGACCAAGTATCGTGTCTGAGTGAATGAAAAGGGCGCTGAAGAGGAAAGTCATCAGAAACCGTCGTCAGAGCGTCAAAGATGTCGCCAACAGCACGGAAATATCGCCATATGCGGTGAAAAAGAATTAGGCAATCAAAGAAGTGTTGCAAGAAAGAAGCCCTTGATTTCAGAGGTTAACAGGAACAGGCATATGTACTGGGCGAGAGAATTCGAGAGCAAAAATTATGAATTTTGTCAGTCTGTAATTTGGACAGATGAAAGTAAATTCTGCCAATATTCGAATTCTACATTGGTTTATGTTTGGAGAAATCAGAATCAGACTTGGAAGACCGAATGTCTGCAGGCAACAGTGAAATACAGACGGATTGGAGTACTGCTGTAGGGTGCTGTCTGGTTTGGATGGAAATCGGAGCTGATTCTTATTGATGAGTTGTTTAATGGTCCAAAATACTGTCAAATATTAGAGAAAGGACTACTCCTACTAGTTGAAATCAATCAGATTGACACGAATGTCTACCTCTATCAGGAAGATGAAACGCCATGTCATACGAGTAATTTCATTTTTCCACAATATCCTGTGAGTTTTAAAAATTCCAAGACACCCCACCTTCTTATTTCTACAAAAATACGAACTGCCTCGTTTTGATTTAAAGTAGAAGTGTCTTTCTCCTTTTAGCTCCGAGATATGAACCATGAGCTAA